>WBMZ01014823.1:14616-164081 GCA_013400975.1 Atrichornis clamosus
CCTTTTTTTTTTTTGATGTTTGACAACAGTCTTTGAAGATTTTCTACTTCAGAGTAGCTACTGATGGGCTGGTTGTACTACAGAGAGAACAAGCGGGGTTCCTCAGAGTGCGACCAACTGCTCCTGCCGAAGGCAAACGCTGGTGGGGAGGATGTCACTCCATGAGGCCACAGCACTAGCTCATAAAAATCCAGAGCAGACCATGCCTAGTTGCGGTCGTCTTTTCATCCAAACATGGAGACACAACAAGCGTAGCGGGGCCGGCGATGCCGCTGCGGCCGAGCGCCCGCGCCCCGCGCCGCCCGCTAAACGTGCCTTGTGCCTTCTGTCCCCGCTCCCTGTAGAGGACACACCGCCTGCCCAAGGAGATGACCCCGGTGGAGCCAGCTGCCTTCGCCGCCGAGCTCATTTCCCGGCTGGAGAAGCTGAAGCAGGAGCAGGAAACCATGGACTGTCTGGAGGAGAGGCTGCAGCAGATCAAGGAGGTTAGGAGGGTTGGCGTACCCGGGGCCCGGCAGAGCTCCGCGTGCCACCGGGCTGTGGGGTGGGAGGGGGCCATTCCCTGCCCACGGGAGGAACGTGCCTGGGTCGTGCCGAGGCTCCCGAGGCGCAGGGGGGGACATCCCCGCGCGTGCCTCGCCAGCTCCCCGTCCTCTCCCATTCATTCCCTGCCATGGCTTGTCTGGCAGGACGAGGAGAAGGAGGGCTCCGAGCTCCCCGCCAGCCTGCAGAGCAGCCGGGAGATGGCGAACCCCCAGCACCCCCAGCACCCGCTCTCGCTCCTGCCCTCGGGCAGCTACGAGGAGGACCCCCAGGCCATCCTGGACGAGCACCTCTCCCGCGTGCTGAAGACCCCCGGCTGCCAATCGCCCGGCGTGGGCCGGCACAGCCCCCGCGCCCGCTCGCCCGACCGCCTGCCCGCGGGCAAGCTGCTGCCCGGCACGGCCGCGCTGGCCACCTGCGCCCTGGTGGGCAAGGGCTTCGTCACCAAGCAGACCACCAAGCACGTCCACCACCACTACATCCACCACCACACCGTGCCCAAGACGAAGGAGCAGATCGAGGCCGAGGCGGCGCAGCGGGTGCAGTGCTGCTGCCCAGGGGGCAGCGACTACTACTGCTACCCCAAGTGCAAGGGCCACCCCAAAAACACAGACCCCCCTCTCCCTCCACTGGAGCCCTTCGGGTAAGTCACCAGAACCCCTCTCCATTGCACCCACCACAAGCCCTCGTCCCGCTGCGGTGGGGCTGATGGGGACGGGGGCTGACGATGGGCTCGTGTCCCTTTTTGCCACCAGCAGAACGGGGACGCTGCTGAAGAGGCCGGGCCGAGGAGTGGACAGCATGGCCCCGCCGGCCGGGGACGGGGGGCTGCCCGGCCCTGGAGGGGTGCAGCTCCCGGGGGGCGAAGCGGATCGGGCGCAGAACGTCTGGCAGTGGATGCTGGAGAGCGAGAGACAAAATAAGCACAAGCCCCATAGGTAAATACCCAGCTGTCTACAGCAATATCGCTCCCGGTAAATATTTATATATTACATGGGCTGTCTATTTTTACAATCGCTAAAAACAAATGAGACTCTTTGCTCCTCCGGTTTAATATAAAAGCTGTTCCGCAGAACCAGAAAAACCACAAAAATGTCATGTTTTTGGCAATAAACCTCCTTTCATGTTATGACAGACTTTTGAGAGGGAGCGAGCAGAATAGGAGCTGCTATTAAAGTCATATTTTCCAGCTTTCCTAACCCGGCTTCTTTCCCTTTCCCCAAGCACACAAAGCACAAAGAAGGCCTACAGCTCCGACTGCGCCAAGGGGGCCCCCGGCCGCCACCACCCGTGGGGGACGGGCAGCCACCCTCGGGGGGCACAGCCCGCCCACCCCTTCGTGCAGGACCCCGCCATGCCCCCGCTGACGCCGCCCAACACCCTGGCCCAGCTGGAGGAAGCGTGTCGCCGCCTCGCCGAGGTGTCCAAGCCGCAGAAGCCACGGTAACGGCCGGCCGGGGCTGGGGGAGGTCTGCCGGTGGGTGGACATGGCCGTGTCCCTCCCGTCCGGGCGGAGGGTCAGCCGTGGGGACGTGTGACGGCGCGGCTCGGCCGAGCCTGGAGGATGAGCCTCCTTGCTCCAACCCCGCCCTGCACCGGCACAAGTCGTTGGGATCCGAGGCTATTACTTCCACTCTTTTTGATGGCTGCAATTTGCCCGTTTTTCCTCTGGGACAGGCTCCAGCTACATACCAAGTGGGGAATTGGACTGGTTATCGTTCATTTGGGTATGGGAGGATAAATTAGCCCACAGCACTTTTAATTCTTCCTTTGATTGTTTACAACATGTGAGGCTTGATACAAAGAGCGAACTTAACGACCCACAGGAGACTTCAATTAAGAAGATTGTATTTCAACAATTTTTTTTCTTAAAGTTGTTTTTTCTCTTTCTTTTTTTTTTTTTCTTTATTTCTCCCCACTTGCCTTTCCCCCTCCCCACTTCAGATGTTCAACCTCAAATCAGCAGAGGGACCGAAACCACTCCGCTGCCCTTCAGGGGGGAAGCGCCCCTTTCTGCAATGCAAGTCTAACGACAGAAGAGTGAGTATTGCACGTGCAGAAAAGGATTGGGAAATAAATATATATATCTCTCTCATAATTATATTTCCATTAAATGGTTTGCGCTTTGAAAAGAGAGGAAATTCTCATATCTGAAATTCCGTCTTTCAAACATTCTTCTTAAAGAAAGAACAAAACATTTTCAAATCTTGTCTCTGGCTCTTTTTAACTTGCATTCCTGTAAAGTGGACAAAGATTGGATTAGTCTAATTACAGGATGGTTCTTTTAACAAGAAATCTGCTACAGAGAGGTCTAAAATGGCCTAAATAATTAAAGTTTTCTTTCTTACCCTCTTCATCTTAAGCAATGAGTAATGTTTGAAGTCCAGACTGAGCCACCTGACTAGAGCCTTTCATTTTTAATTGGTTGACCTTAAGTCCACCAGCTGTCTTTGCTAGCAGCTTTTTTTCTGAAACCACTCTACAAAGACTTAGAACAAATTAGGAAGACTAAATTACTGCGGACTAACACTTTGTGACCTTTTGACATGCCAAGTGTACATTGCCTCAGAAGCAGTTGTAGATTTGGCTGCATGGTATTCACTAGAGTGTTGCCATTTTGCTGGGTAATATTGTTTTAATTATTCTTTAAGAAGCATTTCTTGGGTTCAAATGGCAAAATCCAGTTAATTTTATCCTCTCTGGGAAAAAATAAGATTACCTGGGTGCTTGGGGTGAAGCACCTGGCGGTGGGGATGCTTTGTGGTCCGGTGGTTGCAGGTGGGTTTGGGCATGAGGGGAAAGCTTGGGAGATGCTTTGTGTGAAGGCAGATGAAACGAGCCTTTAAAACCCTGGGTGTGCAGTCCTGGGCAGGGTTGGCCTGTGGTGAGCCCTGCTCTGCTGCCTCCAGCAGGCACCAGTCCAACCCCCATCCCTCAGCTCCCCATCCATAAGATGGTGTGAGGTCTCTGCAGTGCCATGATTCCAAGGGGGAATGGCTTCAAGCTGAAGGAAGGTAGATTGAGGAAAGGTATTAGGCAGAAATCCTTCCCTGTGAGGGTGGGCAGGCCCTGGCACAGGGTGCCCAGAGAAGCTGTGGCTGCCCCATCCCTGGAAGTGTCCAAGGCCAGGTTGGAGCAACCTGGGATAGTGGGAGGTGGCCCTGCCCGTGGCAGGGGATTGGAACTGGGTGAGCTTTGATGTCCCTTCCAACCCAAACCATTCCATGATTCCCACCAGGAGCTGCTGTGGGAGCCCAGCAAAGGGCTGTGCCAACACATCCTGACAGATTCCCAGCCAGTGCAGGAATATCTGATTTTCGGGTCACACCCAGGGTATTTCTGACAGCATTCCCTGTGGCAGGAACAGTGCTGGTTGGAGTGTGGTGAAGCAGCCCGTTCTCAAATGGAAAAATAGAGGGTTTGGTGTGTGTTTTCTGTTTTTCAGTCACAAAGAGCCAAAGAAACTGCCAGTTGTTCACACCTCTCAGTCTAGTGAGTTGGTTGTCACCTATTTTTTTTGCGGAGAAGAAATTCCCTACAGGAGGATGTTAAAGGCCCAGAGCCTGACACTTGGGCACTTTAAAGAACAGCTGAGCAAAAAGGGAAATTACAGGTAAGAATGTGTGATCTGTTTGTTCTTCAGTGTGTTATAACAAGTCAAAAGAATTAACACATATTAGCAGGTATTTGCAGTGACGCATTGGCCTTGATTTTCAGAGGCTGTAGATCTTCTTAGTCTCTTTCCACTCAAACCAGGAGCAGTGTGGAGATGGAGGAAGGTGCCTTGGCTGCAGGGCCACCTCTTTCCTACCTCCCCAGCCTCCTCCCCAGTTGCATTAGGATCTGTGCTCCAGCCCTTCTCCCAAAAGGTTGAATACCAGGGAAGTCTAGGATGGCTTTGTGGCAAAGGCATGGAGCAGTGGGATTCAGTTTCCAAACTGGGATCAGTGTTCGTCTTGGTGCTGGCCTCCTGCTTTGCCTACTGTTTAATTGTTTCATTTCTGGTTATTTTTTGCAATGATGTGGCTGTAAAAGAAGTCAGTGACAGGCTGGGATGGTGCAGCTGAGGCACATGGAAATGGAGCTCGCTCACTTTTCTCTTCATTAGGGCAGAAAACCTCTGCCCTGCAGGGAAAGCTCCACCAGTAATACCCAATTCCTCCTTAGAAACACCAACAAACCCTGCTGGTCTGGTTTCTAGCTCCCAGCTCCCAGTTCAACCAGTTTGCTTCTTCCTCTGCTCTTTTGTTCCCATGGCAATAGTTTCACATTGGCTCCTTTTTGCTGCCCTTTCCCAGCAGATCTGGGCACTCTTGGGATCCTCTGTTGGCCACTCCTGCAGGGTGAGCAGGAGGGAGACATTCCAGCTGTTTTTTTGGAATTTGCACTGAATTTGGTGGTGCTTCAGAGAGCTGGGTGTCTTGCCCTGTCACTGGCAGCCTCTGATTTAACCTCCAAATGGTCATTTGGGTTTGGTACGAGGAGTTCCCAGCTTGCTGCCCCATCACTGGTCTCTCTCTAGCTTTGGAAAGTCCACCAGCCCAGAGGTCACTCACTGTGGGCAGTCTCAGGCTGAGGGATGCTGAGCTGGGCTCTGTCTATGGCTGTTGCACAGGGGGACTGAAATATTGCCAATTCCTCCCCAAAAGCATCTTTGCAGCCCACCCATTGCCATTGGATGGCTCCAACCTACACGTGCACCCAACCTGGACACCCTACAGGAGAGTCCCCAGGTTTCTGGCAATTTTTCAGGCCCTAAACCTCTCCCACTGTGCTCCTCCTCATGCCCCATTTGCAGACCAATTTCCCTGGTCTCACCACTGCTCTGCCACTGTTCCAGTGGCTGTGTAGTCCCACCTCTCCAAAAAAAAAAACCCAACTTTTTTTAATGTCCGTTTGTTTTCTGTGACATTTTTTGTGTGATGCCCGAGCACAGGACGAGGCTACTAAAACCTCTGTGGCCCAAAAGCCCCTGCAGGTGCAATTATTTGTGCCTTGTCAGACTGTAATTACTTTAGAAAATGTTTTTAAGTGACTGACAAGGATGAAACAACGTTTTGCTTAGATCTCACCCCTTTACACCTGGGTAAAGACAATACAGAAATTTATAAAAGGAACTTGGGTACGTGCCCAGTATTTTATCTTGCACAGACACAAGGTGAAACTAATTACACAAATGTGTGTACCTCCAGGGAATCATTTTGATCTAAGCTTTGACTTTTGGCTGGACTTTGAGTGAAACTGCGGGTGACCTTCAGGGGAGAGGTCCGCAGTGCCCGGAGTAGCGTGTGTGTTACGGGGAGGCACTAACTAGGCTGCTTTGGTCACATCTGGCATTGATTTCTTTTTAAGGCACATTTAATAAGCATGTCTTTGAAGCCCTTGCCTTTCATTTAATGCACAAAGACATGCAGAAATGCTCCACTCTCCAAATTCTTTATTGATTGGATCAGTTTGCGAGGCGGGTACCTCGGGCTCCCGCGATGCCAGAGCCCCGCCGGGGAAAGCGCTGCTTGGCTTCGCAGCCCCCCCACCTCCCGAAAAAAAAGAAAGAAAAAAAAAAAAACAACCCCAAAAAAGTGGAATTAAGCAGTGATTTAATACTGATGGCGTTAACAAAAAACAAACATACACGCACAGCAAAAAGTGGGTGGTGTCGGGTAATCTGGAGATGGCAGCGGTTCAAAACGGAGCTGTAAGGCCGGGCCCGCTCGCCTCGATTGGTGCCAGATGTCCCAAAAAATAAAAAATTAAAAAAAGAGCAAAGCTTGCCACATAAAATATGTTTCAATGGAAAGCCCATTGCTGAGCAAATAAGAGCAGAGTGACTTGTTTGAAGATGTTGTGGGGGTGGATTTTTTTTTTTTTTTTTTTGCTTTGCCTCCTCCTTTTCTTATTTTTCCCCGTTTCTCTGCGAAATAAGGTTATAATTATGTAAAAGGTCATAGCGTGTTTTCTCAAATAAAAATTTTGTAAACACAGTCAGGGCTTGGGCTTGAGGAGGAAGTTCTTGGGAAGAGTGGCTGTTATCTGGAGAGGGAAGAGGGAAGGGAAAGTTCTTTGTAATTCATTCAAACTTTCCTTGGGGTTTTTTGGGTTTATTTCAAGGCTGCTGTCCTGGGGATTTGTGGCCTTGACCTGCAGCATGGAAGTTGGTGGGAGTTGGGCCATTGACTTCCATGAGTGCAGGCTTTGAAGGACTTAAATAATATGTTTTTTCCTTGCTGAGCCATTAAAGATGCAACATGTGTCAATTCCCCTTGGAATGACTTTACAAAAATACATCCTAACCACACTTGGACTAAATGGAGCTGGTTTCATCTCCTTAACTAAAAAGAGGGGTCTTTTATCCCCCTACCAAAATAATTTTAATGTACCCTGCAAGTAAAGAGACTTGCAGGATGATGTGTCTGCTTTAAAAATGCATCATAGCACAGTCACTAAATAAAAAAGTCAAGTTCTAAGGCCCTGATGAGGCTCTTTCGGTTTTAGCAGTAAAAGTGAGCTTCATTTGATCTCCTTTCCCATCCTAAGAAAATCATAATTACAACCCCCTTTTCCCTGCCAAACATCTGCCAACCCAAGTTGTATGGAAAGTACAGGGGAGGGGTTAATTTTTTTTTTCTTTTTTTATAGATAGAATTTTATTTTTTTTTTAACTTCGTAATCCATCTGATGAAATATTTTCCATCCCTGGCAATCAGATGGCAAAGCCCTTTTCCGAGGGAGCAGGCATCTCCAAGGAGGTGTTGGGCGGCAGACGGACAGACTCCCTAAATGCTACCCCTCTGAATGGAAGCCCTTCATTTGTGCATATGCAATTAAGCAGCCTTAGAAGGAAGAAAGCTCCAAACGGGATAAAAGGAACCTTTAATCAAGAAGCTGAACGGTCTAATTCAGGATAATAGAGGGGTCCTTACTGTTTGACACAGGAGGGGTGGGGGTGCTTTTTGTCTCCGGGAGCGTTGGCTTCATGATCTGACGACCCGGAGCAAAAGAGCAGGAATGCAGGACACTGCTACTTGACCTCCCCGCGTCACCTCGGGCTGGACCAGGGCTCTCCCACTGCTCCCGAGCCTCGGGAAGCACAGGCAGGAGTTTGTGTCACTTAGCATGGGCCCGGGAATGGGTTGTTCCGAGCGCCAGGCTCCCGGGATGTTTCCTTCAACAGGAACACCGCAGAGTCTCAGCTCCCGCGTTGCAGGAAGCTGGGGTGGTTTGCTTTTAATCCATCCTTTTAATAACAGTTGCTAATTTTAATGTTGGGCTTCAGCTTTGAAACAAGAAAACACATGAAAGAAAGAAGGTGAGGAGAGAGGGGAACCTTAAGAATGCTTGGCTTTGAAATTCTATTTATTTATTTTTAAATAAGATATTTGACCAGGAATCACCGCGCTTTCTAATTTTCTTTACATCTGGGGATATCCACTGCCAGTGTGTGTAATCTGCTCACTGTAGAAGCTGCTGTCACCCCTGAGGAGCCTGCACAGCCCTGCTCCTTCCATCCCATCACATCCCTACAGCTCCGGGGACGCTTTCATGTCGCTGGACCCGCGCACCCCTGAGGCGTTCCTGGAGGAACACGCTGGGAGGGAGAAATTGGAAATGTTGTGGTTAAAAGAACTGGCAAGGCATCCTTTGCTTTACCTTTTGGTGGTTTTTTTTTTTTTTTTTTAAACTGTGTTTTAATTCCCTTTGCCACAGATACTACTTCAAAAAAGCGAGCGACGAGTTCGACTGCGGCGCCGTGTTTGAAGAGATTTGGGAAGACGAAACCATCCTGCCCATGTATGAAGGAAGGATTCTTGGGAAAGTGGAAAGGATCGATTGATGGCGTCTGTGTTTCTTAAGTTAAGCTAGAAAAGTCTTTGGACACACAACAGTAGTGATGACAAGGAAAGAAAAAAAACCGAAACAAACTCTGAAGGAAAAGTTTTGAACCAATGAAGAAAAAAAAAGTGAAGTCTGTGAAGACTTTGCTGAATTAGCCTTAGAGGAAAAAAAAATGGCATTTATTATTCATGAGTTGGGTACTGAGATGATAAAAACCCTGGACTATTTATTAGAAACATGACCACTGTTGGCTATTGGAGATGCAGACCGTGTTTGAGAGACTTCCATACATAATATATGATTTCCTGGGGATCTGAAATCTATGGACTAAGAGAAACTGTGTATAGCTTACCTGAACAGTAATCCTTACTGATATTTATTGAACAGTCTGTTTTCCCTAAAGTCCAGTTTTTGGATATGCTGCTTTAACAATGGAGAAGAGAGGGGCTGGGAAATGGGGTGAGGGGAGGAAGGATTATTTTATTTTTTTACGTTGTTCCCACTATCTAAAATTTAGGAGTTTGGCGATGAGTGGATTCGTGATTTTTTAAATTTTTTTTTGAAGGGGGAGGAGGGAAGGACTGACATCTCATGCCCAGTATTTCTCCGAGTGAAGATAAAACTTTCCTAAAGAAATAATAACCATAATAATAATAATAATAATAATAATAAAAGCCGAAATAAAAATACTGTCCTACCATTCATCTAGAGACCGGTGCATTTTAATCTATGCTGCTCTAATTTGAAATAAAGGTCTTAAGCATTAACTCTTTTAGATGCAATACAACAACAACAACAACTGGTTATTTCGTCCATGGATTTCGGCGGGGTGAGGTTTTTCCTTTGCTGCTCTCAGTGGTGTCCAAGGTAGAGCAAAACCCCGGGCCTGGGAGAGCTGGAGAAGGAGCCATCCCATTCCCATGTCCATATTTGGCACACCAAAAGGTTAAAAACCCATATGTATTCCACAGAGCCAATTTTTTTAGCTGATCAATGTTAGCACTACTTGTATTTCGACGCCGTGTAACTGCGACGGGGCGTGATTTCCGCTCGGTGTGGGGCGTGTGAGTCGTCGTGTGCTGGGGTTGGGTTGGGATTTTTTGGTTGGGTTCTTTGCCTTGCCTTCAACACCCACGTGAGGCCGTGGGAGGTGTGGGAGTAAAGCTCTCTGGCTCCGTGTGTGGTGGGGTTTTGGGGACAGAACAACCCTTTCCCCAAGAAAGACCTCGCATTTCGACAGTTGGGGTTTTGTGTTGATTAAGTTAATCTGTGCATTCTGTTTGCCATTGCTACTTTGTGTAAGTCTGTATATATTGTAGAAAGTGTATGGTGAAAATATTAATACACTATCTCTAGTGTTTTTAAAATTTAATCAGTACAGTACCTGTGCCTGCATGGTGTTACAGACCATGCGTCGCCCTATATTCAGGGTTCAAGCTTTCCCTTGTTTGTTTAAGGGGTTTATGTATAAATATATTTTATGCCTTTTATTACAAGTCCTGTACTCATGACTTTTGCCATGGCATTTTGTTCTACTTATACTGTAAATTATGCATTATAAAGAGTTTCATTTAAAAAAAAAATTACTTGGTACAATAATTATTGTAATTAAGAGATGTAGCCTTTATTAAAATTTTATATTTTTCAAATTAATATTGTCTTGACTTTTTTTTCACCCTTAAAATGCCTTAAAAGGGTTTTTTCTCATGTGTGATGGTAGCTGGGAAGAGCTGCTGAGCTCTGCCCTGCCCTCTCCCTACCTTGGCAGGGGCTGCTCCTGCTGGGAAGTGGTTGCAGCTGGAGGAGGTGAGGCGAAAGCTGGAGCTGCCCTTCAGTGTGAGGATTAAATAATTTACAGCTCCTTCAGGTAACTCACCTCCAAGTTTAGCCTGGTCTTACTGCCCAGACTGCACTGCCGAGCTCACCTGGTGGGGCTGATGGAGCCAGGATGTGACATCCAAAGGGATGTGGTGGTCCCCAGGCTGGAGCTCCTCTCATGGCACTTCCCGTGGGTTTGGTGTTGGGTTTTGGGGATGGACACAGCTGTCCCCAGGTGTGATGGAGCCAGGACTGCTCAGTGCAGTCCCGTGCCAGAATAAACCCAGCTTTGTAAAGTCCTGAGCAAAACCCAGCTTTGTAAATCCTGAGCAAAACCCAGCTCTGTAAAGCCCTGGCTTGTGTGGCCACGTTGGCCAAGAGGAACCGGGGAGAGATTTTCTAGGAGCTGCTGAGCAGGACAAGCACAGGGAGCTCCTCCCCGTGCGCCTTCCCTCTCACCCGTATTTATGGTACAAAACCTATTTTATAGCTGAAGGAGCTTAATTTGTTCCTCAGGGAAGCTGCCCATACCAGGGGTGGATTTGTGTCCCAGCTGTCGCCCAGACCTTCCCTGGCTCAAGTGAGAAACGCTGGGAAAGCAATTGTGGAACTGCTTTTGGTCTGTCCTGTTGGTAACCAGAGCCAACCCTTTGCTTCTGCTACACCAATGGCACTGACTAGGGCTTTTTCTTTTTTTTTCCCCCCTCTCTCCACCCTATTTTTTCTATGAGGTTTTAAATTATCTGGGTTATTTTGTGTGTTTGAGAAGACTTCATTTAAAACATCAGTAAAACTTGTATCAAAGGGCTCAACTTCACACTGAGTACACAGAGCTTGGGACTGAATCCTGCAGTTCAAGGGAGCTGCAGGCAGTTTTACACATTTAAATGGATGGTGCCTTGTTTTAAAAAAACCATCTGAAGTTCATGGGGTTCATCTTAATTGATAAGCTGGACATAACGGATGGGTGTAGGGAGACTTCAACAACATAAGGGAAGAAAGATTTTTTTTTCCCCCCCCCACTCTCTTTTTTTAGTCTACCATCAAAGGTTGGGAACTTAGCACTACATCGTAGTATTATTTTTCTTCTGCTATTAAAATGAATCACACTGTGCCTAATTCTTCTTGGGAAGATGAATGTGTTTGAGGCAGCTTGAAGCCATTCAGTGCCTCACAAGCCTTTGCATCTTTCTATCAATGTTCCAAAATACTCACCTCTGTTTTTTGGATGTCTGTAGAAACAAAATATAAAATGGCTTCAAATACATGGCAGGCTGTTTAGTGGAGATGAAAGGGTATTTGAATAGTCTTTTTAAAATGAATGAAAAGTGAATACTCTCTTCTGTTTCAATTATAAGTGGGACATGGAGCTCGTTAGACACCACCTTAATATGTGACACTCTGAAAAATGTTCACCTACCTTCAGCAGTTCAGAAACATTTTGTTTTTTAGCTTGTCTCGGGATAAAGATCGTGATTACAGGTCTGGCATGTTCCCTGCTAAATGGAGAGGCAGCGTGGGAAAGTTCTGCTCTTACAGCTTGAAAGTAACATCCAACCAAATTTTTTTGAAACAGTACAGAAGACTGAGAGGCAGAAAGAGCCTTATTTTGACCCAAGTGGGTTCTTTTTTTTTAAGTTTAGCTTAAGTTTTTCAGGTTTAACAAAAACAATGTCAATTCATTGTGGGAAAAAAGTGCCCACAGAGCTGCTTGTTGTGTCCTGTGCTAGGTCCTTCCAGTGGAGGGATCCAAAATGTTCCAGTTTGGGTCCTTTTCCAGAGGAGGGACCCAAAATATCCGAGTTTCGGCCCTTTTCCAGAGAAGGGACCCAAAATGTCCCGGTTTGGATCCTTTTCCACTGGAGGGAAATATCCTGGTATGGGTCCTTTTCCAGAGGTAGGACCCAAAATGTCCTGGGTTGGGTCCTTCCAGAGGAAAGAACCAGGATGTCCCAGTTTGGGTCCTTTCCCAGAGGAGGGACCCAAAATGTCACAAAATCAGGTCCTTTTCTAGAGGTAGGACCCAAAATATCCTGGTTTGAGTCTTTCCAGAGGAGAAGCATCAATAACAAGAGCTCTGCTCTGCAGAACCAAACTCGAGCGGGGCTCGAGTGCTGCGGCAAGTGATCCCCCACCACTCCAAACGCTTAAATCACATTAATTCTTAACACTTAGCGCATTTTTTGTCTTCAAAGCAGACTGGAAGCACTGCTCCAGCCCCACAGCACCACGGAGGTAGGTGGCCTCTGCCCGTGGGGGTAATTGCCGGGGTGAGTGGTGGCCAGAGCAGCTTCAAAGCCGTGTGTCGGCTCCGGGTCCCGATCCAACAAAAACACCAGCCCTGGTTACTGCACAATTCCAACACATTGACGGACCTTTAACAGTCCTCCAGGCTTGGGAGTGAAGCCTGGAGGTTGGGAATCGTGAGCATGCATTGCCCTGAGGCTTTTTTTGGGGGAAAAAGAAACACTTTCCCAAGTGTTTCACAGCTGGAATTTGTTGGGGCGTGTGGGGATGGGCCACAATGGTCTTGCTCCATCCGGAATCAAGGCTGGAAGCGGTGGGGAGTGGGGATGAGCTGTGCTGGGGAGGGGACAGCTGCAGGGCTGGTTCTCCTCTCTGAGTGGGGACAAGGGCCCCAGAAGCCTGAATTTTGTTTCCCTCAGCGAAAACCAGGCTGCATTTGGATACACAAAACTTCCCGGACGGGGCTTGGGGGCCTCTCCGCCAGCCCAGAGCTGGCAGGTTGGTCACAGCAGATAAACCAACATATTTTTGTTCTCTCTCTACCCTGAATGTTTGGCATCACCTGGTCCACAGGGTGCAAAATGTCTGAGCCAGCGTCCAAAAACTGCCCGCAAGGTCATGAGCTTAGAACAACGTGATATAAATAAGAAATAAAATCCCCCCTCCCTTCATGAACAGAGAGACCACATTGAGCGGCACCAGTAATGGAAGGATGCTTTGCACTGGTGAAGTCTCACGAAAACTCCCTCCTTTTCCCAGGTGCTGGGATCAGGAGCACGTCCAGTTTCCCCCCAGCCTTTTGCAGGTCTCCCCCGGATTTTTTTCTCCCCTCCACGTTGGGAGTTTATTCCCCCTAAATCCATGAGTCAGCCGCGCGCCGGCTGGGCTGGAGCATCTGCTGGTTCAGAGTCTGCCTGCTCATATTGGCAATTGCATTCCCTTCCTCTTTCACCTTCCATTAACCTCATGTTCCTCAAACACCTTCATCCAACTACTCCATTCCGGTAGCAACCTCAGATTAATTAAAAAGGAAAAAAAAAGAAAGGAACACACTGCCTTTAAATGAGGTTCCTATCCCATTGCTTTCAAATGCTCTCTCTTAATCACAGAGCCCAGAAAACACCCACACAGAGGAGGCTGGAGAATTATTTAAGGCAAATCGTCTTCCTTCCTCTTCTGAAAAAAGATCAGACTAGTTCTGGATGGTGAGAGCAGCTCTGGTTCAGGTCCTTTCCATTCTTCCCAGCACCATCCCTGATTCCTGCCCGCAGCCTTGCCCAGCCTCCCTGCACAGCCCTGCACACACTCCTTTCCCCCTCGCCCTCATTAGCATGTTACTAATCATAATGAAGAGTCTCAGGATGAATTCTTCTAACATTTAAACCATGGCCTGCCATATGTTTTAGCCTCTCTTTTAAATTAAATGAGTGTTGTGGTGCGTTTAATCTTTGGGGAGCACTGAACTCACTTAGCGAGAGAGGAGGCTAATTTTGGACATCAGATCTAGGTGATAGCATAATTTCAGACAATTTTGGCTGACCTCCCTGGGCAATGCCCTTCATCTCTTCCATGAGAAGATCTATTTTTAGGGAAGAAAGCCCATTAAGTCTTGCCTTCCTTAATTCACCTCTTCACATGATAAGATTTGACAGGTAGATCTTCTTTTTTTATTATTATTATTATTTTTTAAAAAGAAAACAGAAAGACCCTCTGGGAGTTCTGGCTTTCAACATTTGTCTTGGGCCCTGCAGGAGTCTGGAACATCTCTGAACCCTACAGCTCGTCCTGCTTTGAAACCACCACCTCGTCATTCCTCATGCACGGCGCCCGCACTGCCTCCTCATCTGCAGTCGCAGCACTCCCGGCTCCCTGCTCCCTCTCCCACTGCCCTGGCAGCTCTCCTTGCCTTCCCTTTCCTCTTGCTTCTGCTGTGTTGCCTCAAAGCAAGCTCTCCTTCCCCCCAAATCCTTCCAAATTCGAAGGATAAACGAGGTGCACGGCCAGGGTGGTCCTACATCAGCTCTTCCCTTTCCCCCCTCTTGCAGAGCTGCACCCTCAGCATTGTCCCAGCAAGGGAGCCCAGTCGACCCTGAAAGTTCTCATCCAGCCCTAAAATAGGGACAGCACAGAGTTCACCAAAATCCCTCCACCCCTTCAAAGTGTTTGCAGGTGGCTGCAGCAGCCTGGCAGAGCTTGGAACAAAAGGTTTGTGCCTTTTCCAGAGCTCTTGTTTCCTACAGTCCCTACAACCCTAAAGGTCTCTGGTAGCTCTGTGAACACAACATCCTTTTCTAGAACATTCCACAGCAAATCTCTCTCCTCTACAGGTACAAAGGTTAAAGGATCACACAGCACCTGAGGGTCTTCGCCTTCAGGGACCAACCAACCACCCTCCACCAGCCCCAGCAGGGCCGAGGCAAAGGCCAGGTTTGGAGACTGGACACCACTCCTGGGAATGATGCTGTGAAACCAGCTGGTATCCAAAGATGATTCAGGAATAACGAGGGGACAGTTGCTGAAATGGTCAGTGGAGGGCCCGTTCCAGCTGGAAGGGCTGTGGAGGGGTTAAACCCTCCCCGTGGTGCTGCCATGCAAAAACCAGGCAGAGCACCGGGGTTTTGCATTGAGATTCAAACGCCCAGATCAAAGCAGAGCTCCAGGAAGGAAGAGCCAATTTAGGTTGGAACCAGAGAAAACTTTCTCAGCTGACTTCTGGGAAGTGAAACAACCAGGTTTCAGACAGCTTCCATCAAAAGGGAGAGGAGTTTCCGCAGGAGCGGAAGAGGTGGCCCTCGCCCTCTCCCTCCCTCTCCTCCCAGCCAGGGAATCATCCCTGGCCACCACCAGACCCCACACGCCCATGGCAACACCCGCCCTGCTCTTTGGAAGCTGTCACCAGAAGGTTCTTCCCAGCCTTCCAGAAAAGGCTGAGCTGGAGCAGGCCCTGCCAAGCGCTGGTGCCCCCGTGGCAGCGGGCGCGGGTGGCACCCTCATCCCGGCCTTCCCAAGATCCAAACACGCCGAGCATGCAGGCACAGCTCGTGTCCAAACTGGGCTCCATGGCCTTTGGGATGGCTGCTGGCCCGACATCCAGCATTTGATGAAGTAGCCAAAACACTATTTCCAACTTTTTCTTCCTTGCTGTTTATTCCAAAGCAAACAAACAAATGAAAAAAAAAAAAAAAAAAAGATGTTCAAGAGTTTAACTTTGCTAATTTATGACTCTGTGCTCTGCCCTTTCTCCTTGGGGATTCACTGCCCTGACCTTGGATACAACGGGAAGAGGAAGGCGAGCTCTCACCTTGCCAGTGTGAAAGGTTGCCAAAGCAAGGAGAAAGTGTCTACTCAGTTATTCCAGGAGCATGTAGTGCTTTTGTGTTTCAAGGCTTTGTAGATTTGCAATGCCTTTAAAACCCCTCGCAACTGTCCAATGTGGGGTGTTTAATTACCAGGTGAAACAATTTTTTTAGACTCCATTTAATTATTTGATTGCACAGTAACCAAAGAGTGTAAGAGGGCTGTAGCCAGAAGGCACTTCAAAGCAATGCCTTGATGTTTCTTAGTGGGCATTAATGGTTTCTGAAGGCAGGAGATTGTTTAAAAAAAAATATTAAAACCCTCCTCATGATCCCGCCAGCAATCTCAAAAAAATGCATAAACACTGGAATCCTCTGCCAGGGAAGAAAAAAAAGAGTTCAAAGGGATCTGAGAGTTTTCATGTAAAGTTTAGAGTTTAAGGCGTGACTGTTGGCTACGGAGCCCCACTGTTTGAACTCTTGTTTATTAAAAACAGTTTCCCAGCATTTCACAGGGTTCAGAAAGACAACAGCAAAGTGCAGCCTTTTTCACAGCACAGCCTTTAAAGGCTCCATTGATTTCTACCTATGTGTTTTATCTTCCTTTTTTTTCTTTTTTTGCTTTTTTTTTGATCAAATGCTGAAGTTTAGCACAATATCCAAGAGCAGGCTGAGCTGGGGCTGTGGTGGAGAGAACCACTCTGGAGTAAGGCGTTTGCCTTTATTTTTTAAAATACTTTTTAACAGTTCACTCCAGACTCTCCAGTGCCCCAGAAGGCTGGATGACAGCAGCAGCAGAATTGGGAAATGACAACTTGGCTGGCCCCAGACTCCGACTGCCTTTTTGATATTATCGCCAACCCTCGAGCCTTTATCTGAGCCTCAGCTCTCAATCAATGTCCAGCCAAACAATTGGCCACTGGGAAACCAAATGTCTCTTTTTTTTTTTTTTTTTTCCCCTTTTTTTTCCCTCAGGGTGGGAGATAATCCTTCAGCCTGCCCTGTCTGGGCATGCACCTTATTTTTGATGAGCCCACCACCACACCGAGAGCTGGCACGCTGTTTTCTGTGCTTATACATCTCTTTCTCCTGTGGCTTCAGCCAGCCTCATTTGTCCAAAAATCCTACTTTTTAAAGTCAAGGTTATTTTATCCAGGGGTGAAGTGAAGAGGGGACCTGCAGCGTGTTGCAGCTTGGTGCTGTTGGCTGGGGAAGAGCTGTGCCTTGAAGGACCTGCTGGAGGGCTCACAGCAAGATGCCACAACTCCTGCAAGGGCAAGGAGAGGAGGCACACAGGAGCACTGGGAAAATCCTGTGCTGTCCTGGGAAAAAAGCTTACAGCTGAGTGTTTTAGCAAGTTCTGAAGTCTGACTGGAGAGATCTGAAGATAACCCAGCTCAGAGCCGCCCAAGCTTTGCCTTTTACAACAGAGGGGTCTAGAAGTACTGCCAGAAGATGTTATAAAAGGCACATTAGGAGCAGAATTAAAGCAAACATAAACCAAAACAAACAGCAACATCTGCTGAGCAGGTAGCCTGAGAAAAAACTCCTTATTAAAGCTGTTCTCCAGGCTGAATCCCCAGCTCCGAGTCGCGGGGGTGATGCCAGGTGACATCGGCCGCGGCTCTGACGCAGGAGAGAAAGAGCTAATAATAGTGTCATGTCAGAGCCCAGCACAAACACATCAGAGGGGAGGGAAAATAGGATGTGCAGGCAACAAACAGGGGTCTGTTTGAGTTTCTGGCTCTGTCCTGCCCGGCTCTACAAACGTGGCTGGGAGCTGAGGAGAGCCGCTCCGGAGAACGTCTCCGCGCTCAGGGGGCTGCAAGCTGGAGCAGGATGGGGAAGGATGGAGAGAGGTACTCCCTGGAGGTAATTCCTCGAGGGAAAGGGGTGTGTGTGATGGAGGATGGCAGGTGGAGGTGAGATCAGGCCCTGGGCATTTAAAACGCACTCAGGATTTTGCACCAGAGTCGCCACGTTCAAACCTGAGGACAAGAAATAGCATCCTCTACACTAAGGACGTGTTTGCTGTGAAGGATGACGTGAAAATGTGTCACCTGCTTGCTACTTACAGAGATAACATCAGGTTTTAAATGCAGTGGGGGAAGAAACCGAAGAAGAAGAAACACCCCCCCCCCAAAAAAAATTCTAAAATAAGGAGCAGCAAATTTCATCCTCTACACAGCTGATGGCAAAGTGCTGCTCCAAAGATGCTCCTGCAAGCAGCCACAGCCATAAGGGAGAGCTGAGGTTATCCTGCTGCCATCCCCACTCCCAGCAAAAATCTCCTCCTTCCAAACTCCAGGGACTGACGGAAAATATGAACTTAATTTTGGGCTCTGTTTTCCTTAAATCGGAGCAGTTCCAGTAAAATCAGATTAAAATACCTCCAGTTCCTGATGTTTGGGGATATTTAAAGTGGGATCAAAGCACTTTTAACCAGTCCTTTTGGTAGCAGGTTTGATGAGAAACACAGGTGCAGGAGTATGTGGAGCTGGGCCGATTTAAATTCTGCTTTGCAATGCTGCTTCTGATCCCCTAAATATCAGCTGGGGGCAGGCAGAAGGAATGGATGGATGATGTTTTCATAGAAGAATACCCTTTTTTTTTTTCTGGATGCAATTTGAGCTGCTTCACTTTTTGCATGAAAACTTTAAGTTGTCTTTTTTTTTTTTTTTTCAGTAATTAGATGGAGAAAGAGGCTCTCAGGCAAGGGACAGGCACAGAGAGGTGGAGGGTAAAGTGATTTACAGACCATAATCCTTCAAGCACGAGGTGTTGATGCGAACTCGTGCTTGGGAGGAACCAGCACAAGCTCCACGGCTCATGCACAGAGACCTGAAGGTCTAAACCCGGACACACAGATGAATTTTTGGCTATTTCCTGCAGAATTACCTGGTTCTGGTGGGTCTGGGTGGGTGAAGAACCAGGCTCAGGGTGGGCCCAGCCCCTGGCTGTGCTCTGTGTTGGATGGGGAATGCTCTCCAACCCCTCCAGAACTTCACAGTGAAGTTTTTCAGGGATTTGCCCAGAGGCACTTAGATGGGAATGTTGGGGTTTGGAGATTAGAGAACAAAAGCAAACCCAACAGCACTGGGTGAATATGAAGGGGTTTTAGACAACTCTCTGCAGATTTAACCCAAGCCCAGCAGTGCTGGTGGTGCAGGACAGGGAATGCAAAGTGGAGCTGTCTCAGGATCCTCCCCGGGCACACTGGTGCCAGCATCTATCAGGGATTTTGGGACAACACTTTCCACCAGGAAGACTTGGTGCTCTTGGTCTTTCTCACCCTGCCTCCAGACAGCACCAGCTCCTTTCCAAACACACCCCAATTACCCCAAAATGAAGGCAGGTTAAATGTAACCATTTGACAACACCAATGAAAAGTTGTCACTTTTATAGTTCAGGAAAATCAGTGTTTCTTACAAAGGGTTCAGCCCTGTTTGTTGACAAAAGATGTGACCCCAGCAATTCATCCCCAGTGGGACAGGATGGGAAGTACTATAGGATTTTCTCTGCTGGGAGCTTTCAAGTTTTATTGTGTGCAATTAAAACGCAGATGAATAACACAGTAAAATAATAAAATGCTCCTCATAAAAGTGCCCCAGTGAAACAAAACTGTCAAAACACAAGGAAAAAAACCCAACAAAAGAGCAAACGTTGCTTCCTCTCAAAATATCATGGAAGTTTAAACAAACTCTCTTATCAGGAGACCTCAAAGTCACTGGTTCAGTTCCAGCTTCTCGCTTGCTCATCCCCAGCTCCTGCAGAAGGTCCTGTGTCCCACAGCCCCCCAAAAGCTGGGCTGCCACGCAGGTCCCCAGCCCCACATCACCCGGGGGTCATCTGAGCCCCATCAGCATCCCAGCCACGCACTGCTGTCCCCACCTGTGCACCCAGGTCACCTGGGCTTGGAGGGACACACAGACGTGTCCTGCCCCACACCCTGCTGATTGCTTTTGCTAACCAGCCCTAAGGCTCCTATTGGTGAACTTTTTGCATTTTTCGTGTGATTTTGCTGCAAACGGGACAACAGAAAGCCTGCCAGCACCGCCCGATTGGGGAATTGCTGCATTTGTGTAGGATATATTGTTTTAACAAAGTTACTCTCAAGTTATTAAATAAGAGGCAGAAAATAAGCCCGGCTTAGGATGTCAACTCAAGCACTGGGAAGACGGAATACGCCAGACCTGTGATTCCCACTTAAACCGGACAAGCAGAGAGAGGAGAATAAAGCCAGGACACCAACTGTGATACAGCCCAGGCTGGATGTGGCCGTAGGGTGGGTGCAGCACCTGGCACACGCCGGGGACACGCCGGGGACACGCTGGGGACACGCTGGGGACACGCTGCTGCCAGCATCATCATCAGTCCCTGGTCCCCACCCTGGCAAATCCTCTCCTGCAGGTCCACTCAGCAATCCCCCAAACCCCGCCTGGACTTTAACACGGACGGCAAAAGCACAGTAAAATCCTGATAACCATAAAAAGAGAGTGACGTTTCTTCTGGGATAATTGACAGCGCTGAACAGAAAACAAGGCCAATATCAGAGACGAAAAACAAACAAGATGCAGAGCCCAGACATCAAGGAGGAAATCACACTTTAAAGCTGGGGGACAGCAGCTCTCTGCAGTGCTCTCCTGGAGGCTTTGAGCCTCACAGCTGGGCACTGCTCTGAGGACAAAGCAAGGTGCAGTTTGGATAACACACCTGCACGTTGGATTCAGCAGCAAAGTAAAGAAAAACCATGAGCTGACACTGCTGGGAGGCAGAAGTTTCTTCCAGTCCGGGTTTGTGCCCTCTCAGGAGATGCTGGGGTGTGTTTTGGGTGGGTTTCTGAGGTGAGGTGATCATCACTGCCAGACTTCACCTTGCATTGGCTTCACCCCGGGGCTCAGAGCTCCCCTGGTGCAGCTTTATCAGAGCAGGTCCTGGTTCTGCACATAATGAACCACCAGTGCTGGGGCACAGGCAGGGTCACAGCCTTGCTCCGAGCCCTGGGACCAGGGCTTGCTCCTCCCTCTCCAACAGCACACAGGGAGCTGGAAACCTGAACTCTGAGCAGAGGCTTGGGAACAAGTCACGGCTGAGTCAGGAGCACTGAGACACCCCACAAGGCGTGTGAGACACCCCACAAGGTGTGTGACACCCCACAAGGTGTGTGAGACACCCCACAAGGCATGTGAGACACCCCACAAGGCGTGTGACACCCCACAAGGTGTGTGACACCCCACACGGTGTGTGAGACACCCCACAAGGCATGTGAGACACCCCACAAGGCGTGTGAGACACCCCGTGGAGCCAACCCCTTTGGCTGACACAGCCAGTTGCTGACACGTTGGGAGCCCTGCCCTGTTTCCCCCAAATCTCCCCTGTCACCTCAGCCACTGCCACCTGCACTTCCCAAACCCCAGAGGCAGCTCTCCAGATCTACATCACTGGAGGATTTGTTCCATGTGGAGCATCCCAGAGCAGCTCCCATCTTCCTCAGTGGCTCCTGCACTTACAGTTGTGATTCTTCTGCTCTGTCATGCGGTCACTGAACTCCCGTTATCTCCCCAGATTAATATTAATGGCTTCCTTTAAGCTTCTCCTTTAGCTCTCCCTTCTTCCAACAACTTTTTGATGATTTTGATTCCCCCAGACTCCTTTCCTCCCCTGTCCTCATGCTGCTTGTCTGCTCTAATCCCTGAGATGGCATCAGTGGCACTTGACCCGTGCAGGGGACAGGGAGCTGGGTGGATTTGGGTGACGCCCTCAGGACTGCAGGTGGGATGAGGGGGTTGGGAGCCCTGCCAGGACAGCACTGGGAACGTGCCAGGGCACTCACTGAAGATGCCAAGAGCAGATCTGAAGCGTCTTGGCCAAGTCACACCTGCCCAGAAGCTGCTGCTTCTGCACGGCACAGGAGCTGCTGCCCCAGCAGGAAGTGATCAAAGTTGTTCCCTTTCCCTCTGTCCCTCCAAATAACTGCAGAAATATTTCTATCTGGGGGGGAAATCGTGTTAAGCAGGTTGTTCTGCCCCATAATAAAGTCTGTAGAGGCCCTTCCCAATAGCAGGGGGTCTCCCTGGCACCAATCCTGTCTCAGCAGCCCCAGGGGTACCTGGAGACAGAGGCTGTGCTGGGGCCTGCCCTGCTCCTGAGTTCAGCCCTTCCCATAAAATCCTTCCCAAAATGTGCTAATCCCATGGGCCACTAACACAGCATCTCCCGGAGGGCAGCCAGTCCCCAGATCCCACAGGGCAGCCTGTCTGGGGATGTCCGTGGTCTCCCTCTCCTCTGCAAAGGGAGCTCACGTCAGGCTCTACTGAGCTCTCATCTGACCAAGCTGGGCTCTGAATTTTGACCAAGGTGACACAGGAACTGATCTTTAAAACAATTTTTTTTCTCTTTTAAACCACTGAGCAATGCCCAAGCACGTGCAAATCAGGACTTTTGCAAAACGCTGCCTCCCGCCGACTTTCTGGGACGGAACCGGAGGATTCCGACAGGTTTGGTCCCAATTTCCAGCCTTAGCAATGCTTTCAACCCCCGCAGCCCGCTCAGCCTCTCGCCCTGCCTCCTGCCCAGGGCCCTCTGCAGATGCTGCTGCACAAAAACACCAGGACAGGGGGCACAGGGAGAGGCTGCGGGAGGTTTTTGTCCTTGTGCGGCCCAGGAGGGACGAGGCGGTGCCGGCCCCGGTTACCGCATTTCTCGAAATCCATCCTTTCACTGCTCCAAAGCGTTTGCTTAAGGCAGAGCCTTCTCTGGGGTGCAGGATCTCTTTCTTGCATTTTATGAGTTTTTTTCCTAATTATGGAATCTCTTTCAATCTAGCCCTCCTTTGATCACAGCTGGCCCCAGAGAGAAGTCGTCTTGTCTGGATCGACTGAGGAAAGAAAGAGATGAGAGGCAGAAGTGACCTGCCCGGGATGACTAAGAAAATATGCAGCAAAGCAAAGATTTGAACACCAGCTTTGCACAGCCACAGCTTCAGAGAAACCTCAGGACAAACCTTCCTCTGTGTGATCAATCACCACATCCTTCCAGGTAAACCACATTTCAAATGGGACCTAGGGCTGAGCCATCAGTTAGCACTTCCTGCGGCTGTTTTGCTCCCAGATGGGATGAGGAAGGACAATTCCTGAGTGCCCAAAGGGAATTTCTGATCCAGGACACGTTACTGGTGCAGCAGAAAGCCATCCCAGTCCACCAGCACAGAGGAGACCCCGCTCTGATCCAGCTGACAGATCACAAAGGGCTTCCTTTAAACCCCAGCTAAATGAGATTTCTTCAGAAAAAGGCTATTTTCAGTGCCACTCCGATTATTTGCCCTCTGTTGTCTTCCATAAAGGATACTGTGAAGTTAATGATCCAGCCGTGGAATTTTAAATAGCTGCTTCATGACTAACAACATGTGCTCCGGATCAGCTCGAGCCTGTATTTACATATTTCCCATGATAAGTCAACATATGGTTCTTGTTTGTAACGTGGAGTTGCTCTCTTCATATTATTACCTTTTTTTTTTTTTTTTTTTTACTTCTTTTCACAATTACAGGGGGGAAAAACCTTTTCTTTTAATTATTGTTAGCAAGAGCACCGTGCAAATAAGAAGCTATTAGGGTAACTAGGAGCCTGCTAATGGCTTTATTTTGATTCCCACCCTCTCCTGAGCTGGTTTGTCACGCAGGGGCTCAGGGCTGCGGTCACAGCACCGTTGGATGCACGAGGTCACTCCTTCCCCCATCGTGCCATGGGATGGGATTTCACAACCCTTCCTGACAGCCTGGCAGTGGCAGCCTTTGGGAAACTCACACTACTGGTTTGAATTTCTTCCCTTCCGAATTTGCAGTTTTAAGTATGTAGGAAATTTGTACCATTTTTGTTGGGTTGGTTGGGGTTTTATTCCCCCTGCCCTCTCTGTTTTCTTGCCCACATCAAAGCACTGGCTAATGGCTGGATATAAACATCCAAACTGCTCTCATGGCACGGCTGGAATCACAGGAATTGGCATTTTCCAACTCACATGTTGTTTTCCCTGGTGCTCTGCTCCTCTTACTCCTCTCTAACGAATCGAATCCTGAGGCTTCACCTATTTCCTTTGGGAGATTAGTCCACATGGGAACTGGGCTCTAACTTTGAAGAATTTTCCCTTCTACCCAGTCACAAAGATTATTTCCTTTATTTAATCTTATTACTCCCACTTGAACCAGGCTAAACAATTCCCATCCTCCCCGGGTATTTACACCCCTCTCACACTTGCAGACAGACACCGTATCCCACCCTTAGTCATCATTTTGCCAAGCCGAACATATGTAACTCTTTTAATCCTTCCTCATAAATCAGCCCAGACCTTTCATCATTTTTATTGCTCTTCTCTGAATCCCGTCCAATGTGTTGACATTGTTCTGCTCTTTAGGTGCTCAGGGGATGGATATTCCAGGTGAAATTTCACTGGTCACACGTTGCGGGGTTAATTAACGCAGCCTCCCTCTCTGATTACCTGCCCGCAGGTCACAGCACTGAGGCTCGGTGCTGCAGCCTTTACTGAGGGGAAAAGGGACCCGCTGATGTCCCTCAGGATAATGGAAATGGGATCCTGGGATCAAGGCCCTGTAAACCTCGGTTATGGCCCGTTTGAGGAGGGCTGGTGGTGCTCGTGTCATCCCATGGGACCCTCAGAGGGTGATCCTGCACTTTTAGGGGAGGGATTTGGCTCAGCAACTTTCGATGCTCCAGAGAGGCCAGGCAAGAATTTGGACTTCACTTTGGAAACCCACCTGGACCTCTCTGGGAGAAGGGCTGGGACAAGCCCCTCCACCCCAGAGTTCCTGGGCAGACCCTGGTCTGTGCTTGGCCCTTACAGCCAGCACAGCCCAAAGGGACCTCAGCTGATGCTCCTTTCACTGGGAGCTGGGGATGTGCTGAAGGTGGTGCCTCCGTGTGAAACCAGGGAATAGGGGAAAATCCATTCTGGCACCAAAACCTAAATTGCTGATCACAGCTTTGCCTGGGGCTCAGACAGAGGCATGTCCTGGGGAGCCCCAGCCCTCTGCCAGGCTATCAGGAGTCAGATCCTGCCTGGTTCGTGGTGCTTTCACCTCTGGTGGGGGCCACAGCCACCACCCCTCACACCACAACCCCCAGGGCAGAGTCCTGCAGCACAAAGGGAATTATTTTTGGATCTCAATGATGTCACCATTTATAGAGTCACAAAATCATTAAGGCTGGAAAAGACCTCCAAGATCACCAAGTCCAACCTTGGACCAAATACCACCAAGGCCACCAAACCATATCACAAATTGCCACGTCTACTCAATTTTTGAACACTTCCAGGGATGGTGTTTCCACTGCTTCCCTGGGGAGCCTGTTCCAATGCTTAACCACTCTTTCAGTGAAGGAATTTTTCCTCATATCCAACCTGAACCTTGCCTGGTGCAACTTGGCTTAGCATTACACTATTTGCAGACAAATAGTCCACGATAATAAATACCTCAGTGAGATCAAAAGATCCTTAAACAGCCTTAATAAAAAAATAAAATAAAATAAAAGATCAGAGCAGTGCAATTTGGTTCCATTCTTCACCACTTCTCTCCTCTTTGGGGAAGGTAACTTTTGCATTTCAAAGATCCACGTCCCATTGTGTGGAGAGAGCCAGGCTGAGCGCTTTGTGCTTCCTTAGTTTTGTCCAGTGGTTGTCCCACTAACCAGCCTCCCGCCAAGGGAAAGGGATTTCTCCCTTCTCCTGCTGACAGCAGCTTTGCTTTGAAAGTGAGAGTTGTCTGCTTCTTAATTAGTGCTGTCATGAGCTGGTCACTCCGGGCTGGGAGTGGAGCAGAGGAGCTCAGCTCTTCACTCCCCGCGCATCCTGGGGAAGCGATTCCAGCCCAGCCTCAGCTGCAGCCGCCGGGAGCTCCTGGGGATTCTCCTAATGGCCCCATTCAAACCATGAAACACAGCTCAGAAGCCTTGCAAATAAACGCAGGGCACTTTATAGGAAGTGCAGAGATTGATATGTCATGAAAGAGCTCCCTTTCAGACCCCAGGTATCCTGAGGTGCTGCACACAATAACGCTCGGGGCCAGCGCGGATCCTGCCGCTGCCGCTCCGCTGAAAAACCCAGAGAGTGCTCAGCCACACACACAAAACCCATCCAGCTCTGGGGACCGCACAGCACCTGTTTACAGGGGAAGGCCTGCAGTTATTACTGTCACCAGTATTCGCGTTTCTCACAAAAGCACCTAGAAAGATTCCCGGGCCTGGAGTCGCACTGTGGGATGTGCCACAAACTGGCACGAATGATGGGACCATAAAATGACAACAGGGTCCCCTCCATCCCCGAGCTCCATCACCCTCCTCTCTCACCCGTGGAGTTCAGTAAAAGCCATTCCACCAGCCTGCACACTTTTCACAACCAAACAAGTGCTCCATAAAACTCCTACTCCTTTTTTTTTTTTTCTCTTAAACAATATTTTATCTTGAAAATATTAGCAGCAAATCAAGATGGAAACTTTTTGACCTGACTCTGTTACAGTCAGCATCTCTCCATTTCCCTCAGTGCAGATTCCCAGCTGATTGCTGGGCTTAGAAACATGCATATTTTCCTTTGTGTGTTGATTTGAATCCACACAAAATACAGGATAACTTTCCTTTGAAGAAAGTGGGAAAGCAGTATGGCAAGGAGCCTAGGTAGGTATTGAGTTACTTTCTGTAATTCATATTTTGTCTAATGAGAGGCTTTCCAGAGAGATATTCCCCTGGTTGCTCTGCAAGTCAGACAGGTACAACAACAAGTACAGCAGACAGGGCTGTGTAATCCAGAGGTGGCTTTGAACCCGCTCCCAGGACAGGAGCACTCCTGAACTTTAAAGTTATTTAGATCCCAATCTGCATCTCTGCACTGTGGTTGACCATTTACCCCACTCCCCCACCGTATTACATCTAGATATATTTCATTTTTTTTTCAACAATGGCCCGGATGAAAACACGAGATGGGAACAACTTTCCACCTCGAGGCAATTGTTGGCATCTCAGTTTTTTTGAGTTATGTTTGTAAAAATGAGAGGACTTCCACAAACGTGCCCAGCACACGACATGCAGCATTTTCCTGAAAATATCACTCTGTTTTGCAGATTAGCCCAGCTCAAAACAGTTAGGAAATAAAGCACAGGGATACAGTAGGAACACATGTAGCTTGTGTGATTCCCATGCCAGAGCGCTTTATCAAATCCTACTTTTTTCCTACCAGGATCAGCGCAGTAACTTCCTCAGGCTTGAGAAAACCTCCAACATGAGACTGGAGATGAGACAAGCATCCTGAACAAAGCCAGGATTCCCTGACATTACTGTGATACCTTCATGGGAAAATCAGAATTTCAATGAATTTATCAAGAGGTTTCCAGGCCAGGAGGGAAAGTAATAAAGATACGTAATTCAGGCCAGAGCAGCTCCCCGAGCGCAGCCCAATAACTTACAGACCTCAGATGAGAACAATTCTTTTAATCTTTTAATGGCCTTTCAGATTTACTCCTCTGTGGAGAGACTGCAGATCCTTTGGGTGGGTTCTGCCCCTGTAGCTCCACCTGCCTGACTGTGGGTTCCTTCTCCTCGGCTGAGTGCACTTGCAAATATCCCGCCCTCAACATTTCTATGAATTAAAACAATTAGTTCCCATGAATTCATCGTGGATGCAACTTTGAAGTTTTCCTTTTGTGAGCACCGGGGTCATTCAGAGTCATTCATTGCAGAGACTGAGGAAAGGCATCAGGACTGGGACGGGTGGGGACAGCCAAGGAGTCAAGGTGTCATTTGTAAACCTGGTAATCAGCTTAGGAGAAAGTGACCCCCAGCATTTCCTGGCATCACCTGTGCCGTTGGGATGTATTACAAGGGTGGACAAGGTTTGGCATCTCCAAAATCTTTCAGGTCTTTTTATCTCTACAATTACGTTTTCAATAGGCTTTAAAAATACAAGACCTTTCATTAATTTCCTCTCTCAATGGCAGAAGCACCCATGAAACTGCAAGCTCAATTTGGCCCTCGAGCTAAACTCGGTGGCTCTCACAACCTGGAAAGCCTAGGCTGTGCTAACAGGGAGGAAAAAAAAATTCTTGGAAGAAGAACTTTTCCTTCTTTTGAAGTCAGAATGGATTTGCAAGGGTCTTAAGTGATGAGGGGACAGTTTTAAGTAGAGGGGATATGTGTATAATTTTAACCATGTAAATAGTCCTTTGCAGCCTGGGAATCTTCAGACTTTTCAAAGCTTTAAGAAGTTGGCACTGCATACTTGTTAAAATCAGTTTAACCACTTGCCAAGAGGTTTAAAGAAAGACGACACCTATTTTGCATGAATAGTAATATTGCTCTGATGAATTTAGTTGCACTAATGGGAGAGCTTAAAGAATATGCTCCTGCCCCTGATGGAATTTTTAAGGCAAATAATAAGGTTCTGGAGGGTGTAACCTAAAACAGACATTTCATAAAAGATTCATCCTTGAACAAAAATGTCATGAAAGCATGAAATGAAAACTAGACGACAATCAGAATCCCTCTTGAAGTGCTTTGTAGTAATTATTTTTTAAAATCCTCACAAAAGGCTCTATTCAATTGCAGAATAGCAAGTGAGGTCCGGATGGTTCAAGGCCAAATAATTTCTGCAATGGAAAAAACAGGCTTCAGTTCTTCAGTTCTGATGTAAGGTATTTTAAATGGGCATGGGCTCCAATTATTGCTTTCTTTTCCCAGCTTCTGTGGGACATGAATTGCCCACAGATAAACCCCCTGCTCTGCAAAGTGGTGACCAACATCATTTGCAGCTCTAATGCTCCTGATTCCACAGCCACACTGAGCATCAGAGTCTTCAGACAAGGGCCAGGGGTCTTGTGGCACCACGTTTGGGGCTGGGCACCCCTCTTTGCCAGTCCCCAGCTGTTCCAGGGGTGCTGGCGGATGGAAGCTGCTCCTGGCTGGCTTAGAGTGGACCAAGTCGGGAAAGTTGGACCCTTTCCTTTCTCCTGCCCGCTTTGTGCCCGGCTTGCACCCCACAGCCAGCTCTTTGCTCTTCCAGCTGATTGAGAGGTGGCCGTGGGGCAGGGGAAGTGCTACACTTCCAGCCCTTATCCTCATCCTTGCAGCAAGGAGCAGGCCATGACAGCAGCTCCTCCCCAGCTCTGGAGGGGGATGTCAAGGAGAGGAAGAGGGGACCAGCACAGATGCTGAAGGACTGTGAACATGAGTGGACACCATGAGTGGACGTCAATTTAACAGCCACGTTCAGATGAGTATCTAGTGACAGCACCACTGACAGGATCTGGAGACATCCCCTGAAATGACCAGCATGGTGGGAAGGACACCCCCACCACAGGGTGACAGATCTGCTCTAGGCAAAGATGTTTTCCTGTGATGGACTTCAAATTGTGACCATGGTCTGGCGATTGTCAGCAAGTGAACAATCAGCCAGACTTTGCCCCGTATCAAAGGAACACTGCCTATCCACACCCCCATGAGGCAGGCACACACCACTTTCCTCCCTCAGGTCTCAGTGGTGGCCCAGGTGAGGGCAGGTGGCAGCGATGCGTGCAGGAGCAGCTCCAAAAGCCCAACTCCAGCGGCCCCTACTCCCCTTGGAAACAAGGCCCGTTCCTGCAGGTTTGGGGTTTTGTGTAGCGGTGCCCAAGCAGCACGAACGGGTGCGAATCAGCCTGGAGCCCTCTGGCAGGGCTCGCCGGGCTTTCACCTCTTTATTCTCCCTCCTCTTGTCCGGGGCAGGAAAAGGCATTTCCCGAGCTGCCAAAGCCCAGCCCGTGGGTGCTGGGTGAGCCCTGTGCACGGCGGGGGCTGAGCGCAGACCACGGGGACGGCCGTGATTCCCCAGCTCCTCAACGGGGAAGAGCCCTGACACATCCAAGGAATGACCCATTCCCATCCCAGGGCACGTGAGACGCGCCAGCCACGGGCAAGTGGCCATTCCCTCCGTTTGTGGGGGGTCACAGGATGGATCCCCGGGGAGAAGAGGAGCAGGCAAAGCAAGACCAGGGGTTGACACAGACAGCTGGTGGTGTTTTCGGCATTTTTTCCATGCATGCAGCCTCATTCCAAGCCCACACCGTGCCTGCTTTGCCTGGAGGAGTCAAACTCACGCCCCAGCACCCCCGAAATGCGGGTGACAGGAGCGTCATTCTTCACTCAAACAATAGCCACTTGTTCACAGCTCGATACCAGCCTGGTAAAACTCTGAATTTTCAAGTGTGTTTGAGTTGGGGCTTAGCTAAACAAAACTGGTTTTCTCAGCCAGGCTGAGGGATTCTCACAGGCTGTGTACGCCTCCTTGTCCCCAGCTCAGGCTTGCTCCCAGCATCCTTCCCCCAGCATCCTTCCCTTCTCTCTTCTTGTTTATGCTGCTCACCCCTTTGGCAATTCTAATTTAGCACCGAAAATCCTCCTGCTCCTTCTTAAACCGAGGGCTGACCCCTGTTTAAGACTGCGGTGTTTGAAGCAGAATCTATTCCCCACCAGAAGATTTTAATTTTAAGCTGAGTGCTGCGCTTTGTTTCCAAATGCTTTATTTAAAATTGCTTCAATGTGTAGCTTTCTGAAAAATTATTTCCCCTTTTCCGAGGCTTTTCTGGCTTTGGGTTTTTCTCCACTGGTTTTTCAGGACTTCTCTTTTTTATTTTCCCACGGAAATACTACCCCCCAAACCAGATCTCCTGCAAAACCCCTCTGGACTTTCCCGCAGATGCGTCACCTCTCCGTGCCTCAGTTTACATAGGTGTAAAAACCCGGGGAGCATCATTTCCCTGCCTCAGAGAAGCACAGTGAAACTCAATTAAGCCAGCTGATGCCTGCAAAGGGATCCCGTATCCTCAGGTGGACAATCTATATGGAAAACGCACTTCTAAGAGAGTGCCACGGGCACTTCAGGATGAAGACAGAGCAACAGGAGATCACAGGGGCTTGGCTGTGCTCCTCCTCCTCCAGCAGCTCCTCAGTCTGTGCATCTGTTTCCCCTGAGGGACTTGCTCGGAGCCTGTGGAGGGAGAGGATCGAGGGCAGCTGGGCGCCCGTTCTCCTCCTGGGAATGTCTCTGGAAGGGGACAGGGACAGAGCAGCGGCGGCAGCGCCTGCGTTCAAGGTTTGTGCCTGGCTTTGTGGAGCGCCCGGGCTGGTGCCGGAGGGCACGAGCAGCTGGCGCGGCAGACACCGGGTCTGCCCTTCCTCCTGAGCCCCTTCAAAGACCTTGGAGATGGCTGAGCTGCATCACGGCCGGGACGCGGCAGCCAGAGGGGAAGGGCCGGCGCTCAGGGCGGAGCAAGAGCCGGGCAAGGCACGAGGTGCTCGGCCTGGCCTTGGTGCAGCTCCTGTGCCGAGGTGGGGAGGGACGGCGTGGGATGGGGCAAGTCCTGGAGGGGGACTGGGGCCCGTCCTGGGGGCTGAATCCTGCGAGCCTCCGAGCTGGGAGCGCTGGCCCCGAGGTGCCACGGCCGGGCAGGGCCATGTGCTGCCTCACAAGCCTTGCCCGGGGGCCACCCCCAGCACAGCCACGGGAGCCACCGTGCCCGGGGCCATCCCCAGAGCCACGGGCCGCGCCGAGTGCCACAGCAGGGCACAGGCCCCCGCGGAGCAGCGGGGCTGTCCACACCTGCACTGCTGCGTTTTTATGGGTTCGCTCTTCCCTTGGAGCGGGTTTTTGGAGCAGCCTCCTGCTCCATGGAACCCCGACCTGTTGGGTACTGCTGCCCTCCTCCTCCTCCTCCTGATGCACCAGGTAGCTCTTCCCAGGGGAAGTGAACTCTGTTCACGCGTGTGAACACAGCCCGAGAGCCAAACCAGGGCTACGTTTTCCACAGACTTTGTGTCAGCAAACCTGTGCTGCCTGCGTGATGAGCACGGAGCCATGACGCTGCAAGCACAAGGAAATGCATATTTCATTACAATGACATTCCAGCCACCTACAACAAAAATAATTAATGACTGCTTAATGGCTCCAGCAGGGTTCGGTTTGTAAGGAGATGAACTTTACTCCCAGTGAAAGGAAAAAGCTGTAGATCATTTGAGCTGGAATAAATAGATATATTATTCACTGTTATGTATTTGTCTAGGTGAGTAATTTCTGAATGACCTAAATAACCTTGACATTTTGTATTTTTTATATTTTGTATAAGTGTACTTTTTCTCAGCATTTCCAGAAGTGTTCTGGATTTTTCAGTCAGAAGAAAACACTATTTTTGGTTTACAACAGCTTCAAGAGCGGCCGGAGGAAAAGAAGCTAAACCAACCCCAGCGACAAGATCTGTCTGTGGCCTTGCCACACAGCAGCTATCAGCATCCACAGGAATCCCATTCCTGATCAGCCAAATCCTTGGAAAGAGTAGTTGGGATGTCATGGGGTGAAAAGTGTTGTTTTGTTAAAAGCCTGAAGAAGTTTAATTTAATTCCTGGACTCGGGAACCTCAGGTTTCCCATGCTGGAGCTTTACCCTGCCATTCCCTACCCTCGGTTCAACACTTCCCACTCAAGTGACAGCAGAACCCTTGGGGCCACTGACCTCCTCCATCGCATTTTAGGAGATGCATCCACGAGAGTTTTCCCATTTTCTTTGCACATTGGTGTTTTCTTTCTCAATTTGTCTGTCTCGTGTGATTTAAGCAAGACCTGGGCCAGCAGCATGGAAGAGTTTGAGAAATCCCTGCATCTCTGCCAGGTGAGCATGTCCCTGGGATTGGGATCTCAGGTAATTAGGAATATCCAAGGTGCACCAGCTACTGTTTATTGCCAGGTGTCACTGCAATATTTATGAAGTGGTTTGCACTCCTGTGCTAGACTGACACATTTGGAGAAGTCATAAACAAATCATCTTTTCAAGTGGAATTTAAAGCTGTTTTGCAGCACTGTGTTCTCTAACAGCCCCATCACTTCTAAGGCAGAAGCGTTCAGAAGTCAAGTCCCGCAAGTGCAGTTACTACTCCGTTATTAGCAGTAGTATCAGTTACTCAGGACAAGACCTGACCCCACCTCACCACTGGTGCCACATCCATCCAACCCTTTCACAAGCTCTGACTTTAAACTGGGCTGTGTTTCTCCTGACTGGCTCTATTTGGGAAGGTGTTTAAGGGCCTTAAAGACATTTAAAGTGAATTTGTGCATTTTCCCTACTCATGCCTTGAGCGTTTCACAGCAATGAGGTCAGCACACAAGTGCCTGGGATGAGCTGTGCCCTCCAGGCACGTCCCAACCTCTCTCTACCATGATTTTTCAGGATGCCTGCCCTTCCAGGGTGCATTTTCCTCAATTTACTGCTCTACTCCCAATTCCACTCTTCCCTCCAGTTCCTACACAGCAGCATGGAGACCTGGTGATGCTTTGATAATTTCAACCAGCTGCAAAACTGGACATAAACACACATGTGGGTACAAGCACCACTGAGCAAGCTCAGCACTCCGAATACAAGGTGAGCCTCACTGGAAAATTAAAGCTATCGAGAAGCTCTTGAAAGGCATTTTAAAAATAAAATACAAACTTCAAACAGTGTCACCATGGGGGCAAAATATTCAAGTGACAGTTTAAACCATCAAACATTAACATTTGATATTTTTATTGCCTTCCATTGGCTACCTTTGGCACATCACCCATCCCACTAATGGCCGTCCTGTTATTAACGATGGATTTCATGGTCATTAACTTGAGTTCAGCAAGTCACAGATGACTTTATTAGGCATGACTTCAATAATCACCATTTTAATTGCACAAGCTGTCCTCTGTGCCCACCCTGAACACAAGCTATTTTTAAGTTTGCAGCAACATTATCCTTTCCACTGGGCAGCTCCGCGTGCCATCACACGGGGCACCCTGCCAGAAAAAAAGCCTAAATAAAATGATTCAGGGGAAGAGCTTGCCCATTTCTGTGCTGCTTTGAGGCACAAGCCACATCTGATAAGGCAGAAGTGAGACCACAAGACCCACATTCTGCCCAAGGTTCTAATAAAAAGACTGGTGGAGAAAGGAGGTGAGACGGGGCACAGCTGAGAGACTGGGTCACGGCCTCCAGGCCCACAGCAGGGAACAAACGTGTCTGCTTCAAAAAATACAGGAAAAAAAGCTTTTTACAAGCAATCCTAATGAGTGGCTGTGCCCACCCTGCAAGGGTGGCACAAGCAGGTTGCACCAGGAGCAAGCACCAGGTTGTCCAGCTGCAAATTCCCCCATCCTTACACCACCACGGATCCCCAGGCTGTGTCCAAGATGGACAAACCAACCCTCTTGACTGGGTCTGACAGGAGAGAAGTGATCCTCTCTTTCCAAGAGAAGGCGGTTTGAAACTAAACCTGAAGCAAGAGATACTGGAAGGTGCAAGGTGTCCCCATCCACGGAACTGGGTAATATTTAAGGTCCCCTCCAACCCAAACCACTCTACAAACCCGTGATGATCCCGTGCTGGTTGTGCACTCGGCCATCACCTTTGCAGCTGGATTGTGCCTCAAGTGCAAAGCATTATCTCCCTCTGCATTATCAGCATTAATAGCACAAAATTGTTCTTAGCACTCGGTCTCTCAGGGTAGGAGTTTCCCTCCCTGGCGCCTGACCCACACCAATCCTTACAGACCTGGATTTCCATATGGATGTGTGACCTGTGGTGAGAGACACTCCCCAGCACTCTGCCCTCATTCTTCCTCTGCGCTGTGTCTTCTTTCAGACACCAAAATTACAAACCCAAAAGTAAACTCACATCCCAACTCCAAAATCGAAACGAAGAAGAGATCCATCCCCAAACAAACCAGAAAAAAACAGTTCTGAAAGTTCATATTTTTCCTACTTCACTGTGACCAACCCGGAATATGATTTTTGTGAAACTTCAACATTTTGAAGTGTAAGAAAAAGTGGATCAATATCCACCAAACTGGATTCCGTGCCAAGCTGGGCTGTATGGCTGCCATGGACAAATTCATTTCTGCATGAACTGTGTTAAAGCACATTCACATCCTCAGGGCATGCAAATGTGAGGTTACCATGCTGCAGCTGACACAAGCCCTGATCTAATCCTCAGCTCTTAAAAAAAACCAACCTAAAAAACCCCTCCAAGAACTAAAGCACAGCTTTCCCAGGTCAACAGATGCTTCCACAGGCACAAGAAGCCTTCAAGGATATTCCACAGGACTGCAGCCTCAGATCTCCCCTTCGATCACAGCTGTATCACTCCTGCATTTTATAGACCCTCCCTGCTAACTTTTATTGCACAGTTTAAGAACATAATACAACATGTGATAAGTAATTGTGTTAGCCCTGCATCCATGAATGGCTTTAACTTGCAGCTTATGCTCAGTAATGAGTGTCAAAGTATGTGTTAATAAAAAATTAAATCACCAGAGCGTGGTGTCAGGATACATACTTCTGTAACCTAATGCTGTTAAGTTTTCATGTCATGTGAACTGTAATATACAGTAGCAAGGAACAGGCATTCCCATTCCCTTTGAATTGTACAGATGTTTTGTGCTCCCAGAGAATATCCTAAAGAGAGACGTACGCTCTTAGGATGTATCTATTATAACATTATTAGCCACACTGCTAATTAATCCTTACCAATTCCAGGCATTTTTCATTTAGTTCTTAGCAAAGGAAAGGGGAAAAAAAAGGTTCCTTAACAACTATTTGTGTCGTAGAGTTCATAAATGAGCCCATCACCCTATACCAGAACTGCTATAATTTTATCGGAATGAAAACCATTCTCTTTGATCTCCTCCAGTTCTTAAATCCAGCAGTTGTGTATTCAAACATCAATGGAAATGTGGTTTCAAGCTTCCTCTTTCATTATCTTTCTCAAAGATAAAAAAGAGCAAAAGAAAAAAAAGTTCTGAGCTTTAGAGATGAGGCAATATTTTTACAGTAATTTCTTTATCTGATTTCATCCTGTTTACAGAAGCTGCTGTTTGGAAGATCTCATCCCCCCCCTCCCCATTTTCGAGATGGCTTTTCTTTAAATAAACGTATATTAAAAAATAGAACAGACAACAAAGTCGGCTTCCTGCTTGCTCTTTATTGTAAAGGAGATAAGGTTGCTAAATGCTGCGTTATCTGACTTTGGTTCGGTGCGTGACCTACATGGATCAAGATGGAGATTTAATGATTAAACTTAACTCCTTTATCTTCAGCAAAGGGGGAGGGGAGGGAGGAAAGAGTACCCAAACAAACTACTTATGTTCTGGCGTGATAGAATTACAGTTCAACACAATAATTAACTCTCTGACACATTCCTGCGAGGCTGCAGATGTCATTAATGGCTCTGAAATGCCCCCTCTCTGTTGTCATAACCCAGAGCTCTTCCCAGCAGCCAAAACCCGCACGTACTCCACAGGATCAGGGCTGGCAAAATGCATTTCCTCCCTCCTCAGCTGATTCATGCAGACCACAGGTGTGTTTCATGCCTCATGTACCACCGACAGACACATTTAGGAGCAAGTTCGATTAAAACAAAACACGGCCTTAATCTACCAAACCCACAAAAGCATTTTAATCTCTTCCACCCAAAACCCTGGACTCTAATCTTCCTGTTAGCTTCCCTACAGCTCTTGAAACGTATTTGAGCCTCTCACACCCAGATAACAGGGTTCATTTCACCAACCATTGCACATCCGGTGTCTCTGAACAACCCAGATGATTCCCAGTCTGCTCCTCCTGCACCCTCTCAAGCTCATTGCAAGTAGATCCTTCAAAATCTTGAATTAATCTGCTCCACTACAAACTTCAAAAGGTCTGCCACTTCAGCTTGGATGGCTTGTAAAAGCTTCATGTACCTATGGCGCAGCACTTGTGCAGAACAATTAATGACTGGCAATGCAACCCAAAAAAACCCAGCTCCAAGCCCAACCCGGGCTCACCACGAGGCCTGCTGAGTTTTGTACAGCTCAGACTCTGGACACTGGCAGTGGGTTTTATTTTAGCATCAAGGCCACATGACACGCAGCAAGCTTAATGAAGTTTGTTCTTAGCATGATTTCTAAACCTCCAGGGCTGCTGTCACCCACGTGGATCAAAACAGCAGGATTTATTTGCATCAGCTCCCACTGGAAACCAAAAGCAGCAGCCATGAGCCCCAGCTCCTGCAAGAGCCAGAAAAGCAACAAGCTCCCTCCAACTCCAGCAGCAAAATGATGAGGACATCAAGGGCAGAACTCACTCCCCACCTCCGAGCACCAAACTTCATTAAAACAAGGAGCAAATTTAGGATCTTACCTTCTAAAAAATCCCCACAGAGCTGCAAGACCAGCTATTTCAGGTGCCAGAGGAGTTTCCCTGCCAGAAGTCCCAAGGCAGCCCCAGCAGCACTCAGTACCTCTCCCCTGGGAGCATTTACCTTAATTAATGAACCCACATGGGGCTGAGAGAGGCATTTCTGCCCCTTTCTCCTCCTGAAGTGTTGCCATCAAACCTGGCTGCCCCTACCCAGCTGGGGCTGATCAGTATTAAGAGGTTCATAGGAAAACTGGATTTTCCCTGCCATCTCCACCCGTTTTGGAGTGGGAACAGTGAGGTTGTCCTTGTGCTGCTGGGTGGCACTTCCATTCTCAGAGAAGCAGCTTGGGAGAAGACTGGAGTTATTTTATCACTTCCCAGAGCCTTTTTCTCCTATCTTTAATGGACTTCCTATGTTCCCCACCTCTCTCTGACCACGTAACAGTATAACATCCCAAGAATCCGACTGGGAACCCAAATGCCAGCTTAATCCTATGGACTATTCCCAAGTAAAAGTGCTAGAAGGAAGCAGCCTGCAAACACAATGCTTGGCTCTCATCAGGGAAGGGGAATGTCGTCCTGGAAGGCCATCCTGTCACAGCCAGAAGCTGAGCTGCTTCCAGAAGGTGCTCTGCAGTTCCAGGGAGATGCTCAGGGGTGTTGTGTTGGCCTCTGCATCACCTGGTATTTGGTCATTGTCTTTCTTGTGAGCAGCTTTCGATTCCTAGGGGCAACCGCCACAGCTTGACATGTGAGTGCTAAGGAATCGAGTAGCTGGTGATGGGAAGGCAAATTTTGGTATAAAAGTAAAAAGAGAAAGAAAAGAGGTGACGACATGCACTGATGACTCTCTTGCTCCTGCATAAATAAGTGTGGGAAGAGGAGTGGATTTAGGGGGATAGCCTGGATGGAGAGATGCTGTGATGAGCTAAAGCTGCCTTGGACCAAGGGCTGGGAAGTTAAGAGGATGCTCAAGTCAAACTTCAGGGACTTGAATCATACATGGAGCAGCAAAAAAAAAACTACCTTGGTATTTGGGGACATCTGGTCTTGAAGCTGATTCAGTTCCTAAACTTTCTAATAAGCTTCCTAAAAAATGCAGCACAAGGCATTTGGCAGGGGAGAGCCAGAGATGGAAAGCAATCACAAGGATTTCCGCGCTGCCACATGAGCCATGGTGCTTGTCACACTGATAGATTGGGGACGTTGTATGAAATAAAATGCCAAACAATTAAACGGCACGTGACTGTGGGAGGGGGTAGGTTTACTTTGCAGGATTTGCATCAACATTTTCTTTGGCTCCCATCCAGGCAGCTCAGAACCCCTTTGAGTCGCTTAAACAAACCCAACTTTGAAAGCAAAACTCTGTCAGGAGTTCTGAGTCTCGCCCTGCTCTGTGTTCACACCGGGGGAACGCGAGGTGGGCACGAGGGCCACAGATCCTCTCTGAAGGTCTCTGCCCTCCTCACACACGTGAGAAAACTCACAGCAGCCTCCACATGTGGCGAAGGTTCAACGCAGCCTCCTGCAATCTGATGGGAGGTTTTCTGGACAGGGCTGTAACAGAGCGATAATGCTCAGCTGCGCCTGCAAACCTTTGGGAAGTTTAGAGGACATGGTCAGACTGGGAATTTTGGCCAGCACGCTCTGCAAAAAAGGTGTAGGGGGGACCTAATGTCAGGTCCAGATGTCCCCCCCTTTCCCTGATGCTGAGCAGTCGATGGATGATCAGTGGCTTGACTTCAGGCTTGTTAGTGACAGAAGTTTAGGTGCATAGATAATAAGCAACCTGGTGCATATTAAAAACCAGCTCCATGTTTGTTCCAGCAGATAATTGTGATTTATCTATTTTATGGCATGATTTGCAAGTGCAGAGCAAAGATTTTGTTCTGTAAATTTCGGAGCAAGCTGGTGGCTCACACTAATAACAATATTTGGGGCCTTGTGATTATTTTATTTAGAGCTATTTTTGCAATTAACCTCGTCCCTAAAAGCCTTTCTGTTTTGATGAGGTTATTTGCATACGGTGTAAGTTGAAAGGGGGGTGAGACAGCTCTGCACATGCATTATAATCATATTTGAGCCATTTTTGTTCTTCATCTGTTTAATGTCATCTGCACTGCCAAAGTAGCCATGCTCCTTCAGGGCAAACTGGGTAATGGGAACCAGCATTCCTGATTTTCTGTCCCTGGGTGCAGCTTTGAGAGCAGGGCACTGCTGGGGCAGGCCCAGCTCTCCTGTCCTCATCCCTCAGTGACTGTTGCTTTTACAACCCCGTGGTAACCTCGTGGTAACCATTAACCACTGTCAGTTGTTGCATGTGTACAACAGCCTCTGTCCTGAGGGAAGGAAGCTGGGATTTGGCTTGGAATTAAAATCGCGACTTGGATTTAAGCAGCACTTTGGAAGAGCTGTGAGGCCACGGGCAGGGAGGTTTTCTCCAGTAAATAACGGGAGTGAGGGAGAGTTTGCATGGAGGCAGGTCCTTCCTCGCTGCTGGAGTCAGACTCTTCCTTGGGCTGTGGAGGCAAACCCCACTCTCAGGCTGCTGCTGCTCCAGCTGAAGTTTCCCAGCCTGGACCCTTCTCACACATGTGTGACCAAGCTGTGGATGGGAGTTTACTCCAGCCTTCTGGAAAAGATGCATGGAAGGGTGTGTGGAGGGGGAGTGTGCATCACATGTTCTGCTTCAGACTTTTTCACCTCTCAGTTAATAAACCAACGTAAAGGGGTGCCTCCAGAAGTCCCTACACCTCAAAGCCACAAGTGATGGACAAGGAGAAGCTGGAGTTATGGGATGGGTCTCCCCTTGCTGTCCAGCTTCATGAAGCTATCCAGAAACTTGCTTCATCCTGAAGCTTCTTGGGGGAGAAAAGTTCTGTAGAGGGAGGGAACAGGGTTTAATTTTGCCCCCAGAGCAGTGTGGAAGAGTTGTGCTGGTCCCCAGAGGCACTGCAAGCTCCTCTCTCATCACCTCTGGCCTCTCCTCTGCCTCCTTTCGTGCTAAGGCAGCACTGGCAGTTGTGCTGTTGTGCTTCAAAACATGTCACCAAAACTCATTTCTCGTTTTCTTTGTGCTCTCTGAGTCCATACAGATATTTAATGACCTAAAACTGTAATTGAAGCAATAACTTTAGCACCGAGGCAAACACAGGTGTTCGCACCCTTCCAGAGCAGCCCTTAGTGCATTTGCTTAATGCTTTTAATTACAGTTGTTAATGTGACAGATTGATTAGATGTTTGACAGCTCCTGTCCAGGTTGGGAAGTTCTGGTACCCAGAGATGCTCGGAAGCAGCATCCTGCCCAGGAAGCCGTGTTACTGAGTCAAGCCATATCCCAGGGCACTGCATCCGATTAAAACGACTTTTTTCTCCTCTTTTCAATAGGGAATTTTTCCTCCTTCACCTCCCAGTGTGAATGTGGATGTATGAGCAACAAACAGCAATGGGAAAGGAAATGCAGGGAAACCACACAACGATTTACTGGGGCTTTAGCAAAATATTATCATTCTTAATGTTTGTCGGCATGTGGCAATTTTCTTTGAACTGGGGATAGTTTAAATTCCTTCTTGCTTTGAAGACTTAATTTTCTCCCATAAAGATTATGGAGACTGTCTTGGATAATTTTAGGACTTAGGCACACTATTTGCTGAGCTTAGGCATGTTTTGCGCTGTGTATATTTTATTTGCCACCTGCCAGCTCGTGTCCACGTTTTCCCAAATTCCAGAGGTCCTGGACAAATCCTGAGCAAAGCCATGAGCTCTGGCCCACCCCCTGTGTTGGGGTGCAGGGCCCCAGCACCCACAGGCAGGGCAGGCACAGCTCAACACCACTCCTTAAATAGCATTTCCAGGGAGAGTGAAAGCCCCAGCCTTGCACACAGGGACGCCTGGGAGTGACTTTGCTGAGGGCCATGTCCCAGGTGACGCCTGTGTGACAAAGTGTCTGTCTCCTGATGATGCAGAACCCCTCCAAGTCCGCTGTGTTGACAGGAAAAGAGGCATGACCCTACAGAAACAGAATCCTAGAATCGTTAAGGCTGGGAAATACCTCCAAAATCATCAAGTCCAACCTTCAAAGTCTCTGTTACTCTGGTTAAAGCTGGGCCAGGACTTCACCCACTCTCTGGTTTGGCCGTGGCAGAATGGATAAGAAAGGTTTGGAGGTGACATGAGGTGCCAGCCCTGGGGACCACGACCAAGTAGAAGATGGGGATGAGGCGTGAAAAAGCAAGTCAGTGTAAAATCACAGCTCTCTGGTTAGGAGGGGAACTCACTGGAAAGGACCAATAGATGAAACCCGAGGCAGACAAAGTCAAAATGAAGCCTGTAGGCACAGCAGTCGTTGTAGAGCACTGGCGAATGTCTGCTGTGCCTGTGCTCGTGTCTGCAGACGGTTAAGCAGAACGGGGTTGTTGCCTTTACTCACACACATTCCCTCGCCCTGAGTTAACTTCCCTGGGCAGAAGAGTGCCCGGAAATAAACTGTCATAACCACCAAGTCCAACTGCCAAGGGGTGGTGAAGTGCCCAGCTCCAACATCTTCAATCGAGGCCGGCCTCCCCCTTTGAAGATATGCCCCTGCCAAGCACAAGTTCCACCTCAGTCAGACGCCAGTTACTGCTCTTGATAGGGACGAAATCTAATGGCCCACGAAATAAAGGTCAGCAGTAAAAGAGATTATTGAATGGTTCCTTCTGGTCCCGAGCAGATGAATCTGCGAAAGGTTGGCAACTCGCACCCGCCGTCATGGTGTTTTTCATGGCATGCTTTGATAACGGGATTAGGAAGCACCAATATCAGTTCAAAAAAGCTGCTGAGGAGTCTCTGCTGTGTGGTCATTACCAGTCTTCAGTCACTATTGATTGGTGTCTGTGCTGGAGCCAGCGATCCAGCACAGGGAGGGATCCAGGGCGGCTGCAGATGCGTCGGGGATCGATACGGAGGCGGCCGGCGGGATACTGGCACTCCTCTCTCTGGTGGGACCCCAACCCTTGCTCTGGGTGTTTTAATAAACCAGCCCTGATTTTCGTTTTTTTAACAGATTATCCTGCCAAGCAGTTTGGCAGCACTCTCATTTCTCAGAGCAGAGGAGTCACCATTTTGCTTCTCCCAAAGCGTTCTCCGTCGGGAGCGCCCGCCCTGCCTGGAACGGCGCTCCCGAGGCATGAATATTTCATGGGACAGGTTTTGGGGACATTACTTATGGCTGAGTTTTCATGGCCAATCACTAGATTTTTGTGACTATCAGCACTTCTTTGGTAATTTAAAATTTGCATGAAAAGGAAAAGGAGCAAATTGAGGCTGGGTGGGTGCAACCAAGGTCTTGTGCTCTTACAAATACCACGATAAAAGTGTATTGGTTCACAAGAATCTTTGCAATATTTAAGAGAGCACCAGCAGGAAGTATATAGACATGTATATGAATAAAACTAGCATTTTGTGAAGTGTGTGGGAAGGAGAACATTTGGGAGTCAGCACATTTCTTACCAACTACATTAAGTGCACCCAAGGGTGAATTTTTCATTTATTTGGGTTTTTCTTTAGAAATCCCCCCTACAGAGCTTTGGATTTCTGAACATGAAAAATAACAACAAGCTTTACAAACATACAAGTTACAGAACCCCTGTTGATGTAAAGAAGGTGCTGAGCCTGCCCAGCCCCTGCCTCTGGACACAGCTGAGGAAGGCTGGTCCCAAAAAGCTGAAATCTCTCCTCAAAACAGTCAGACCTGCCTGGACCTCATGATTGGGATGGCTGTAAGCTTTTCCTGCTGCTTCCATGAGCCATCCCACCATAAGTATCCCATGGCAGGGAGATATTTATTTTCAAGGCGAGCATTCCTATTTAATGGGAAACATCTTCTTTGTGTGGAAATCAGCTTGAAACATCCCTGGGCTCGAGTGGTGCAGAAAGCTTTGACAAAATATTAGAACTATGTTTAGCTCCTTGGATATATCAGTCTTGCCAGAAATAGAACCATTTTGATAAGCTCCCATTTGGAGAAATTTCTCATCTCCCTCTTCGCTCCCCAAACAGAATAATTAATAAACCAGGAATACAGAAGACTACACTGGCATCCCAAAGAAGCCTCTCCCTTGCTACAAGAGGGTAGATTCTCTCAGTCTCTCCTAGTAGGATTACTCCACTTTCAGAAATCAGCAAACAGTCATTTTTTTCAGGAACTTGAATCAGTTTTGTCCTGAAATTGCAATCGAGGAATCTGCCACAAAACACAAGGGAAAAGCTCTGCAGGTTTTGTTCTGTGGTGGGACAGTCAAATTGCCATTTTCCCTTTCTCAGTGGTGCGTGGATGGTGCCAGTGGAGCTTCTCCTGGTGGCCAAGGATGAGAAGTGTCACAGAAAAAGCCGGCCTGGCTCCTCCTGCCTTTCCTCGGCAACCAGCCAAGATCAAGCTACTATTTTTTTTCCCCCTCAGTCTCTCACTTCCAGGGTATTTTGCCTTCCCATTACCTGGTCAACAGCCTGACCCAGCCGTGTCCGGGTTTGTCTCCTCTCCTTGCACCCCGTTTGGGATGGGAGCCCCTGTCTGGGCATCACGGTCCACGGAGAGCTCACCAAAGTGACCCTGAGATCTCCCGGACCCTCGCCGTGTTCGCTCATTTCCTTCTCAGCTCCCTTTCTATTGCTTTTCAAATTAAGGTGCACAGGAAACCAGAGCAGTTTCTGATCTCTCCTCCACCTAAAAAATTAGAACATCAAAACCAGTTTTACCAGCAATAAACGAAGCTACTTTGAAAAGTGAGGCAAAGGGATCTATCTGGAGTCAGTAAGACATTGTTAGGATCTCTTTGATCGGGAGCCTTAAATGAAAATTATCAAATGGCGCTTTAAAACATACACCCTTTTGTTTGATTAGCCTGCTGCAGATAACCTTTATTAAACCTGATCTAAAATTACAGCCATGCACTGGTGGCTCTTTGATGCCTTGGCTGTTTCATTTCCTGTTTATACTATGATACACGTTGCACTAGGAGATAAAGCACTTCTGAAGGATATTAAGACATGAAAGTCCCTTGGCTATTTGCTGGCACTGTTTTGATGTTTTCTTGCTCTCTAGAAATTAGCATATCCTTTTCAAAGACTGCCTCTGATGAGAGTAATCCTTTGCCATGATGTATTTGCTAAAAGTCATAAATGATAGTATATTGTGTAAAGAAATGACACATAAAAGGGACGATGCTAGATTATTGATAATGAGGCAACTTGTGCAACTCTGCTTTTGGCTTTTATAAAACACATTTTTGACACCATAAATACATTGAGCTTATATTAATGAGGATTTAATACTTCTGAGATTTTAGAAACTTGCTTAGAACAACTTTTCAAAAGAAGGTTTTTTTGGGAAGTTTAATGTTTTCACTAATTTTGATAAGATATTCTGTTAAGCACGTTTTGCTGCCTTCATAATGAGGAATGATGGAAAGGTTTTTAGCATGGCTTTGCCAGAATTAAACTGTGCTAGAATATTTATTTTATTAATTTGTATAGTGTCTATTGCCATAGAAATGAGGTTGATTAATTATAGACATTTGCAACAAAATGTTACATTTCAGAAAAAAAAGGACTTTGACACACACAAAAGCAAAACATAAGGATCTGATATCTGAAGGTGTAAATAGGAATCCCTTGAAGCTTTGAAGTGACATTGATTTACATCACCAAAAGATCCATCTCCTGTTGTCACTGACAAATGACCCGAGCATTTTCACAGAAGACAAAGCCATGCCTGGATGACCTAGAAAATAAGGACCAGGGAGTTGGGATAACAGAGGGATGAGAAAGGGTGTGGAGGTGTTACCCAACCTCTTTTCAAAGGCACTTTTTTGGGACTTTTCAGAGTGCTTTGGATGACAAAGTCTGAGATAGACTCTAAAATTGCCGTAACATGAAAATCATCAAAATATTTGCTGAGTTGTGTTTGCACAAACACTTCTCCATCACTCACCTCTGATGACACGTGGTGGCACAAAATCTGGGCTCTGATGGAGGTGGCACGGGCCAGCTGTGGTGGCACCACTGGCCCCACGCGGTGCAGTGACTTCAGAGTCACACTTTGCCTTACAGAAGGTGCTTTCTGTAGGCAGACACAGAGAGAAGAATTTTGTGTTTTCCCAAGTGGGTGACCCACATTACCTACCCGAGGCCAGCGCGTAGCACCTGAGGATGAGGCTTTCTCTACCTGAATTAGTAAATAGAATTCGCAGACTCAGAATACCACAGCTCACCCTCCTAAAAATCCAGTCCCTTATCTGCGCACCTTAATGTGGAGCTGAGATATCCCAGGTTGATAATCCTACCCTGGGGAACCAAAGATCTCATCTGATAAACCACAGAAATCAATGGAACAATTGGCTGTGGGTGGCTGCCCCAAGGAGCCCTGAAGGCATAAAAGTCACAGGAGGCAGAGCTCTGCTGCCACCAGCACCCCCCCAGCAGGCACCAGCAGAGACCTTTCAGAGTTGCCACCACGCTGATCAGCACAGGGCACTGCTCCCCCTCCCTGTGCACCTCACCAGCTTGGGGCAGGAGCTGGAGTTTTATCAGTTCAGGTAAACTGGAGCAGGAGATGAGAGGAAGGAGCGATTGGGAAGGCAGAGACAAATTATACCTCCGGTGATGAAAGCCACCTTGACTGCAGCAGGGCTAAGACACTGCCAAGATGATTGCCAGTTAAGCATGTATTAAGCAAATGTCTCTCCTTCCTTCCAGCTAGGCCTCCAGTGGAATTGCCTTCTCCTACAATTTACTGGATTGAAAGTGCACTGAGTGACAAAATTACTTTTTTAACAGCCGCAAAAAAAAAAAAAAAAAAAATCACAAACAGTTGACAATTCAAGAGAAAAAGACTTTTAAAAAATTGATAGTGTTTTTTCTGTATCCTTGTCAGAAAGTCTTTCAACTTCCCTCTTGGAAAGCAAAGACGTGAAGGAGGTGCTGGGGAAAGGATTTCTGCATGGGCACCTGCTGTTATTACTGCAAGCAGTGACAGGGAGCGGAGGCATTTAGGATTAGTCCCTAAGAAATGGTGATTATCAGGACTTCTTTCTGCAGGACCTTTGCTCATTGGCCTGCATGCCAGCCAGTAACAGGATTTGCACGACTCCAGCCAGATGCTTGGAGAATGTGTCCCATTCCAGTGCTTTTCCATATGCCGTGGAGTATTCACGGCAATGAGCATGACTCATGAGATCAGCTCACGCCTATATAAGGTTTTCTGCAAATTTGGGATGATTTCACTAAAATACACGCAAGGCTCATGCTGAGCTCATACTCTAACCCAAATAAAAAGGAGTGAAGAAAGGCAAGGAGCAGAAATCGTGCGACGACCTCAAAGCCAAAGGACTCGGTCTTTCTCGGAGGGCCTTGACAGCCTCCTCAGAACCATCCCCAGGTCTCCACGGGTCCAAGGCAGAGGAGTCCATCCCTGCCTGGCTCCGCTGGCCCAAGAGGCGGCCGTGCTCCAGGCCGGACACTCCCTGCAGTAACGGCGCCTTCCAAGAGCAGGAGCGGCGGCCAAGCGCTGTCCCTGCCAGGATGTCACAAGGCTGGTGAGTCACGGGAGGATCACGAAGTGTCGTTCTCCTGATGGGGCTTAAAAACAGCCGGCGTGGAGGCGAAAGCACCTGTAAACGAGAGAGCGGAGAGATTTACAGTGGCGCTGCCGGGCACCTCCAGCTGCTGTGCTCGCTCCCTCCGTGCTGGCTCTTGTTCTCACGGCAGCTTTGGGGCTGATGGGTCACGGGCACCGGACGGGTCGCTTGCAGGACAGTGCTGATAACCAGGCAGATAACAGCTCCTTCCTCTCCTCAGGGAGCAGGCTGGGACCTGTGGGTGACCGTCGGTGTAGCCAGGGAGGAAGGCCAGCTTTGCTGCCCCGGCCACCTGCAGCGAACAGGCTGAAGGCTGGGCTGGTGCAGAGTGATGTGTCCTTGGCACCCACCCGGCACTGCAGTGACCCTCTGGAATTCATAGCCCAGTTGGAGATAATCCGTGTGTGGCACCACAGCTGCCAGTCCTGAACGGAGACCACCGGGTTCAGCCCCCATGGCCAGGCAGGGAGGAGACTTTGGGGAGCCCTGGTGTCCCTTGTTTGTGGGGTGAGGAAGAGGATGCTGCAGTCACCCATGGTCCCCTCTTGGCCTGACAGCCTTTAAGGTACCTGGTGATTCTGAAATGTCACATCCTGCTTTCCACCTTGGCCTCACTGACCGTGGGCTTTCCCTGCAGATGCTCTCCCAGGCTGCTGCTTCCACTCCAGATGCTGTGAGGGATGTCCCCTGCCCAGCCGTGGTCTACACAGCATAACTCCTCCTCCCATCAGCAAATCCCTCTGTCCTCCCCAGCCTACCTCTTAACCACACCAGGAAAATTCCCCTTCTCTTTCCTGACATGCAGGTAACACATCCAAGTGCTGCCACTTTTACCTGGACACTTCCAGCCAGGCAGGAGGTCCAAAAGCAGCAAAAAGGCTTCACCAGATAACCATGGCTAAAACTGCCCGTTCAAGCACCTGGGTAAAGACATCTGCTCATCTGAAGATTTTCCTGCCCATTTCCTGGAGCTAAAAATGCCCTTCACTCCTCCCTGGCATGCTCAAGGTTGCATCCCAAGCATCCAAATGCTAGCCACGAGATTCGGTGCAAAAGGTGACCTTTCCCTTTGGAGTTCCTCTGAAAACCCTCCCAGCGCACACCTCTCCCTTTGTTTGTCTCCTGAGCATCGTTAGGGTTTGATAATGATCTCAGAGGTGCTAAACTGATAATCATCTACCTCAGCTACTCTGAACACTTTGTCAGGCACGTTGGTAATGAAAACACAAAGTGTAAAGATATCCCCTTCCCAAGGTAATGGAAAACCTGAGTGGAGATTGACATTAGAAACAAGACAGGCGGAGGGAGAAGCCAAGTAAAAAGGAGGAACATCTGGTTCCGTTTTTCTTTGTGAAATTATCTCACACTGACCAAGCAGTACCTTCTCTGAAGTATATAAACGCTGAGGACACACACACATGGTTGTTATCAAACGGTATTGTGCAAAATTAAATTGGCTACTTTATGGTGAAATGGAGAAGGAAAGCAGGCATTTCAAACACATGCGTGTCTCTCAGCGAGGTCTGGAAGCGATCACGAGGCAAGGATGGCTACTTTAAAATATCTACAAATAGTTAAGGCCATTCTGCGAGATGAATAAGCTGGGGCTGAATTTAATAAAGTTATCAAGGCCATAATAACACAGGGGCCAGTGCCTGAAACTAATAAGTGGTGTGGTGAGCATGAGATAGTTCATATGTGCAAAGCATTCCTCCAGCGCTGACTTGCAGAGGTAAAACACCAGGCCAAATTGCTCCAACCTCCCCAAGACGTGCAGAACCTGTGCCCTCTGGCCAGGCTCAGCCAGCCAGGCTGGGGGGGGACATTTTTGGCCAGGGGACAGTCACAAACTCTTTGCTGAGCAGAGCTGGTGGGTCCCCCCAGCAGGCACGTGTTTGTCCTCAGCACGTGTGCTCTCCATGGCAGCCAGTAGCACATTTGTGGTTTAAGAAGAGAATCAAAAAAATCTTCACCAGAAACAATCTGTTACAGCAGATTTTGTTCTGATGTTTTTCATCAGCAGCTTCAGGGCAGGTTCCTTAGGGCTCCGGACTTGCTGATCATCCCCAGCCACAGCCATGGGATCTCCCTGGTCCCTGGAGCTGGGCAGGACACGGGGACACAGCTGAACATTGGGTGTGGAGAAATGTTCTCCTTCCTGTTCTCCATTTGTGGAAAATTCCATATCTCTGATTTTATTTATTTTTTTTTTCTAATTCAGAGGAATATTTTAGATATGAGAAATTTTCTCCGGATGAGAAATTCCCGTTACTGCTCATGCTGAAAGGAAAGTGTTCAGTCATCAGACAGGTGGCAGAGCAGGAAAGAGGGCTTGATTTTCCTGAATTTCATTCCAGAGAGTGGAGTTCACCAAGCCACACAGACACTGCAAGTCTTTTGTTTGGATAAACCCACCTTTCCCACAGAGCTGCAAACCTGGAAAAGGGAGAAGTAACAACCCACTGATTTTATTATTTTTTTTTTAGTTTCAGTTTCAGAAGCAGAGACCCAAGAGCAGTGTCAGGGCTGCGCTTCGGGGAATGCAATTCTCATTCCTTTGAAAATTCTCGTTCTGCTGGTTGGGCATTTTGTTCAGCATTTCCCTTCCCAGTTGGCATTGTGGGGCTGAACTTTCTCAAGGTGTTGACTGTGTGGAAAGAAGGAAAAAGAAGGGCAGATTTCATCTAGCGTTACCCAGGGAATGATTTTCTTCCAGAGATCCTAATCTGAAATCACTTCTTCCCTCGAGTAGTTTACAACCTCTGACGTACCTACACAGGGATGGACTGTGAATCTGGGAGCACCAGTGGGGCTGGCCACAGGCTCTGGGAAGAGATGGATTGGCGTTTTGGCTCATGAGGTTAAGCATCAACTTTACTCCAGCCACGGCTATGCCTCAGCACTGTGGAAACCACAGCATTTATGTAAAAACCAGTTGGGCAGAATGTACCCTTCTATCACCAATATTGCCAGGGCAGGGGAGTTTAGCTGAGCTTCTAGACATCTCCCTGAGCTGGTTCTGTTGTGATTAATTTAAAAACTCTTCACTGCAGCCCTCTGAAAAGGTGGGAGAGGTGGCTGCAGCCACATCCTTCAGAGGAAAGGGTTACTGAGGAAACTTTCAAGGTGTCTTGGGAAACTTAACTCTGAGCCCCAAGTTTCAATGGAAATGCAGTGAAGAAAACCTCAAAAAGCAAACTACAAGCTCCTCTCCCAGATTTCCTTTCCCTTTCATGGCACAAATTAGAGAATACAAACTTAGTGGAATTGCAAGCATCTAAGAATAGCTTTGATTTTCCTAAACATTTACAATTCTGTTTTATGTACATCGTCAGAAAAAGAGCAAGGAAATACAAAATGTAAATCTTTAAATGAACCTGAATACCAAGGAGACTTTACATATCTGCTTGGAACAAATGGGATGTTGCAGCTAAATCTCAAACAGGGGAATCAGAGAGTTTCAATAGCCGTGGATGTGTGGAGTATAATCAGACATGGGATGTCTCGTGTAGGGTTCTTCTCTCCCTCCCTCCTTGCCTTGCAGGTTAAGAAAATTGTTGTAACTTGCTGTAGATTTTGCTGCCTGCTTGGTTTCAAAGCTCCCAGAGCTGGAATCCCATCTCCATTTCAGAGAGCAACAACTCCATGCTAAGCTGGATGTCAGAATCCTCCCTGGAAAGGGGCTGGGGAGATGCTCCGTGGGTACTGTCCCCATTAACAAGCACCATGCAAGGGCTAATGAACCCAGAAGCTGTGGGTCTGAAACACCTCGAGATATGGAAGATTTGCAGGAATTCTGGAGAGCCTATTGGGTACCTTTGATAAAAAGTCACCTTTACAACAGAGATATTGTTCCTGGTTGTACTGCAGTGCTGAGAGAAAAGTTGGATTTGGGAGGAGATATTAGCCCTTTCCTCAGCAGGACAGCCCTGACAGAGCAGAAAGCATTAAGAAAGCAATTTAAAAAACATAATGCTCAGGAAGCACCTAATTTTACCACCAGCTGGGTGTTAAATTAATTGTGTGCAAGTTGAATGCAGCATGGGATGGCAAAGTCAGGCTTAAAATGTGTGTCCTTTTCTAAAAGCAATTTTGTTTCTCGGTTGAAAGCAAGGAGTGTATCTCAAGGAAAGCATCAGGTGACCAGGGAGCCATATCCTGATGGATTAGCCCAGCACATGCTTGCCTGGAAATGCTCCGGGGTCAGGAGTGGGTTATAAGTCTCTCCAACACTGAGTTCTGAGCACGTGTTACCCTCAGTGCGTACGAGGGGTTCTTCGGGGTTGGGCAGGAGGCTGCCTGTGGATGGGCAGAGCCATGATTCTCTTGTCTCAGCAGACTGAGGGGACAGGCAGCAGCGACATCTCGGAGACTGCGGAGGCTGGAGGGTGTCACCACCCCCGTTCTCTCACTAGGTACACCGGGGTCACGGAGGCTTTTTGACTTGCCCAAGGGCACGCACAAATTAGTGGTAGGGCCAGAAACAAGACCTGAAGGACCCCGTTTCCTTTCATTGCCACAGCGTTTTCCATTGCAGATGCAGAAATGTTGCAGGCCTGTTGTTCAAAAAGAACCCATCACCCATCTGCAGGACTCAGCCTCAGGAGAGATCAAATGCCCCGTGGTGAAAAGACATCCAGGAACAGCTGCCTGCCTGCTGGCTGGTTTTAGGCTGTGATTCCTTCAGTAGCATCATTCCTGGTTCTCACTGAACACCCTTAATTCAGATTGATGGAGCCATTCTGCAAAGTAAGAAACTTTCACTTACAGATATGCAACTTCTGTACTTGTTCAAAACAGCCAGAAATGTTATTTATACCAAATTTACAGCTCAAAGCTATCAGCTGCCTGCTCCTTCCCCTCCCTGCCTGCTCCTTCCATCTTTTTTCCTTCTTTTTTTTTTTTTTTTTTTTTCCCCTGGTCAGGCTCTTGTTTTGGAAATACCCCAGATTGTAATAATTTTACTTGTACTGCATTACTTGGCTTTGTTCATTTACTGATGAAGTGCCAGCCCTGAAGTACTGCCAGATGAAAGTAGGCATCTTGCAGCACTGAAGGGAACTTTCCTGGGATTATTCACTGGTCGAGCCACCCTGCAAGTGTTCTGAAGGAGCAGCAGGTCTCTGCCCAAGAGGGAAGGTGCACAGAAGGTCTCATGCTCAGCATCCCTCAAAGCCCAGCGAAGAGCTGCAGCCTCAGCTGGACCTGCTCTGGCCACAGCTCTGGCCAAGTGGCTGAGAAAATGAGCGGCAGCAAAATTTTAGGGGCGATTCAGGTTCCCAAGCAAGGCCATACAGTGTGTGAAGCAGCAGTGGGAACGGGGGAAATCCAGCCACCATCTCCCCATGGTCCCGCTCCAGACTTTTTTCCAGGCTGCTTTGAACTCCAAACTGGGGTTAGTTGAGTTCTCAGGCCCAGATTCAGTACAAAGATCTGAGTCTTGACGAACATTTTAACTAACTTGGCCCAAACTCCCAGTTCATAACAGAACACAAATCCAGGCACTTTGATGTGGTCTGAGGTTTTGTAAAGAAAGGTTCAGCTGGCTCTGGAGTTGACTTTGGGTTTGGCTGCGTGTCCTGGGTCACTCCAGCCTGCGAGGGCTGGTGTGGGCTGGCCCAAGGCTGCTGTCACTGTCTCAGCTGGGGAGAGACCAGCTTTTGTCACTGCAAATTGTAGAGAAGCAAGAAAATAGTGGGCAACTGCTACGACGAACCCTTTGCAGATTGCCCGGTGATCTGCCACCAGGCCTTCTCGAAATTTCATCTCATGATGGCTTTCTGCAAAGAACCCACCCTCTACAACAACAGAATTTAAACAAGCAGATCATCTTACGTGCTTTTCTTGGGTTTGAGTCATTTTAACGGTTTAACTTGGTCAGATCTACTGAATTATTACTGCAAAAATCTAAACGCCGCGGCTTTCTCTCGTTTTCTCTCCCTCGCACAGATTTCAAGGGGTAGGTGCGAGATCTTAGCTAAAGACAGGAATCTTTTTTTTTTCCCTGGGCAAATGTGACGGACAGCAAGTGAAAGTGAGCTCCTGGGGAGTGAAGTCCTTTGGGTACTTGTGGATGTCACTGCAGTGGCACCCCAGCTCGCTGACCAGTAACTAGCTCGGTTGAAGTCTGGCTCAGCAGATCCGACTACAAAGACAAGCAGTTTTGAAGAACTTCTTTCTTGCAAGAATATGTAAGAATCCTTTCTAAGAGCAACTGCTTAAGTCCCTCCTGTGATCTCCCACAGTAGACCTAAAAAGTAGATTAAGAAAAGTAATAAGCGAAAGGAAAAAACCAGTGCTCTGCTCATTTATTTTATACATTAAGGGGAACACTGACCTTTGAGATCTCTTTTTTCGCTAGAATTCATGGTGATGAATAGAATGTATTCTGACTTTAAATGAAACAGAGTGCTTTGAAAAGACAGAAAATTAGCAACATATGGGCCAAAGGACCCAAAGAGATGAGAAAAAAGGAGGGGGAAGAAAATGAAGGAAAGTTTCAGATGTCGCTGTGATCCTGCAGCAGAATATTTTAATATTTCTGCTATGAGGGGAGGTCAGGCCCCCTTTGGACATCCCTGGGCATTATGACGAGGCCTTTCTGTGTGCAAGGCAAATAAAAATTACACTTTCTCCACAGCAAATGCTCCTCTACCCACTGAATCAACTAATGCCACAGAGGAAAAAGGCAGCAGGATCTTACAGACAAAGTGATTTTTCTCTTCCCTATCCTTTACTTCCTCAAGTGCTTCCTCCATCCACTACACACCTGGAACTTGCACCAGAAACTGGACTTGCTTTGGACTCACCATTGCAGATACAATCATTTGCTTATTTTTATTCAATTAAATCAATTTTTAAAAATATCATATTGCCATTTATATTCCTAATTTACGTCTTTTTTAAACTTGCTTTTTGCGGGGGTAATTTCCTTGTTTTTCTCAAAAGTATGTTTGAAATATTCCATTTTTACAGGAGGGGGCAGCGCACTCTGTAAGGGGTGGTTGATTAAAAATATCTTATACCCCAATCAAATACTAATAACCTGAGCTTTTTGGATGGCTGGGAACCTTCATCAAATCAGGAGATAGCTGAAGCAGGCGCTGAAGCATCAAAATGCCCACAGTTAACTTTGTGCAATCATTTAAGTGCCTTATTAATTGATTCAATATTCTCAATTGAATTCTAAAACACTCCCACTTTTAACTAAGGTTTGATTGAAGCCGAGCAGAGCAAGGGAACTTGGAGTGGAGGCTCCCAGCTTCACCCCTGATGCGGTTGCAGCTCGTGTGCTTGGAGAGGCCACGTGCTGGTAGGAAATCTCTGCAGTGGAAGGTAATTAGTGCAGATGAACCTGACCTGGCCGTGTCTGCCTCTGCTGTGGTGCCACTGGGAAGTGCCACATTGATACGTTATGCAGACTGCTATGAGGCACAAAATGTTGTTTGGTTTTTTTTTTTTTCCCCCAAGTGAAACCGAATCTGGGTAAAATTAACATTCTCTCCTGCGAGTACATTTAGTCCAGATCCAAGTCTGCTTATTTTTTCCATTCTGTCTCTGTCATTTTAGCTCATTCGTCTCTCAGCTGAAAAAGAGAAGGGGGGGAGAGAAGTGCCCTGCTGTTGCACAGCGGTGAAAACTGTTCTGTGCTCCCCAAAACACCCCTTCAATTGCTGTGAAATATATGTTTGTAAACACTTAGGTATTGGCAGAGACATTTGTCATCACTTTGCTTTCCCCTCCATATTTTGGAGTGTCTGGTTAAAAATTACTTTGGGCTTTGCTTCTCCTCATGGCCATTGTGAGGCTTTGATTTTGCACAGGATGCACAAATATTTCTATAAAAGCCCTTTTTTTTTTTCTTTTTTTTTTTTTGCAAATGCTGCTTCCTCCCAGAGCTGCATGTGCTTAAATCAGCAGAGTGTTAAAGCAGAGGAGTAAATAGGAAGCTTGTGAGTGAAATGCTTGATCCGACAGCTCTTACAGTAACAGCATAAACCCCTTTTGGCATTAACTGTGGCCCACTTTGGGGAAGGACAGGAGAGAAATTAAGCTCCTATGGGTTCTGGCCTCTGCGCCAGGTCTGCCTGCTAAGGTCCCGCTTTGTGTGAGGTTGTTAATGGCTCATGGATTATGGAAATCCTTTAGCAAAGGGGCTCTCTGAGCAGGCCTTGGGCATTTTTCAAAGTCATGGGATGGGGTTGGAAGTTATGGATGCCAGGGCCAGCTCAACACAAACTCCTCCTGATGCTGGTGGGACATGCCATGATTTGGACATGGCTGGCTCTTACAGAACTCAAACTTACTTCTCAGTGTTTCATCTGGTCAAAACTACCACGAGTGTCACCGGCTTCCTGCAGCATGGAAAGAAAGCCCGCCTCAACTTCTTATCCAAACTCTGCCAGATATCCGTGCCTGGGATAAAAAGAGTGAAGGAAACAGCTCGCAGAGGTCACATTTTGCCCTCAGACCTGTGCCATCCGCGTGGAAGGCTCGTCACTGCTGGTCCCAACTGGGTTCAGCAGGGAGGACACAGCAGCCTGGGGACACCAAGCCATAAACCTGACCACGACGTGACATCCTGAGCCCTGTGACTCGTTCTATCTCAGCAAAGGCAGCCCCTGCGCCCCTCCCAGGGTGCTGTTAGACCACTTGTTTGTAGGTGGCCTGAGGCCTCAGCGGGCTGGTGGCTCTCCCCACAGTCCGGTTCACACAACCTCACACAGGTCTGCAGGTGAACAGAGCGTGGTTTGGGTGGGAAGGGACCTTAAAGCCCCTCCAGTTTCACCCCCTGCCATGGCAGGGACACGTCCCACGCTCCCAGGGTGCTCCAAGCCCCGTCCAGCCTGGCCCTGGACACTTCCAGGGATGGGGCAGCCACAGCTTCTGTGGGCAGGATTTTCCTCTCAAGCTCACACACATAACCAGAGCACTGGTTTTTGTGCTCTGCCTGCTCTCCACCAGTTTCTCTTCTCTCTGCCAGGTCTTGCCCTGTGGGCCAGAAGGGCTTTGGGAGGGCGACTGCCCAAGGCCGATGGTGCCCTCACCTGGCTGGGGCTCCCGTGGGATAAATATCCACTGCAAACCCTCATCCTCACCTTCATCTCCACACCAAGCCATGCCAGGAACAGCGGGCACTGACCCCAGCATCACCTCTGGGATGGGCTGGCCCCACAGGAGCCTTTTTTCCACCTGTGTCCCTGGCTGCCTTCCCAGCTCCCCCAGCCTCCCCTCTCCATGCCGGGCAGCACATGGAGCCCTCACAGCCAAATCCTCAGGTAATGTGATTTTTAGCTTCAGATAAACTCTGCCCTTTGCTTCCCCTTTGCACCCACCCGCCAGAATCTTCCAGCCGTGGATCTGAAGTGACATCATGAGTTTGTGTGTTTTGAAGTTTTTTAGTTTTTGTTTTTTTCCAAATGGATCTTTCAAAATTCACCTCTTGTGGTTCCTTGCCCCGATTTTGCTGGAAGAGATAAGGCTGGGCTTTGGCCAGCAGCCAGCTCAAGTGTTGACGGAGCCGTGCTGCTCAGCGCTGAGCTGCAGGACTCTTCCTCCAGAATAAAGGCTCCTTTTCAGTTTATAGACACAAATACACGAATAAAAGCATATTTCATGTGTGATGTCCAAGCGTATCAATCAGATAACTGGAACTGGTGTGCGTGTGGAGAAATTTCTGACGTAATACAACTTGTACAGAGAAGAAAGGCGCTTTCATTAATCTGCTGCTTGGAATGTCACTCGTACACCAACAAGAGATTCAGTAAGAACTTGGAAAAACAAATGAAGCCATCGTTTTCAAATATGCAGGAGCCTCCCAAGTTACAAGAGCAAGTGAGTGTACAGGATTCACAAACAGAAGGAGACTCCCAGATCCCAGGAAGGCCTAGAAAAATAACTGGAAAATGCAAAGCAGGTATGCATAAATTATGCTGATGTGTCCAACAGGAAACAAATCGTTTCACACCGTTGTCTCTTTATTAGGGGAAGGAGGAAATCACTACAAAAAATAAGATCCTGAGGATGAGTTTGCAACAATCCTCATGCAAATTGCCTTTGTAGTGTGAGTACAGAAGGGACTTGCTGACTCCTGCCAAGATTAAGAGTCTCCCACATTCAGATCCCGTGTCCTGTTGGGATTTACAGCTTGTCTGTACCATGAAGACAGACTCTTCCATCATGTCCTTGTAGCCCCAAGAATGTTCAGTATTCAAAACCCACAGGGACCAACTCCCACAGATATGAGTGCTGGATTCACACCACAAGACTCAGCTCTGGATATAGGTTTAAATGCCCTGTAGAGTGGCAAGTTTGGATTTACTGAAAAGAACTACATTAAAATTAAATGAAAGGTTTTATTAGAATCAAAGAAAGGTAATTAATTATAGGTGGAAATTCCACCATCAAGATTTCCTGCACCATGTCTCAGTGTTTTGGCTCCTCCAGATGGGTAAATACTGTCCTGTCCTTGGACATCTCCACTGTATCTTTAGTGACTTTTGTGTAGGCACAAGACGATATTTAATAATACAATTTCATTTTAACTGAGAAATAGTTTCTTTTCTCTGAAAATGAAAGACAGGCTCTTAAGATTTCATATCATTTTTTTTAATTTATCACAGGTATTTATAAGGTGCCAGTCACATGGGTATCCGAACACCAGGTTTTTTCCTTGTCAAGAAAAGTTGAGTTCTTTGACTATTTTTTTAAAGGTAATGTCCTACCAAGCAAATGAAGTTTTTGTTTAAGAAGTATTAAAAGAATAGTTGTAAAAAAGGACGAAACATCTCTCCAGGGATAATATGAAGACTGGATTCTGCTTTACAGCTGTTATGTAGCTGCACAGTAGCTCCCTAAATGTGGTCCTGCACCGTTGATGATCCGTGGCATATTTGCTGCAGCTCCACAGAGATCTTGGCCCTCTTCCTCCTTTTCAGCTCCTAAACGATATAAAGAGACAACCTAAAAATACACATTATTCTTTCCTAATGCAGCTTTTCCACTCCAGCAGCTGCTGCCCTCGACAGAGGGAAGTCTGTCCGTCCTGGTGGGGCAGGAAGGCAGTCTGGACTGCTGCAGAAAAGTAAGGAAGGGGCAAGAAAATGAAACATTTAAGAGATAACTGGGAGTAATGGAAGTTTCCCCCAGGACAGGCTGCTGTCCGTACAGGAGGATGCAGTTGTCCCATTGCTGGGCTCTGGTGGCACCGCTGGCTCTCACCGGTGACGAGAGAAGGGGACACATATGAGATGACCTCAAGTGTCCCACTGAAATGTGACATTTTCCCACAAAATGCGGGAGAAACTTTTGAGCCTCTCGCCTCTCTTGCAGGGTAGGTGCAGAAAACGGGGCTCCAGCCACCAAAGCCATCCTTAGTTCTGGGTCTTGTCCCAGTGAAACGTGCAGGGGCAGCAACAGGAAGCAAATGAGCACCAAGATAAAGGAAGCCAGTCAGTAAAGGGTTAATTTCCCAAACACCGACAGGAAAGATAACAGCACCCTGCTAATGACAATGCTGGGGGAGCAACTGATAACAGCGACACCAGCCATCAAAAAATGTGTCAAATGTGTCAGTGCTCTGGGGTAAATAAACCGATTTTGGCGGCTGCATCTCACATGTTGATAAGGTTTTGGTGCCGTTTGTGCCATTGAGAGGGGAGCAGAGGAGAGTGGAGTTTGCAGCTTTACTGCAGCCTTTCTTTTCACAGGGAGGATGGGGGATGCCAGTCTGCCACGGGCAAGGGTGGAGGAGCAGCTCGGGAGGCACCCAGCCTCACCTCTCCCTCAGTCCTCGGTTCTGACCGACCCTGCCCCAGTGTTTCCAGCCAGGATCTGCGTGTACAAAGGTTCCGTTCAAACCCTGTATGGTATTCATAAACCTCTCAAAGCCACTTGGGGCATCTCCATTGAGCAGGGGACGTTTTCCAGCTGTTGCTGGGGGTTCGCAGAGTCTGCCAGAGAGAACACACAGACACAACTGAGAGTCCAGGAGCAGCCCAGCATCCCACAGCATTCCCACTGACATCATCCTGGCCGTGCCATTTCATCCCCATCCACAGAGCAGCACCATCCAAAAGGGCTCTGCCCGCTCCAAAGGGAAAGGTTAACAATTATACCCAGCTAATCGTAGCCTGATTAAAGCTCCAGCCTCCTTATTCCGTCCTGGTTCGTATTTTCCTATTAACTTCTGCTTATTCAAAGTAAACACCCTCAAATTATTGTTATTATTATTTCTTAAAAATACAAGATATGCCCAACTTTATTTCCAGGGATACATGTTCATTAGAGATAAGGTGATTAAAAAAAAAAATCATTTTATACTGTTAATTGTAAGCAGAAAACAATAAGCTCCCCATGAAAATGCACAAATAATGCAACACACAGGACTCGAATGCTAGAAGTTCAGTAATGGCTTTTTTTCATAAAATGTTTTCAACTTCTTAATATTATTTTTATAGCTAGAAATCTCACTTTCAGACAATGGGTTGGAAACTGGCATTCCCCACATGTTTTAGACAAATAATGCACTCTTGATCGAAAGCAATGCAAGAATTGCTCCTGCCTTGTGGGTATTATATTTTTTAATCTACCAATAAGTTTGGGTTTTCTTTCATTTTTTACTTTTGCAGAAAGTAATTCCAAACTGTAAGCCACGACTGACCTAACTACTTATTAAAAATGCTAATATGCTTTTGTGCTTTGATGTCTGCTGAACAATAAAAGGGAGAGAGTTACTCTGGGACACTGTAATCCTTTATTTGTCACTAAGTTATGACACCCAGCAGAGCTGTGTGACAGTCCAAATCAATCATCCCCCGTGCACTGCAGGCCTTCTCTGCCTCCTGCAGAGTCTATGCAGTTTAATTAGCTTTTTTTCACACTAGCATAATGTACATCTGCAGCTTCAGCAAGAAAAAGAAATGGAGGATAGTTCACTGGGATACGGTGCCTTAAAAAAAGTTCATATAAAAAAAAAAAGTCTGAAAGAAGAAACATCACAATCCTTTGTAGTTTACTTCAGAGGAGTTTGCGGTAGAAATCTACAGGACTGGGTACTCTATATTGTTAAATGTAGATTTTTTTTTTTAACCTAATAAAGGCCTTTTCAGCTAAAATCTCAGATGGCATTTAAAGCCTTGTTCTTTTCTAATGGTCTATATCTTTTATACCTTCTTCTTGCGGTTGATCATGCAGCAGCTCATTATCTGCTCCTCTCCCCCTCCCCACCGTGGGTTGGTACAATGGAGGATTCAAACTGATATTTGCTGGTTAGAACTCTCTGCCCCATCCCTGGCTGAAGGAGGCAGTGCCCTGCTCCCCGCCGCCAGCACCGACCCCAAGGCCAGAGCACGCTGGAAGTGGAGGATCCACGGTAAACAGGAATTCCCTACAACCAGCCAAGCACAACCCCACGGGAGCCTGGGGAGAGGAGCAGGCAGGGGCCGAGCCCGCCTGGCATCCCCTCGGCCGCCCTGCCCGAGAGCAGGCAACGTCAAGGCAGAGAAAACCTTCAGATAAATGGGATTCCATCATCCCAAGAAAAGATTTCTGGCCTTATTAAGCTCGTGGTCGGGCCTGACGACACATTCAGTCAAATAAATCCGACTCAGGCGCTGCCGTGTTTCGGAAGGGGCAGTATCCCTTTCCAGCCATTCCAGCTGAGCTGATAGAACTTGTTAAATGATGGTGCAAGCTAAACTGCCTGGCTTTTATTTGCCTTTTCCCCCCTCTGTGTACGGCGAGGAAGTTTAAAGGCACGGGCGGCCCTTCCTTGCGCTATTCCTCCGAGCGTGACCACAAAGGAGTCACCTGCAGAACGCAGCAGTTGCTTTATTCAAATGACAGATGACATGACTAGAGGCTTGTCACTCCTAATAACCTCCCAACAGAGAAATGCATCTGAGGAGATGACGGGTTGGGTTCAAACGGGAGCACTCCACAAGAGCAAGCACTTCCCACTCCCCGGCTGGAGGAGCTGGGCCGCGCTGGAGGCGCCTCACAAAGGCTGTGGCTGCAGACGGGTGAGGTCCAGTGGGTCACCCTGGTGGAGACCGTCACAAAGGCTGGGAGGCAGTCAAAGACATTTATCAGCCTCTTGATTTTGAAGCAGAACTCTGCCTTCAAATAGCAGCAATTTGCTTAAGATCTGCTCGCGCTGCTGATGTTCCCCTCCAGCGCCTTCGCTCGCGAAATGCAGGCGTGATCCACCAGTTCTGGGCACTAATGAAATAACGAGAGCAGTGGCCAGACCTACTGTCAAAGACCCTTTTAGAGGTGCACCTGAAACTGTCTTTTAAACAGCACTTTTCTAATCCTTCAGTGCAAAAAATACTTTATCCTCTTGTGGGAATTATACATATTTCTCAGTTCAAAGAGGTATAAAATATAAATGTACTTCTGTACAATTCAGCATTAAGAAGAGTAAATAGTGTACAGTGCCTTTTCATCTTTAGATTTCAAGTTGCTTAAGCATTTAGAGACTACAGTTGGCATTTCTTGCTGTGCTGCTTCTTGGTCTAATGCTATTATTGAAAATACTTTTATCCTGGGCCTTGGCTGGGGTAATTCCTTTGAAAAATCTTATTCCACACTTACGCCAGCAATTCTTCACTGTTTCCCCCTTCTAAAACAGATAATTCATTAAGACCATAATATGCAGTTTTAACATATTTCCAGTTTAGTGCTTAACAAAGTGTTCCAGTTTGGGGTCTGGTGGACAAAAGCACTGGATTTCATGTTCAGAAATGAAACATTTTGAAATTATAAAAATAACCCAGCTGAGCTTCCCTCTGTGAAGACCAAAGAGCAGCCATGGGACTAATGAGAGACCCTGAGAGGGACCCCCTTTTCCCACAGGACCATCTCCTGTTTGTTTCAATGCAAGCATCCACTTCCCTCCCAAAGCCTGGACCTTCGAGGACTTGGGAAAGACAAGCAGAGGAGCAACATCTCTGCCGTCAGCCACACTCTCAGGAACACAGAGCACGTTGGTCTCCCAAGGAACACAACCAGCAGGTGATGCACAGACTCCTCCTGCTCCGCATCCACACACCAAACCTCTTGCACGGACACTTCATCAGCCGACACCTTTCTCCTGGCCCGTGTGCCCAAACCACTGCACTCCCAGTTCCTCTTCCCAGGGAGAGCCTGTGGGTTTTTCTTTTTATTTCCACCCCCATCCTTGCTGGCCAGAGGACAACCCTCACCTCAAAACAGGCTCCAAGACAGGTAGTGCAGGGTGCGAGGGAGTGTTGCTTGATTAGAGGAAAGGATGAAAAGCGAGATGAAACCTCCCTCTTTCCTGTTTCTTATGCCTTGTTAGTGGAAATCTTTTGGGGATGAGGAAGTCTGAGAGCTTTAAGGCTTCTCTGTAAGAGAGAATTTAGAGCAGAAAATACTTTTCCCTTGTAATTCAGCAGGTTATACATGAAAGTAAAAGGGTGCCCAATCAAATAATAATAAAATAATTTGTGAGCCATCTAATGCCCTGCCTGGTGCAGCAAAAACATTGCTTTGGTGAAGAACAGCCTGAGGAAGAGGAGCAGAAGCTGGTCTGGGAAGAGGATGAAGTGAGCAATTCTCTTTTTGAGAAAGTCAGGGTAGGAGGTGGTAGAAAGCATCACACTTCCACTGGAAGATGCATCAGTGACAGAGTGAAGGCAAGTCATGGCATTTACCCTCATTTGCCACACCATCATCTTCTTCAGGGAGATCCAAAAAGAAGAATTTTCCTTGTTAGGGCTCCAGCAGGTGAGATCTGCAAGAGCTTTCGGTGCTGCTACTGCCCCATTCTCGCCTTGCCGTGCCCCTGCGGGAGCTTTCTGCTCCTGTGGCACAGGGAATCAAAGGCTCAGCCCTGCAGAGTCTGGGAGAAGAGCCTCCCTCCCTCCCTCATCCCCCTGAAGCCGCCGGGTTTCCCTGCAGTGCTGGCGCTGCCGGCACAGCTTTGCTCCTCCAGCTCTGCAGGGGAGCGGTGGGCAGGGGCAGGACGGAGGGAAGGGGAAGTGGAGGTTTGATAACATCTCCAAGCACCCCAGCCAGATCTGCTGGAATTCACCTGCCAGCCCCTGAGTCAGGCAGGAGGTCAGTGGCATCCCTCTGGGTTGGGTGGTTGCCTCCAGCAGACCCAGGACCTGCTGTTCCAGTGAGGAGCAGCACAGGGATCCCGCCCCGCTCCTGAATTTGTAGCTCTCGGTTTGCTGACACTGGAAAGGCATCAGAGAAGATAGGAGGATACTTATGCAAAGACTTCTATCAATGGGGAGGCCCCTCTTCAAAGCTTTGATTTTACCAGGTGCTGGCACCCCTTCTGAGAGCTCTTCTTGCTTGGGGGGATTCCATCTCAAAGTCTTCACATCACAGGAAGGGGAGCCCTGCTTTGAAGAGCCTCACCAGCAATGGGCCAAACCTCCTATTTGCATTTCATTTTTGGCTGCATGGAGCTCGTTGGCACCAAACAAGCATTTTGCAACCTTTTAAAAGCAACGAGGAGCTGTGTTTGCTGACACAGCTCAACACTGGGACGTGTGCATGTGCATCCAACTGAGAAAGTCACCAGTAGTTTAGGCAGGTGTGGATGAGCAAATTAGACTCAGAACAAAGTAGTGGTGCATTTGGAGTATGCCCATCAAGTTGCAACAAGCTAAAGTTAATGTTAAATTAAGGGATGTGCTCCCAGTACTTGCACTTGGCAGCTGGTTTGATTCTTAAAGTGAAACCATGAAGAGAACTTAAGGTTGAGTTTATTTTAAGGCTGTCTTGTTAGAGTGGCTTTGCTGATGGTCCTGGGAATTTGTGTCACGTTGGACTCCGGCAGAATCTCTGCTGGATCCTCAGCACTGCCAGTGGGGCCTGCCTGGTCAGGGAGCAGCATCTTGCAGTATTTCAGAACTACAAAAGGCATTGCCAAAGGCCACTCAAACTTGTTTTTAACTTCAACTTTACAACTTTATCCAACTCAGAGTTTCTTTAATTTCCTAAAGGTTCTTAGAATATAGGGCAGCGCTGACATAATCAAAGCAGCCAAGTCTCCTGGCTCAGACACTGTCTTTGACCTTTCCGTGGTTCATTTTCCCTCTGTCACTTTTCAGTGGAATTGCAGAGCTTCACCCTCTAGTGTTTGAGGAGGAGTTTGGAAGGTGTTTAAGAAATGAAGGTCATTAGACATTACCTTTCCTGTTGCAAGCCCTTGCATGATGCACAGAGAGGATTATTATGCCCTTGCCCTTTGGTGTAAACAAACCTTAGAGCTGTTCTCTGCCATGTAACCAGAACAAAGCCCTTCACATCGTTAAACCCCGAACATAAGAGACTCAGGGAAAGCCTATTTACCATGCAGAACACAAGAAAGGTTCCTGAATAATCCAAGACAAAAGGTCTGTGCTGGGAAAGTACAGAGGTGAGACTGCTGGTTTCCCTTTTATGAGGATCCCCACATTCCCCAGTTCCCTGCTTGGCTGGTACAGAGAACCTGGAGCTGCTGGTCCTCCCTGCTCTGCTCCCTGTCCACAGAGGACTTCAAGAGGATGTAACAAAACGCAGGTCATGTTCAAAAATACTTTGTGTAGTGGGTGATCTCTTAGTGCCCGGGGACAGGTTGACAAAAAAGAGGGTTCCCAGGGAGGCAGAGCTTTGCACTGAACCCTTAATACACAGGGAAAACGCTTTGATCCGTGTGTGACTTGGGTTCTGCTGCAGAACAGATTGTTTGGCTGGGCTGAGGTTGAAGACAGGAACCTGGTCCAGGTCAACATATCCATGCAGGGGGTCAGAGCCAGCTCAGCTTCCCTCGGAGAAGCCAACACCAGAACGTGGCTGCTGTGCCAGCAGGACTTCAGGAACTTTCCAGCCCAGTGCCCATCTCAGCACCCCCTTGGTGCACCCTGCAGCAGCACCTGCAAGCACAGAGCTACAAAACAGAGCCCGTTTTGCCATTTCCCATCCTTCAGCCCTTGCCCTTGGCCCTCCAAGCCCAGCTTGGCTGTAGAAGAGCACGGGGGGACGGCTCTCCAGCCGTGCCGGTGGGTGTGGGAGCGGGCTCTGGTGGGATGTGGCTGGCGGGGACTTTGCAGAGCTGCTGCTCTCCCCGTCACACGCGTGGCCATCAAAGCCCCGCGCTCGGCCGAGGCGCTGCCCGCAGGGTCTGCAAGGGCAGCTCTCCTGCTTCTTTGTTTAAATGCTGGCCCATTTGTTGACTCGGAGGCACCCACTCCTTAGCAGAGGCAGCAGCACTGAAACCGTGGATCCCTCTAATGAGCGTCCCTTCAATAACCATTGCCCTGATTTTTGATACCTGGAGAGGAGATGCACCAGCTAGGGAAGGATTTATCAAAAACACGCCACTGACTAGACATCAGAGGGAACCTCAAAGGGACAGTGAACTAGAACAAAGAACAAAAACATTTACAGAAGTGCTACGCTGAAAAAAAGGGAAAGGGAAAAACTGTACTAACAACAGTAACAAGGTCAGCTATAAAACCAGAATTAAAAGGCACTGCTGGGGAAAAGACGACGACTCAAAAAAGCACCAAGAACTAAGAACACAGCTTGCCAATCAGATCTACACAGATTCCCCTTGATATCTTCCCACTAACAGGCTTTCCTGCAGGACGAGTAAAAAGTTTAAGCGGCTGGCTCTGTGAAGGTGGGCTGGAAGCAGGAGAGCAGATTCACAGCTTTTAACACAGATTCAGGTTGTCCATCAATGGGATGGCTCAGGGGCTCCGGGGCTTGGCAAGCGGAGCTGTGCAGGGGCCAGGAGCAGGATCAGCCCTCCAGCAACCCCCATTTAGGGCAGTTTGGCAATTTGAATAGTTATTTATGGAGTTCGACAGCACCTGAATGGGCTGGGTGGTGCCCTCGGCACACGCTGCCTCTGCCACTCCTGTCACTCACAGCCCGGGGGGGACACTGCTGTTAATCAGCACAAATAAAGGTCCAGCCCTGAGCTTCACCAAGCTGGAGCTAAAATTAGGATGGGTTCAAATCTTGCAAAAAAGCACTTCCTGCAGTAAAGGAAGTTTTCTACTCCAAGGCAAAATAATTTTATTATTATTTTTTAAAATTTCTGTCCGTAGTAATATGAGAGTTTTCAGGATTCCAGAGAAATACCCACGGGTTTTTCTACACAGAAGGGTCATTACACAGCTGCCCTCTTTGCCTCCTGCACAGACACACTCATGCCACCTTCTGTGCATCCAAAGGGACAGCATTTCCCTCTCTCCCACCCTGGGTGGTGCCATCCATACCACAGATGAGCTCTGGTTCCCTATGGGACATTCCCAGGTGTGACCCATAGGGAAGAAAATCAGTTTGAGATCTTAACCCTGAATTTTCCCATTCCCTCATTGTCACAGGAATCAAAAGAGATTCACATCCAATAGGGGCACCAAACTGTGAATATTGTGGGCACAGACAACAGAGAAACCTTCAGAGCCAAGTCAGCTTTGCAGCTTGGACCTGTACTCTGGGCTCCTAAATTCTGCTTACGGAAACCTCAGGAAAACTGAGTGAACTTCCGCCAGAAACAAGAGAATTTCCATCCTCCAAGCCCTGATGTGACCCCCTCATACCCTGCCAGCACGTCACAGCTGGGGTGGAGCTGTGCTTGGACAGGGGTGTGAGCAGAGGGAGCTTTGATGTGCCCTGGGGCACCTCCCTGACCTCTGCAGCTTCCATGCCCACCGTCAGTGCTGTGCCCACCCACCTGGGCAGATCTCCTGTGTGCCCTGAGCATCCCAGAATGGCATGAGACTTCACTTAGGCCCCTGAACAGCTCAGGAGAGATCGCAGAGCTCCAGCTACCTTCCGCAGTGACATTCACTCTGCATAGTCAAGGGAGCTGCTTGCCCTGCCTTATCAGTGGAGAGGGACAGGTTCCTCTGGAGGAGGATGAGGGCAAGACCAACCTCCACTGCTCCTACAGGAGCCCCTCTCTCCCTGGGAAGCTCTGAACACCAAGACCAAACACTAGACAGCGTGACCACCCTGTATTCTTTTGCCTCCAACCGAGAGCTCTCCAAAATCAGGACGACTTCTATGGCCTGGCCACTAATATTCCATTTTTAAAGCAGGTCCTGGCTGCTTTTTTCCCAGTCCCTGCCCTGCGAAGCTATGCTTGTTAGTGAAAGTGAAGAGACTTTTGATTTCTAAAGCCAATGTTAGAATGAGCATTTCCCCGTGAGAGCACCTGGTTCTCGTGTTTAATGAGTAAACACAAGGAAACAGAGGCTTGAAGAATGATTGTTCCCAACATCATTACTTCTGAACCCAACATTAAAGAGAAGTAAAAGACAACAGCACAGCAGTTCTTTGTTTTTCCACCACTCTCCCTAAAAAATATCTTTAATGAGACGCATTTGAAGCCTTAACACGGGGCCGTTCTCCCAGATTATAATTGATAAATCTCCCAAATTGGTGTGGGGGAAAGTATTGTGTAATAATTACTTGTTTCTTTTGAGGAAATAAATAAAATATGAAAAATGTAATTACCACAACCGGCAAAATGCGGCGAGCGGGTTTCCCGCGGCTCCGCCGACCGGAGCGTGCGGAGCCGGGATTTCAAAAGTCTCTCTGCGAGTGCAGCATGACACACAACGATGTTGCTGCTGCTCGTGCTTGTTTTCCAAGTGCCAGCTTTTCCAGTCGGAGTCACTGGCTCCTTTGAAGCCCTCGCGTTTGCTCCTGCGCCTCAATTAATTTCCCCTCAAACGGGAACAAATCTCCGCTCTTGTCGGGCGGGCGGCGCGGGAGCGCGTTGTCTTCGGAGCAGCGGGGAGGGCTTCCCCCAGCTGCCAGGGAGGAGGACAGGGCTGCTGTGCCTGGGTTCCCTGGGTGTGCGGGGGTGCCAGGGACCTGTTCCCCCCGGCCCGGCAGGAGGTGAGATACCCACTCAGCACACCCGTGGTTCTCCCTGCACGCCCGCTCCTCCCTGCTCCACTCCCCGTACTCCCGCAGGCAATTATTTCCAAATTTTCTCGTAAAACCGCGCTGCAATTCCACCTAGTGCCATCTCAGGCACATCTCAGCTGGGGCAGTTCCCTGTTCTGGTGTGTGTTGGGGGTGTAATCCCTGATTTTGTCCGTGAAGAACCCCCTTAGGCACAGACCCCCTCAGAGCCCATAACAGCGGCTTCCAGAAAATGGATTTCAGGTCCTCGTGTTTGTGCCTCTCCACGAGGCAGCAGAGACCTGCTGGCCTTGGCAGCTTCACCACCTCCCTCTCCTTTCCCTGGAGCGTAATTCTTGCTCCAGCTCTTTAGAGAGAGGCAAAACTTATTGCAAAGGTGCCTAAAGAACTGAGACCTGAGAAATTTGCAGGTTTTTGTGAGATGCAGAGGTTTTCCCTGAACTTTCAGCAAACTGGGTTCACTGCCTCGTCTCTGGGCTCAACTGTATCCAGTACCTCCTGGGAATGACCCTCTTCCTCCCTCTGCAGCACGGAAAGTTCACACTCTGCCTCAGTCATTAATCATTCAGAAATTCTCAGCCTAACCCACAGATAAAACTTTTGTTCAGCCCTAAATTAGTTCAAGTTCCAGACTTCTGATTCTCAGATAAAGCTGTCAAATATATATTCAAAAATCTATATTCATGCCTTCTAGACCTTTTTCTTTTCTTGCTTTTTTAACCATTGCTTTGAACAACAACATGAAAATTTAATGGATTTAGAAGATTTCAAGCCAATTCTCCCCTTCCTAATTTTGTAAAATGTTATCATAAATGTTTTATGATGTTTAAAAAAAAATAAATCGCTCCTTAAAGTAACAATTTGAATTTTTCATGCACAATGAAGACCTTTATCTTATTCACAGTTGTCATTTTCTGTTTAGCATCACAACACAATACTAATAAAAAAATGCATTTGGATTGCCTTAAGCAGTTTTGCTGATTTTAATGTATGGTACAGCTTTGTTCATGTTATTCCTTTCTATAGAGCATCCTTAGATCTTTGTTCTCCAAGTACATCATTTATTGGTTTTTAGGGAGGGCAGGTTACCTACAGAGCATGCCTTCCCTACAAAAAAAAAAGGTGACTTTTTGATTCAAATACTGTGTGGAAAAATTCCAGCAAAGACAACCATCAGCAAATTGCCACAGTTTTCTGAATTGTAATCATTCAGTTTGGTCCTGGCCCTGCAAACTCCACCCTGATTCATATCCTAGAGCAACTTTCAGCAAAATGGTAGAAAACATTTCACTACAAACCCAAAATATTTCACTACCAACCCAGTGTTGGCCTGATGTGCCGTTGGCAAAGCAAACCTTCCTTGGTTAATGTCCCTCCTTATCCGTTGGTCAAGAGTTTGTCCATGAATAAGGTTGAAAGGCCCTGAAAATTCCTAATTTAAACCTAAGATGCAGGTGGATTAATCCTGGAGTGACCTGGACGTGAGGCCGGGTGAGCAGCACATCCAGGATCCTCCTCAGCATCACAAATCCCCCGGGACAGGGGCTGTTCCCAGCAGGGCTGAAGAGAAGGAATAGATCTGTTGGCTCTCCCCACTGAACAGATTTGCAGCTTTCCAGGCTCTGGGCTCAAAAGTGCATCTCTTTCAAGTTCCCAGGCAGCAGATTTTTCTCTCCATCTTCTGCTTTTGAGAATTCTAGGAGCATCTTCCATTAAATACGAAGATGTTTAGCCTTTTAGCCCTCTAAAGGCGATACCACAGGCTCCAGTGATCTGTTGTCAGCTAAATTCACCCTCTACACTCCCTACTACAGCCCCTCTCTTATGTTTTCCTCCCCGCTGTGTGCACTTATCCCTGCATTGAAAATATGCTTTTAAACTAACACACACTATTAGTTATTTTTAGGTATCAAAGACACTTTTTCTCAAGATCTTTCTTCATTAATTCACTAATTCACTTTTTTTTTTTTTTTGTCTTGATCCCGTTTGCCCCCATGTTCTTTATTGTCTCTTCACCCCGATGCTCAAAAGGCGTCAGCACAGATTAACAGGGAGCCTGATAGCTTCTGGAGAGCAGCATTTCATGTTCTCCTGCATCCTTTTAATCAGGTTTAAACTCTTGTGGCCTCCTGTTTAAGTTCAGTTTGAAAATAGCTAGCAAGCCTCAAGTGAAAGACCAAGTAATACACATCAGCATCCTTTTTTTTTTCCTATTTTGACACACATTGCAAATACACAGCAATGTAATAGGAGCCAGAAAAAACCCCAACAACATTTTAATGAGAAAGTTTTGCCCTTTTTATTAGATCTGTAAATAATTTTGCTTGAGTTGGTCAATAAGAGGGAGGAATAATAATGGCATGACAGAGAAAATCCTCCTGTCTCTCCTCCTGGATGGTAAAATAAATATTGAGGGCAAGAGATAAGTGCTGCACAAGATGTGCCTGCCATAGAACTCTGGAGCAGACATCTCTGGGAATCCACAGTAATAGATCCCAAACCTCAAACTCAAATGCTTCCCTGCTCAAACGCTTCTCCACTCTGGGGTTTTCAGTATTCAATCCCAGCAGTGCCTCTGAATTTGCAGCCTGAGTCCATCTCAAATCACAACCCAGTCCTAAATAATACATTATTGTAAAAACTGTAACTCTATCCCCCACAGACTGCCTGCCCCAGTAATAACTTCTTATTCCCAATTGCTTTTCCCATACCAGAATGAGCAAAGGCTGAGCTAGCACTTAAAGCAAGGGATTGTGAGCTGGGGGCCTGGGGTCTAATCCCTGCTCAGCTCCTCATATGTTTTGGGAAAACACTTTACTTTTCTGACCTGAAAAATAAGGTGGCACTTCTTTATGCCAGGACTTAGTTCATGGAAGTTTGCAAACGGCTTTGAAGTCCATAACTGAAAAGTAAGAGTATAATTATAAAACAGCTAATAAGCTCTTCTTATTTTCTATTGCTGGGCCTAGCATAAGAAAAATAAGTTAGATTAAAACCTCGGGGATCTCAGAAGGCTCATGAGAAGCCTGAGCTGGCACAAGCCTTTTCCCTGTGGACGTCCCAGCGGTTGATTTGGACGGGCACGGCCCTGAAATTGTTGCCTCCTTGGAGAGTTCCAGGATGTTTCCCAAGGCAGGGAGACTGAAGAGGCTGAAAGTGATGCGAAGTCACTCTGCCTTTAGGAACGGGGCCAGCAATGGAAGAGCTGTGCAGCCCTGGGAAGAGAGGACATTTGAAAGGGAACTTCTGCCATTATCCCATGTTTTGAGCAATGCCTTGGCAGCGATGAGAGTAGATCTGACCAGAGAGATTGAAACAGCTCGCAGTGAGGCAGGAGGCACTCGGGTAAGCCCAGGGTCCGTGTCCAGGCAGCCAGCACGCAGAGCCAAGGACACACCAGGCTTACAGGGAAAACGTGTCCTGAGAAACCACCAGCAGCTCATCTGAGCAATGGAGACCAGAAGTGACTCCTTCCTCAAGCTCAAGGGTGCTCACACCTTGGGAAGACCACGCTCCAGTGGGGTGAGTGAAGCCAAGAGCTGCTCCAGCCCTGCCGTCCTCCCCGAGCCACCGCGCGCCGGTGCCCGCGTTGCATCTTCTGCTGGCATCCAAAAAAGAGAAGAAAAAGCCAGTTTATGCTAAGCAGCAGATCCTCGTCACCCCACCTCTGCCAATCACCAGATAAAAGGAGTCATTATTTTAAGACCCCTGCAGATGTGTGTCTGTCTTTTGTAATGAGCTCATGAGCAGCCGCGATCGCCGTGGCACCGTTAATTGGAGCACCCACGGTGCCGGCTGCTGGAAGGCTTCTGTTTGTGTCACACCACTGATTCCTCCTCCAGCAGGCCTGCTTTACAGCCACACACGCACCTCTGCACACGCCTGGGTCCAGGTGGCTCCAGAAAGCCAGACCAGGCTCCTTTGGGAGCGCAATGTCTTCCAGAATCCTGCTCCGTGCCTGGTCCGGGGCTGAGGCAGACAAGGTGTCTTGTTGGCTTTATGGAAAACCAACCGGCCACCCAAGCACTCCAGCTCCTGACTGGCTGCCACCTGCAGCAATAAGCTCAATCAGGTAATTAATACCAGCCTTTACTACCTGCACTACTAGAACTGCTACAAAGAAGACGGTTTTGTTACTTGTTAAAGGGCTTTCATGTGGTTGCTGGGGTTTGTGGGAGAAAAAAAATCCACATCCCCCCCATAGTCGTCTGTACAAGTTGCTTTGTATTTTCCTCCTCCCCTACCCCCTTCCACGACTTTGGGGCTTTCAAGTCATGTAATGTTTCAACATGGCACTGGGAGAACAGCAAAAGAACAGGATCATCACAAGGATGTCTGAAAACCCTACAAATCTCTTCAGCAGCAGGGCAAGGTTAGTTAGCAGCTTTGTTTAGTTTGATTTCATCGTGGGATTTATTTACCAGAGAAAACTCAACTTCAAGATGCCACATCTGGTTTTCCAGCGAGGGTGTTCCAGCATTTTTTTTTTCCAAGAAGCAAGGAAAAGGAAAAAGCCCAAACCTGTGGTTCTCCAGAGGGCAGATGGCCCAGGTTACATGTCTAGTCAGTGGCTGAGTACTAAATCAGAAAAATAACATGTTTCTTCACCCCACTCCCATCCCCACTTTGCCTCTTCTTTCTGCTCTCTCAATCCCTGGGCCATCCCATGCTCTGCCTGGAGTGCAGCAAGGCCAGAATTCAAAGATTTCCTTTCTGTTTAAGCCCTGTGGTCAACTATTTCCTATCAGGGAGGTGTCTATTTAACAGAGAATTGATAGCTCAGGGGCTTGGGTGACCTTCAAAGAGCTAAGCTGAGCTCAAGACTGCCTACACAGAAGATCAGGTCTGGACCAGCACCCTGGAACTTTAAGCTTCAGCTTAAAGTAACTTTCTCACAGAAAATGCAAAGGATGTTGTGATGGTTAATTACGCTTTGTGCAAAAGCTTCTCGACGTTTTTCTGCCTTGGCCTTTGGAAGTTCCAACTGACCGGATACTGCTATTCTGTCTTCCAACTAGAAGTGATTTCTGTGAATAATGAGACCTTCTGCCATCTTTGCTACTTCAAAATGAGAACAAGGCAGTTTCTCAGCAGTGCAGTCAAGGCCAACCAGATGTGAGGAGCTGCCATCTTGCAGCAGAGCACAGCTGGATGCAGACACACACCTGCAGATGTGGCACAGCTCCCACAGCCATCAGCGTGGGCAGGAAAACCTCCAACGAGGAGCTGCCTTCAGCCACTGCGTTTGGTTTTACTGTGTCTGGATTTCATGTAGGTTTGTCAGGTTGCTGGAGATTTATCCCCTCTCCAGTTTTCAGGAAAGGATCAGCATTTCTGAGAGCAGCCCAGAAGGGCAGCGAGGGGAGCAGCCCCTCTCCAGGCCCTGGGGAGGGAGGGGGGAGGAAATCAATGCTACAGCTCCAAAGTGATCAGCCAGCCACAAATTACAGCTCAAGAAGGGATGTCTGGACCTGAGCGCACAAGGGATTTTGTTCAGGGTTTCTTTCTTGTTGTTAATTTGGAGTTTTTACGAGCCAGCATGAAGTTGTCTCCTTTCTGAAGCCAGGTTTAGCAGGCGAGGGATGTGATTGAAGCTGGAAGTCAAGGCTGACAGTGCCTTTTCCCAGGGTTGTAGGAACAGATAGAAATATCTGGTGTCTATACAGAGAGCAGGAGAGTTATTCCAGCTCTGCTCATCCCGAGGTGAACCTGGACCCAGCCCATGCTGCCTTCTGCTCACCACCAAGGTACTGCAAGGTGGGATGGGGCAGTCGAGACCTCTGTGGGAAGGAACACATCGCTCAAAAGCACTGGGAAAGGCTCTATTTTCAATTCTTCTGCTTAAAGTGTTTATCTTGAAAGAGAAGTTTGCTGTTTCGTGAGGTTCACATCAAGATCTGATGTATTAATGCTCATCAGCCACATCTGACCTTACTCTGAGAGAATATTCAGGCACACATTCTTCTGAAGTGTTTAGATGAACACATGAGACATCAGATTTCCCAAATGTCTGCCTTATCTCAGCTAAATCCCATTTATTTCAGGGAAACTGAAGAACCTTTCTGCAAATCCTGCAAAGCAGCTCCTGATTATTTAGGCACATAAATACCTTTAAAATTGTGTGCCCGCAGCTGGGATCCCTCCAGCCACGTGCAGGTCAGGTGCCTGGGCTCAGCCAGTCGCGTAGGCAGCTCCTATCAGCAGTGGGGAGTGGACATCACCATGGGGCATCTCCTCAAACCTCCCTTGAATGTCAGTCCAAGGGCTGAGGCATCTCCCTTTGGGGCACTGTCTCTGTCTATTCATCGCAGAGGGAGCCAAGATGTCCCATTTCATCTGCTCAAAAGTCTGGTTCTGTCCAAGTTAAAAGAGACAGATCCCACCCTTCACAACAACCTTGCAGAGACGAGTCAGTCATGTTGGAAACATCTGCAAGGCCTTTTCTGAATCCACCAACAGGACTGAGTGACAGCACAAGGTGCTTTGGGCTGGTGTCTTGCAGGAATTGTCAGAGCTTACCAGCACGAAGGCTCTCCAGTGATGAAAGTTGAAGTTTAAAGCCTTGAATGTTACCCAAAAGTAAATTTCTGATCAAATATTTTAAATATTTTGTCAGTCGATTGCCCAAGTTAGTCAGGAGGAAAGAGAAGCAATGCCATACGACAGAGCTCTTTTGCCAGCAGTGATGGAAAGCTGAAGTTTAACTCTCTCAGAATAACCAGAGAGGAGAAATAAGGTACAAAGACATGTACAAATAGTTCAAAATTATGACTAGAGGTGGTATTCTCTATAACTGACCATCTGGAGCTATGGAACCTCTGGAAAACTCCCTGCTTCGAGGAAAAATCCATGATTTTTTCTCCAGACATCAGCACTGAAAACATCAGCTGCAGCCTGAGAGCAACCAGTCCGACTGGGAAGCGAAAGCAGTGGAGAATTGTGGCTCACTCTGAAGCCATGGAGCAGCAGAGGATCACCTCAAGGAACATGGCAGGGAGCTGGCAACACTCCCCAGAAAGGGCCACTCCGACAGCACAACCCCATCCATCACGGGCTGCCGAGGACAGCTTTACAGCCCTCAGGGAGCAGGCTGGTAATTACAGCACAGGAACGGAGCACGCAGGGTATTCACAGACCAAATGGCACGGCGAGGCACAGCCTGTGGCCAGGGTTTGCACATCCATCCTCGGAGGGAGCAGGGGCTGGGGCTGCTCCTGGCCCTGGAGTCAGCTGGAGTCGGCGCAGCCCCGCTCCCTGCGAGGGGCAAGGGGTGGGCTCAGGGGCATCAGCACAAAACTCATCCAGGCCCCTTCCCTGCGACCTGCCGTGCCACGAGAACACAGCTCCTGGCACCTGGATCCCCCTGTGCCCGAGGGATGGGGTCTGGGGGGCCTCTCCCCCACCCTGCAGCTCTGAGCGTGCACCAGGCCAGGAAAAACAAATGGAAACTCTCTGCTGCTGGCTCTGCTGCTGGCCACGCTTGTTTGCATCCAGCACACTTCTCTGGGCTGTGGCTTTAAATCCAGCCCAGGCCCCAGGACACTGTGCTGGGATCTCCCTCCAAGTTCAGGGACCTCAGAGTCTGGGAAAGCCAATGCCTGTGATAGAACTTGAACATTCTCATTAATTACGACTTTGTAAGGAGGTTGCCAATGGGAAAGAATTTCACAGATGCAAGAGCTGTATCTTTCTCCATCCCATCCTTTTATGCTTCAAAGATAGGCCAAATGATCTGGTAGCATGTAAAGCTTCTAATTATTCCCAAAGCCCTTGGCTCTTCCTGCATAAAGTGCCAGAGTTAAATTCTCCCTGGAGAGGTAAGAGAGCATGGATCCTGACACAAAAACAGCCAGGAAGGAAAGATGTTTGCAGTCTGTGAGAAAGGCCTGAGACCCTGCAGGTCAACATTTAGAAGTCCATCCAAAATTCCGAGTTCTAAACTTAGCTCCAAACACAGCACATCCAGATCTGAATCTGTTTTGTCTCTGGCAAAATGCGTGTTCTGCAAATTCTATTATTTATTATCTCATTTGTTTTCCTTGGTCATCCTAGACACAGGACGGGGATTATTTTTCAGACAAGATTCTGGGTAGATGCAATTAGGTTTTCATCATTGCAGGGAAAGGTTTGGAAAGGGGATATGGAGGTTTCCCAAGGCAGTACTGGCTAAGCAGAAGGGACAAAGCCCGATACCTGCCCAGCACAGCCTCTGCAGGGATTTCTGTGGTGAAACAGGATTTTGTAGCCCAGCAGCTCTGGGATCAGGCCCTTCCCACCTGCACGACACGGCTGCAGACAGATGGATGCTGCACAACCCACACAGGACACAGCCTGCTTCTCTGCCATGTGGCTCTTACAGGAACTGTCACATTATCCCTGGTTTTCAGGAGGTTCTATGGTTCTGTCCCGCGGGCTTGATCTCTGCAAGGATCTGCCCAAGGTACTGATGGCTCCCAGGGTGGCTGGGAAGCATCAGCCTTGTCAAATACCAGCTCATGACAACACCTCCCTTCTCAGTCATCCTTTGACTTTTTTGGTATCAGGATTAAGAAAACGTTGACCCCCGAGAGCAAAGAATGACCTTGAAGTTCCACTAAAGCTTCCCAAAGAGAGGCTGGACTGCTCCAAATGCTTGGAGCAGAGGAAAGGACCTTTGGGTGGTTGGAACCACCCAAATCCAGGCTGAGGAGGGACAGATAAAAGTGTCAAGATACATCTGTGTCAGGCATAAGTTTGCATAGAATGCATAAAACTGCTGAGATCTATTCAACAGCTGCACATTCAGCGTGGAAAAAGTGGTTCTTTGAAGAGCTGTTGGTTAAAGTGGGTGCCCCATCCCATGGGATTGCAAGGAGAGCTCTCCCAGCTCCTGGGCTCAAGGGGGAATGGCTGCAGCTGATGGGAGGAGGTTATTGTACAAATATGTGTAATTCCTTTGGGAGGCTCAGGTCACAAGCACCACTAGAGGAGGGCAAAGCTTTACATTAACTAGTGCCAGTGATGGCTGCTCCGTGGATGGGCTGCTCAGTATTTTGTTTTCTTTTGCATTTACCCTGACAGAAAACTGGAAGCTGGAAATGCCAAGTGCCTGCATTCAGAGGGATCCACTTCCCTGCTCAGCAGAGGCAGCCTCCATCTCCCCCAGATCTCCTCCCTGCTCATTTATCAGTGAACTCAACCTTCTTTAACACAGGCACAAGAAAGGGAAAAGCCTTGAGCTGGAACATGGGTTCAGTCCAACACTTAGATCCTGAGAATGGAAACCTCACAGTCCCTAAGAGGAGAGAGGCTGGGCTGTGGTTTGTAGAGGGAGAAATTTAATACGAGCGTGCAGAGTAAACAAACTGCAACCTCATCCCTACGTCTGGCGTGTGAGAACCTTCAGTCCCAGGCCCAGGGAGGGGAATCCTGTCTCTAATGGTGCTGGAGTGAGGAGCAGAGAAAAACCAGATGCAAGGCCAGGATGAGCCCAAGCTGGTGGGCATGGACGGCATTGCTCCTTCCCAAGGACTTGGTGTGGTCCCCTGGCTGGTGACCACTGCTCACCATGGGATGGGGAATGGGGTGGGGAATGGGATGGGGATGCCTCTTCCCATGCTGTCCCCCACCAGTGGGACCTGCTGATCACTGTGGGTGGGGTAGGAGGCAGCTCCAAGGGGCAGGGACAGGAAATTTCCCTAAATCCTCTTAAATCCCCAAAGACACTCGTGTCACACAGCGAGTGTCAGCCTGCAGAGCATCACTGTTAGCTTAAAAAACACCCACCACAAACTTCCCTGGCTATAAAGGACCAAGCTGAAGCCATCCCAGAAGACCAGCATTTTAAGTTGGTGGCCAGCTCTGTCAACTCCTGGTCCTGGGTTTTAATTTCCTGAAGTGTCTCATTTCTCTCCCTCGCAAAAGGCAGCTGAAAAAAAAAATCCTCTTTCTTCCTTTCTTTCTCCCCTCCTCACAGTTGCTCTTTGAGTAAGGCCATACCTAACAATTATTCAGGAAAACATTATGTTGACATTACTGTTTAGAAAATAAAAAAGGGTTTTTAAAGCTAGAGAGTAACATCGTGACCATATAGCACTAGTGAATGATTAAAAATTTAGATGACTGCCTTTGAAACAATAAAAAGCTTTCGAAGCTTCTTAATGAGCAGCTATCAGAAATAAAGCATTTAAAACTTCAGAAAGTGCCTCTGTGGAAATTTCATTGTCTTTGATGCTGTAAAATAACTGCAGGGTGGATTCATTTCAAGTTCTTTTTAGCATACTGGTCGTTTAGAAATATTGGGAGATATCTTTCTTAGCAATATGTGGGGAAAACAATGTCTTGGTCGCTTTCATTTATCTGCAATTTGACAGGAGTGCAGTTTATTAACTTGAAAAGAGACAGATACATTATCTGAAACACAGAGAGTATAGTGGGTATTGCCTCCTTTTTATACCAGTGGGAGTCCATGACACTTTGAACTTGCTCACCATTAAACGCCTTCCTGAGTTGTTGAAGAGGCCTTTAAAAAGGGAGCCTGTGCATTTATGATGTAAATTCGTTATTTTGACACTCTTTGAAATCTGTCATATTCACGTCCAATTTAATGCACCGCAAAAATTCTTTTCTTTTAAAATACTTTTCTTTTAAGATTTCAAAGCCATTTTCATGTAGAAAACTATTGTTATACCTAATATATCCTGAAAGTGTTTTAGCAAAGGAACTTATATGATTCTGTTTTAAGTCATGTCAGGTTTTAAAACATGTCATTTCTTCAAATAAGCTTTGACCACACTATCTTTTTTTTTTTTTCATTAGTTAAAGTGCACTTGATTTCCATGGATACAATTAGTCAGAATATCTGCTATAGGATCATCATGGGATCAAACGGGGTCCTTTCAGGCTGTATTCCACGGAGCAATTGCCCACATATCTGAGATCAATACAGGCCAGCACACGGGAAGGGAGATGCAGGGAGCTGAGGGCTGGTGGGGAAAGTGGAGGATTGTACTGAAGCACAGCACATTTAACGAGAGCCTGGGCCTGTGGGAAAATTAAACAGCTCCTTTTAAAATGATGAGCTCTGAGTATTTACTCTGAACGTGGAGTGGGGTGAGGAGGAGCAGGACAGGAGGGGGCCGCGAGGCATCTGATGAAATCCAAGTTCAGTTTATTTCTGGTCGAGCCCAAGCCTCACACATTTCAACTCAATCTTCAATCCAAACAAACCTCCTTAGGCTCACTAATCCTCATTACACAGTGGATTTTAGCTGTACCTGCACTTCTTTATCAGTTTGCAAGATATTTTCAGCCGGTACAGAGGTCTTCATGCAGCTCTGCTTCAAAGCCGGGTACAGAGGAGGTTCTGTACAGAGTTTCAGAGAGTGTTTTCATTTACAGATGCCTTATCACTTTGGGAGAGGAGCTTGGTGGGCAGGGGGAACACATTCCTCCAAAGCAGCGCAGAATCATCCTAATCTAGGGAAACGATCAAATAAGAGTTTCAAAGATCTCCTACTACAAAGGAAGGCATTAAGCTCACTCCTTGCCTGCCCAGACTCCAGGGCTGTTTTGGAATACATGGAAATATGTCTGTAACGCGAAGGAACCTTCCACTGATGGTTTAAGCACCATTTCACATGTCCCCAGTGGCTGGGTTTAAAACGCAGTGTACCATGAGTGAGATAAACCAGGAGAATCATTACTTTGGTGGCATTTAACCCTATAATTGGGTGGTTTTTTTGGGCCCTGATTTTATAAGGTCACCCTGTTATTTCCTTTGCTGGCTGCCTTGTGATGGTGCTCTCACATGTTATTACTCTCTTCCATCACAGGGAATGATATTTCAGGACTGAAAGGGCGAGAGATTTGTAAGGACTGTCCTTTCCCACACTGTGATTGTCTGAAAGCTTCAAACAGTCAAAGGCTGAGTGGAAATGTGCTTTAGATGGTGTCTCTGGGGCAGAAATCCCACCTGGCCTAGGGGTAGAAAAGAACTATGAGGATCTGATCATTTCATGGTTAGATCGCCTTGTCCCCCTGCAAAGGGAGGACACACTTTCCTGATAGAGGATATTAAACCAACACCACACTTGATCTCGGCAGAAAGGCCATTAAATCTCACGACTTGAAAAAGGCATCTTGATCCTTGAAGCAGGGAATCCTGCAGTGCTTACTGCCTGCCAACCCCACGGCCCGGCTGCGCTCGCTCGCAGAATTCATTTCTGCTGTCGTTTCCCCCAGTCTCGGATTTCACTGGCACGAGCAGAAACCTTGGGCTGCATGAGAAAACACTTTGAAATGGTGCCTAATTGACTTGGGCCTGGTTCAGGATATAGTACACCACACAAACCACCATAACATCAATCAGAGGCAGAGAGGATGTCCCCATGTTTGGCTTAAACTACAGGGTATTTCCTTTGCCGAAAGCATTTTAATCACACTTAAGTATAGGTTTGCTGTGGCAAGAAAGACCGACCTATTCCAGTCGTTGATTTTTCCCACAGAAGGAAACTTCTGTCAGGCATCCCAGGAAACAGCCCAGGGTTCATTGCACCAACAGCACTGACTTCACCAGCCTTATCGCGTCTCTCCTCTTTTGACTCCCACAGTAAAAGTCACTTTTCTGTGGTCTGCAGGAGTAATATTTCCATCCACGTTTGATGGTATTAGACTTAGTCTCTGGGATCTACTCTCCCTGCTTTTTCTTCCTGGTTTTATGCCCTTTCCCCTCTCTCCCCCTCTCCAATTAGTGCTAGTTAGCTCTGATAGTGCCTCTCTGGTAGAGGAGAAACAGGAGCCAGTTGTTAAGGATATAAAAAAATCTTATTTCAAGGAGACTACTGCAAACAAGCAAAACCTGTGGTTGTCTTGGGCATGACTGCCCTGCTCAACAGAGCCTGTCTGCACTCAAAATTATGGCATTTCCATGCCTCAACACTCTCATAGATGAACTAATCACTTACTTAATGACTGTCATTGTCAAACACGACTGTTGGGTTTAAATGTCTCAATTTTTGGTCATGCAAATGTCAGACACTGAATATTTTCATTAAGTTTTGAGTAAACTCTGTGAAAACCAAATCTAAGGAATCACAAACTGCACATTTAGGAATCCAGACTGATGGGCTAGAAACCAACCAAGGGCTTGATCCCCTTTAGAGCAACAGCTCAGGGACAACAACACCTGGTTTTGGGCTGGTTCCGGGAAAAGTGAGGCTGTGGACTGTGCTAACAGTGTACACTGCCATAGTTGGAATTAGTAAGAAATTAAAGTCCTGTCTGGGCACGCAGGGAACAATATCATTAATAACCATTTCAGTCATCATCTCCATTGCTCAGTGCATACAACAACCTCGTTCTTTATCTTTCTCTGCCCATAAAATAGAGGTGACTTTCTTATGAATATCAGCAAGAGAGAGAGAAGGAGAAAGGGAGGAACAAGCCCAAGTTAAGCCACTCTGATAAATCAGAGAAAGGATGAGGTAGTGGGTGAGAATAAAAGGATCACTCTCTAAAAAAGCCCTCTGGACCTCAGGCATGACATGTTGTAATTCTTTGTCTTGCACTTGTGTGCAGAGGGCAGAGCAAACACATAAATGACAATTAACATCCCAGCTGACACCAGCCTCAATTTCTGATCCACTGAGATGCCACCTCTGGGGATAGTCATGAAATCAGTATTTTATTGGAAAGAGGGCTCAGGGATAATTCCAGTTGGAGAAAGCCAATAAGCAAATCACATCCACACGTCAAAGGATGGAAGGGACATTCCCCTGGGAGCTTCAGGCATTGTTCCTCCTCTGTTGGCACGAGAGGGGCCGTGCTCATGTGTATGGACTCCATGGCATCCAGGAGAACAGGAGCTGGCCCTTACATACCCAGGTCCAAAATGGCTTGGATTGAGGTGCTCAATCCTTAAATGAGACGGCAAGCACAGGGCTCTGCAGAGTTTTGGCAAGAAGCCCCGCTCAGCAGGCAGGCCACTGAATCCTGCACTGCCTCCGTTTCCAAACGGCCCTCAGGCACAGCCAGTGTCCTGCCTGAAGGGAAAACCAGCTGCTTCCAGGGAAACACACAAGGAACAAATGCTCCCCTGCAGCCCTCGGTCCCAGACTTGCAGCCATGTGCCCCGAGCCAAGTCCAGGACCTGACAGCAGCACTCCTGGCAGTGGAAGGGACAACCACTCGCACTCCTTTAGGAAAGAACAGTTCAGCTCAGTGCAAATATTGCCCAATTATGTGAAAGGGCCCAGTACCTCGGACACTTGGGTGCAATTCATGAGATAATCCAAGCAAGGCAGGATCAAGGAATCCTGCTCTGTTGTGCAACAAACACGAGGGGTCACTGAGGAACACCATGGCACTGGGAGACGCGCCAGGACATCCTGGTAAGAGACGCTTGACCGTGCCTGAGGGCAGTGGTGGAAGAGAGAATGCCATGGAATGGCCTCGCACACACTTCCCACAGCTCTGTGCTCCCTAGTTTCCTGATCCACACCTTCCCCTGCACAAGGACGCACTCGCCCAGCCCAGCCACCCACAGAGACGCTTTTGGTTTGGCCAAGCTCCTCCAACACCTCTTTAGCTAAAATTCACTGGATATTTTTGCTATTTATTTATCATCTGATTTTTTTTTTTCCTGTCCCCTGAAACAGTCTGCAAATACAAATCCTGCTGTTAGGCTTGTTGAAAGCAATGAAAATTTAAAAAAAAAAAAAAAAAGAAAGAAAAAAGAAAAATCAGAAGGAAAACATAAAAAATAAGAGGCAATGAAATACTCCCAGACGGAAAGGGAAAGAGTAAAACTGCAACAGTGGGTTGCAAAAGCAAAATCCATTGAACATCACAATCCTAGCAACACATGCCTTTGTTTACGAAGCATCTGAAGCAAGTTCCACCCTGCAAACTCCATGGGGAACCTTGATTTCTCCAGCCAAATTAACTAATTTTCCTAACACACACTAAAATCTGGTCATTTGATCTGTCACTCAAAGCCTGTCCTCCAAGTAAATAAAAACACCCCATAGTTTTGATTCCACAGAAGCCCATAAAGGGAATGACAGCATTCCCAGCAAACTGGGCTGGATATTGTGTGTTCTCCACCCATGCAGGGCTTCTCATCCAGGAGAGAGCTCATTTGTGCGGGAAAAAATATTGAAAATTAATTCAATAAACCTCTTTTCAGATCTGTCACAGATATAAGACAGCTTGTATCCTTATACCTTAAATAAAATTACTGTCGTATAAAGTCTCGAGTAGGCTGAGAGGAAAACACTGCAAACCCTGTGACCTCACAGTGCCTTCACCTTGGAACCCCCCTGGCACCCTGGTGCTGCTTCTTCCCCTCCTCCCAGGTATGGGATAACTTTGGCTACAGCTGGAAAAACCACACAGATCCCCATTAACACAGCCCTTGTCAGGGATTTACATGGAGCAAAATCTGGCTATAAATATAAATGGAATCATAGACTCATTTAGGCTGAAAAAGACCTTTAAGGTCGTCGAGTCCAACTGGAAACCCAACATTGCCAGGTAATGGGATGAACTTGAGCACAGGAACCCTACAGGTCTCACAGGATTAGGTCAGCTTGAGGATTTTTTTTTGTTCCATTTTTCCTACTCAGTGTCTATTTACAAACCTGCTTGAGAATTTCACTTCTTTGATTCCAGCTGAGTATTGGGAACTACTCCAGTGGCCACAGATCCCTGATTTAGGCAAACTGCCTAAAATAGTCCATGTAATCCACACTGGGGCAAGGACTGTTATGGGAAGGAGATAACTTCCATCCTCTGCCCCAAGGGGGAAAACCTTATTCCTGCTCCACAGACTCAGAGTAGTCTTCATCCAGCTCCTTCCTGGAGAGACATGGGTGTCTTGTATCCCCTCACTCATGAGTGGGACCCCGCCTGTCCCTTTTATATTCAGAATTTCAATTTGATGCCCAATTGGGTAAACTCTGTCCAACTGCTTTACAAGAAATTACAGAAAAAAAGCTGAAGAATGAAGAAAAGATGCTTTGAGTGGCCCAGTGCAGTAGAAGGACTTAGTGGCATGAAAATTGCAGTCCAACCTGTATTTTATGGCATGTGAAATCCAACAGGTTCAGAGCTACTTTCCCGTCCTCACATGAGACTCTGACAGCTTTGAAGCCCCTGCTGGAGCTGTTTCCTTTCTCTAAGGAAGCTTTTGTCCACCAGGACCAGATGGAGATCTCAAACCTCATTTGCAGTGAAGATAAAGTGCCAGAGACAACGTGAAGTAAAAACCTAAATGAAAATGCTGATGATGACTTAGGCTTTAAATATTCACGATATCCCTGCTGTCATTTCAGTGTCAAAGTCTGCCAGCCCAGATAGACAGACATGGAGTGCAGAGAGCTGTAAGAGAACCTGGCACATTTTTTCCTTTTTAACTTCCAACTGGCTTTATAATTTTTCAGTTGTTTATAAATTATTTTTATAACGGTATTTGTCCTGTTTCCCCAGCTCCTAAGGCATGACTCACTACGGAAGAGGTCTGACAAAACCAGTGCACTGTATTTGAAGTTCTTGCCGTGTGGGTAAGTGTGACAGGGCAGTTCAGTCCCACTGAGCCAGTGACTCAGTCCCAGGTTTGCAGTGTCCGGAGCGGGACAGGATTCTCCTCCAGACCTTGTTCCCAATGCTGCATTTCCTGAGTCACCCCCACAGGCAGGGCTGTGACAGCAGTTATTTGCAGGAGAAAAGCAAAGAGAAGCTGGTTCAGAAAAAGGAGCAGGTGTGGATAGGACAGGGGGCACGGCTTCAAACTGGCACAGCGCAGGGTTTGATATTGGGAAAGAATTCCTCCCTGTGAGGGGGGGGAGGCCCTGGCACAGGCTGCCCAGGGAAGCTGTGGCTGCCCCTGGATCCCTGGGAGTGTCCAAGGCCAGGTTGGACGGGGCTTGGAGCACGCTGGGATAGTGGGAGGTGTCCCTGCCCAGGGCAGAGGGTTGGAATCAGATGATATTTAAGGTTCCTTCCAACCCAAACCATTTAATGATGCTGTGTAGACTGGGGAATGCTCTGTTGCATTCACCCATCTTTGGGCACTCTTATTGCTAGGCAGATTTAATTTTAAAAATGCGTGTACAAGTTCTGCCAGCTTTAAAGAGAAGTACCCAGCTCTGTCTCTCAGCTCAGCACAACTCCCCTCTCCAGAATCTGAGTGGGAGGTTCCTTAATACATTTTACAGCTTTGTGAACTTTTTATTTTTATCATTATTATTAATTTATGGGCTTGTAGGTAAAGCTGCTGCTGACCTGCTTGAAAGCCCAGCCCACACCCCTGCCTCTGCCACATCCCAGGTGCACAGGCCCGTTCCTGGTGGAGTGAGGGAGCGAGCTGCTGTCACGAGCCCAGGCCTTCCCCTGCTCCCTGGCTGTGCGCCTGTGCCCTCCTGGCACCACAGCACGGAAAATTCCCCGGGCACGACGCTGCTCTTGGGAGATCTGCTCTGCTCTCTGCCTGGGGGGCCTCTCCTGCGCAAACACACCGAGCTGCTTGGCAAAGAGATCGTTAAAAATTAAGAGGAGGTAAACAGGCTCCTGTTTGCACATCCACCGCCAACAAGCAGCAGCCTGGGGTGGACAGGCAGAGGGGACAAGTGGCAGGCTGCAAACACCTTCCAGTTCCGATGCTCGTGGCCGTGAATATAAATTCTCGTTTATACCGCAGGCTTCTTAGGCTGGCAAAGTGATTTAAAAGCGCAGCAGTGGAAGGGAGAATCGGCAAAAGTGAGCTCGTAGCAGGTTGTTGGTCAGGGGTGGCTGGACCCTACAGAGGCTACCAAAGTTAAATACTGGCAACTCCCAGCTGGTTTTCTGTGCATTCTCTGGTAGCCATTGTCCAGGCCAGGATGCAGGAACAGCACCCTCCCAGAGCGATCAGAGCAATACTCATTTTCGTCTCCTCCAAACTAGTGGAATCTATCCACCACCTCAGTGATGGACAGTTATTCCAGTTATTCCATTTTATTTGACATAAGCATAATTGTTTTCCTTCATTCTGATGGTGCACCTGTGCTTTGTGTTTCACACTGTATCAGAGCTGGCTTTGGGGAAGCCATGCCCAGCTCCAGCTGTGCAGGGAGAGCACACCTAAAGCCCAGAGAAACTGGTGATTTTGGGGACCAGAGGGTTTTCACTGAAGAAAAACAGGCACTATCAACCTGTTTATCCCACCTCACCTTCTGCATCCTTAGCATACAAAAAAATGGCATTTTCCCACACTCCCAGCACTGCCCCAATGAGCCCCTCACAGAAGCTCCTGTTTAATTCCAGTGCCACCTCCAAGTCTGCTCCTTATTCCCTCTGAGAAATATTTAAGCACTCAGTGCTCCAGCTTGGCCCTGCTCTGCAATTTTATCTAAGGCCTGCAGTTTCTGGTGATCCCACCAGTTCCCGTCTCCTTGCTCGGGAGCAGGGACAAGCTGAGGTCCTGCCACAGGTGGGGCTCTCCCTGCTTGTCCTGCAGGTGACCTGACCTCAGCCTGGGAAGTCTGTAGCAGTGCAAAGTCCCCATCACTGTCCCCAGCTTTCCTCAGGGCCCGTGCACATTCTGCTCCCTCCCGCGGGTATGGACTAGGGAATTTTGCAGCAGGAATGCAGGTAAACAGCAAGCAAAAAAATAAAAAGGGTGCTCAGTGGATTTCCCTTTGCGAGGTGTCCCTCTCACCCTGCCTTTGCCAGGATCTGCTGAGATTCAGCCTCTGAGTTTTTCGTGGGGAAGGAGGAGGGGGCAGCATTCGTATCCCAGTTCCAGATTTTCTCCTGCACTTACATGTTTGTCCACGAAAAAAAAGTCTTCTATTGTAAAACTTGTCAAATGAGACCACCCAAGTGGCCAGAGGGAGGGAATTGGGAAGGAGGAAGAAATGCCTTGAAAACCATTTTCTTTTTGATGGTTTAGAAAGGGAATTGAATGTTATTGTCTCACTTTAAAAATGTTCTTTTTGAGGAGGTCATGTAGCAGGCACATAATTTTCTAATTACAACCATGCAGATAACATGGAAACAAAATACATGGAGATTTTCCAAAACAGAGGACACGTTTTCTAACAATATACTGTACAGTTCATCCTCCAAGTCCCAAAATAAAGCAAAGGGCTTTGCTCAGAAGGAACTAGATACAGTTGTAAGCTGCTAATCACTTCCTTTTTACCCACTGTTTTATTGTCAGCAGAAAACCTAAACTCAGTCAGTCTCTAGATAATAACTGGGAAATGTTGCCTGAGCTTTGGTGGAGTTTTCTCAGGACGTGCTGGGGCCATCCATGGAAGCAGCCTCCCTAAACCCACTCCCAGGGAAGGAGGGATTCAGACCCACTGTAACACCACCACGATCCAGGGAGTTTTCCCAGCAAAACTTGCTCGCTGCAAGCTGCATGAAGGGAATTGCACGAGCACATCCCATTAAATGGGCAGGAAATGAAGTGGAGTGAGGACCAGTGTTCCTTTTCAAACACCTCGGGCAGCGCTGTGGGGAAAGGGGGGGATCTGGGGCTTTGTTTCCCACGCAGAGAGGGGTGGATCCATGTGGAATCACCAGGCCATGCACCAGTTCCTCCCAATTCCTTCACTCTGGCTTCAGGACCCTCCCAGCCTGGCACTGGCAGGGGCAGGGCTCTCCCAGGGATGCTGTGATTTCTATCCCTGGTTTAGGATGACTCCCAGCGTCTTCCCAGCTGGCAGGTGAACAAGGCATGGGTCAGGAGGGGTCACTGCAGGGAAACTCATCCCCTGCACAGCACCTTCCCCAGGAGTGGGGTCAGGCACACCTGGGGACGGACGGGATAAAGGAGCATCCAGGGGTGGCTGCTTTTCCACCAGATTTGGTGGGATTGACTTTCCCCACAATCTCTCTGGTGCTTCAGCTCCCCAGACTGGGTTTCCTGGATTGGAGCGAGGTGTCCTGTGCTGCCCACCTGCCCCGGGACACCTGCAGGGTCCCCACCATCCCAACCTGGCTGGCAGGGTCAGAAGTGCTCCGGACAGGATCCATTAGTGCACGGGTCCCTTGCAGTGCTAATTCCTTCGTGGAGGTGAAAAACCATGGGGGAAGGGTGGGAATGTGTCCCCAGGATGCCCTTCTGGGTCTTCCCCACCCGCTGAGGTTGAAGGAGGGGACGCATCTGGGTACAAAATGGGGTCATCCATTACCTCTGTGGTTTTATCCCTCCCCAGATTTGCCTCCACTACCAAAAGCATCCTGTGAGCTGCAGTACTGAGAATCACTGGGTGCAAATCCTCACCTCGGATGAACAGGGAGAGTCACCTCTCACGGCACACCAGGAGACCCTGGAGAAAGCCAGGATGGAGCAGGACAACTGCTGACCAGCCCAGGACTTCAGCATCCCCAGGACACGGCACAGTGGCTCTGTGTGTGCCATCCACAGCTCTCCACCGCGCAATTTCCCAGCAGACAAAAACCTTCAAGTGTCACCCCGGCTCCATCCCGCTGGATGTGGCCATAATGAGCCATGAGGGGTTTGCAAAGAGGGTAATTTAAATGTGTTTACACTGCCACTAACCCCCCTGCTTTGTTTGCCCAAGATGCTGAGGACAAAGGGGTGTGTCCCTGGTCCCTTTGCAGCTGGAGTAGCACAGTGGCGTGTAATTGAGTGGGTCACTTTCAGGCTAAACTGTCCTGCTTGAAATCCTGGATAACAGTAAATTATCATGGAGTAAAAGGGAAGATGGCGAGCTGGATTCTGAGCACCTGCTCTGGACAAAATCCAGTTTGGGAGAACCCAAAGACGCCTCTCCATTTCTTCGCTCCCTCCCCGTAAAAAGCCAACCCATCCTTTTTCTTCCCCATATCTGTTCCTGATGCTCAACACTGCAAAATTAACACACGCAAACAGAATAAGCAGCTGGGAACTCCTGACCCAGGACAAAATAACCCTTTATGGCCTGTAGTAACCACCCTACCTGGAGCAACCAAAACACCCCCGGCTCTTGCTGGTTCCAGTTACACCCCTAAGTAAAGTTCAAGCAACCTGAGTTTCCTTGTGGCCTTTTCTTTAGAAATTTAGACCAGGAATGGGATTTTATAGGTTTGCTCCAGGATGCAAGAAAAACCTCCAAAACACCAACTGACCAACCAACAAAAACAAACAAACAAACAAGAAAAACCCACTGAATAAATTAAAAGGAACCCACGTGGAATAAAAGGAAATAAAAAGAGCAGCAGAGGACAGAAGGGGAAAGGCAGGAGCAACCCCAGAGCAAACCACTCCTTTTGTTTAACTGTTTTCTATCTGAGCCTGCCCAGCAAGAAAAGCCCCTTTTAAAAGGGGGCAGGGTTGGAATTCACACCTGGGAAGCTGGACCTGCTGCTCCTGACATCGGGATGGCCACAAAGGCCCAAGTCAGCTTGGATCAGTGTCAGTGCAGTGGGGGAATAAAGGGACCTGAGCCCTTCCCTTTACACTGCATTGCTCCAGAAGAAAGCTGTGTTTGTGCGAGGTGGGCTGGATGGGATTTGGGGGGAGTGGTTTCTTTGTTTTGGGGTTTTGGATTCTTTTGTGGCTTTTTTATGTTTTGGGGGGATTTTGTTTCTGTTGTGCTTTTTGTTTGTTTTTGTTTTGGGTTTTGTTCGGTTTTTGGGGTTTTTTTGTTAAGTATCCACTTTGTATCTATTTCTATCCCCCAAAGGGGGAGGAGTTCTGCAAATCCACATGAAAGCCTCCCTGGGAAGCCGTGAGGAGCTGTGCTGTCAGGGAGCTCGGCCTCCGTGGGCAGGAGCACAGCCCACCAGGATGCTCCAGCAAACCACCCATTCCCAAAAAACAGCTTTACCAGATCACGGTGGATCAGCCGCTGCCTGACTCGATCCCAAGCTCACTGATCTCTCACAAACACCACCAAACCTGCTGGTTGGAAGATTTCTGACCCGGGGATGGAACCATGCCTGATGTTCCAGAAAAGCTGCAGCTTCTCCAAAATCTCACTGCCCCTTTCAGGCTTCGTCCTGGTGCCCAGCTCAGGTTGGCAGCGCAAGCTCAGACCCTGGCACACAGCAAAAAGAGCAAAAAGAGGGGATTGTCAGGGATCCACCAACGTGGAACCCCTCAAGGGTACATCACCAGGGGCACCCAACACCAGGATGTGTCTCAGGATCCATCATCTCCTCCTGAGGCTTTACGGAAAACAAGACCCCCCCAAATCCCATTCCAAGGCACTTTGAGTAGGGTCATTCTCCCAGCCCTAATCACCTGCACCAGGAATTAATGATTCTGTAATGCCTGTCCTTAGCTTGGGACCATTTGAAGCCCAGCATCTTCCTCATTCTGCACATTTCTTCCACCACGAGCAATTCTAATGAGGTCAAAATTATTTTCCTTCCTTTGCTCTAATCTCCTCAAAGAACAAAAAGAAATATGAAAAGAAAACACAATATTTATTGTAAATCAGTGACTTCTGCATTAAAATGATCAAAGTGTGTTTGCTGCACACTTGAAGTTCAGATGCAAAGGGATTTCCAACTTAAATAAATAAAAGATTGTTTTTCTGTAATGCAAATTGCGAGGGAGCAACCGGCGCAGAGTCGTCAGACACAAGGACTGGCCCACTCCTGCACCCCACTTATTTTGCATGGAAGATGCTCTTCATCTTTTCAAAAGAACCACCACTCCACCAGGGCATGCTAATGATTGCCAAGGGGGGGAAGTGGACTCTACTTGATGTCTGATTACAATATGCAGCTTAGGAAGATAATTTCTCAGTTCGGATATTGATCCTTGGGAGCGAAGCAGTGTTGGGATTAGAGTGAAGCAGGGGGTGGAGAAATATCTGCTGCCTGTTTTCTCATCTAACAACTCCCCAAAGAGGCAGAGCCTTCCCCATCCCACATTCCCAGGCATGACAAGAGATCAAAACTCGCTGGGGACACGCACTGTGCCTTTCAGGTAAGTTATACTATTATTAATGATCATAAAAGAAGCTATCAAGGTATTTTACATTTCTTTCATCTGGCAAGCCTGTGAGCACGTTTATTAATTGAGGAAGCCTCACTTTTCTGCAAGGTAGACTTTCATATTTCTTTACCACGAGCAGGAAGCCGCACGGGGGTGGCTCTGCCCTGAGCACAGGCAGGGCACGGCACAGCCACCGCAGTGGGACACCCGCCTGCTGCACCAGGGACAGGGACTGTCCTGCTCCCCCCAGACTGGGGGCAGCGCCCTGCCCCGGGCCCCCACAGCCCAGGCAGGAGAGCCCACCTGAACCCAGCCTGCTCAGGTGCCAGGCCGGGCTGGCGTCAGCGGAACAGCACTGCTGGAATTTGGAAAAGAACCCGTATTCCCCAAAAAAATAGAGGTCTTGGGCCGCCTGTCACTGCCTTGCCTCAGGTCAGTTGTCACAGTCAGCAGCCAACATACAGAGGTGCAGCACACCAGGACTGCGCATTCCTCAGGGACAACCAGCCACAGCCGGGAATATTTTCCCACGTGGCAGTGGCCCTTCAGCCCAGGTGATGTTCTCTCCCTCGGTGTGATTTCAGAAGTTGTTCTGCTTAAGCCCACGACAAACACAGCTGCCACCACCCTGGGTGTCAGGAACACTCACTCATCTCCAGGAGACATCTGGACCCTGGAATCACCGGGATAAATCCCCGCTGAAGATGAGGGACATTCACATGTCCATGTGTCCAAAGGGCAGGAAGGGGATTAGTGCATCAGAGTGACTAATTAGGGCAGTTTCTGAAACAAGACCAGCTCCAACTCGAGGGATGTGAAAATGGAAGTTGAACCTGAAATGTTTGTGGCAGCCTCTTGGATCCTGTGAAAACCAGCACATGTGTGTGGCTGTGTGTGAGTGAGTGTGGGAAGCAAAACATGTGCTTAAGTGTTTGCAGCATGCAGAACTAAATCCAGAACTGGTGGGTAATAGGGGGGGTCAAAATCCGAGGGGAATAAGTTCACCCACCCTGCACAGCCTCAAGTAAACCAATTCCCAAGATCCACTAAGGAAAGGCAAAGTTCAGCCACAACACAACCCACAGCACAAGCCCAAACTTCGTCAAAACTACACCAAGTTTTCAATTTTTGCCCCCAAACCAGGAGAAGCCCAGCACAGCTCCATGCCCTGGCCAAGGATCATGCTGCAGAGCTTGGATCCAGGCTAAAACTCCTCCAGATTTCAGGATTCCTCTGTCCTCTGTGGCACCACAACAGCCTTGCTCAGACCTTGCCTGACCCCAGGACAGCCCGTGATGACCTCGAGGTGTGCTGTGTGCTCACCTTGGGGGTGACCACCACGAGCTGAGCTCGGACACTGCGTTTTTAAGTCAGCTACAGCATCCTGTGCTGTATTCCAGCTGGCAGGATCAGTGTGGACTCAGCTCAGCAGGATGCTGTTTGTTTAGCTGCAAGTCTAGAAGACATCTTTTACTTATGCATCTGGGTAAATGACTGTATTAAAGTTTAATTTTTTCAAATAGAACAAAAATAGACACTCACACACAAATTAGCCACTGCTTTATGTATATTGTGTACCCCGTAATTAGCAGGTAACAGTCACTCTTTAATTTAAAAAAAAATTGTTATGCTAAATACGAGGATTTTTGCTTAATTACAGGCTAATCCTATTTCCTCAGAACCTGTGATATTTTCTTATCTCCCAAAATGGAAAAGGCACATTTGAGTGGGAAGGATGTTTGTGCTCCGTCCCGTGGCACACAGATTCCAAGGGTTCTCCATTTTCTGTGGAGCTGGAAAACAGGAAGGCAAGCTCCCAATCCTTACAGCTCCAGGGGGCAAAGGGGCACCTGGGTTTGTCCAGCTGTGCCCCTCAGGGTCCCCTCCGAGGTGCCCACGGGTGGCATCCCCAGTGCCACGTCCAGACACAGCCGGGGACTCCAGGCAGCCGAGGAGGATTTTCATGGGCACATCCGTGACTCTTTTAATCTGCATTTCAAGACAGGCGCTGGTTAAAGAAGACATCCTACTCAACGTCTGTTATTCCTCCAAAGGCCCAAGGAATTGGGAATGATAACTAAACCTGACAAAGTGGCTGGGAGCCAAATAATCGATCAGAGAAACCGATCAGAGAAGCAAAGCAGCAAAACCCCGAGCTGGATCAGCAGCAGGGCTGAAAACAACGCCCAGGCTCGGCTGCAACCACTGGACTCAGTGGCTTTTGTGTTTCTCTTTCCATTATGCATACCCTTCCCTTTTCCCTTAATGATTTAGTGATGTTTGTTCCCTCACACTGCGTGCAGACCTTGCAGATCAAAATAGCCAGTCATCTAAAAAAAATTCTTTATCCTTTGTTCTTCAAAGAAACCAAATAATCTCAATCCTTTGAGAAAACTCAAAGGGTGAAGGCAAAGCATCAGGACTGGTGAGAACAATAGCAGTGCATCCCCCGACGGACGAGCATCTCCAGTGCTGTGTGGTTATTAAACAAAAAAAAAAAAAAAAATTCCTTGTAGTGAAAATTCTTGGGTCAATTACTTGTTGCCACAGGGAGATTTCCTAGGAATGTTATTGTTATTATCAGCACTCGATGATTATCTGCAGGAAAAACAAAGGTGAATTTTGATGCGAGGAGATGCAACGTTTGGTAAATCTTAGACAAGAGAAAGTGGAAGGGGGTGGAGCGACGGGAGATCAAAGTCCCTGTGATTCCTGGAAGGTTTTGGAGCCAGTGCTGGACATTTACTGCTGCTTTCAGGGGTCTGAAGTATTTTTCATCACTTTGGAAGGTTAGACAGCAGGAAAATAGCAACCAGCCAAAAAAGCACAACATTTCTGCAGCAATCAGTGTCTGCTCCTGGCAGTGCCAGGGTCTCACTGCCCACCCCTCACTCCTGGTGACGGTGAAGGAAATCCCTTCAGTCTCCAGGGGACAAGAAAATCCTAGTTTTCCAAAGCACACCCCAGACTGTCATTTTGAGAAGAACACGGGTCTCTCTGGGCTGAGGACATCGTTTCAAACCATCACTTCCCTCCAGCCTGGCTTTTGCCCATCACATTTTGGAGTCCTCCACACTCCTGGAAAAGCAGGGATGGGAGAGGCTTTGCCCACACCTCAGACCTCAGCACCAGATCCCAGGGAAACGGGAAGGAATGCAAAGTGAAGCTGGGAGAAGCTCCTGCAGATGGATTCCCCCTCAACAGAAAGAGCCTTTTGGATCCAGATCACCAATAATTCCCTTTTACTACAGGTTTTCTCACAGGGAGCAACCTCCTCCAGAACACGGCAGGGGCAAAAGGCTGATTTGTCTTTTCTTTGTGACCAAAGCCAAAAGGAAATATCAGAAAGGAGCAAGACTAAAACATTTCCCAAACACTGGACTGGAGTTTTCCTTTGACAAAGGTAGGAGAACAGTAAGTCCTGTTGTCTTTTTTAACAATGAAAAAAATACCCCAATATTTTTCACCCTCTGATGCGAGTTGCTGTGCATTTTCCAATCAGCTACAGAAGAAATGCTCCACTTCACACCTGAGATGTGCATGGAGGGCAAAGCTTTGATTCAAAGAACTTCCTCAGGTTCTGAAAACCCCACTGAAGGATTTGAGGGTCCCAACCTCCACTGGTCTGAGGGACAGCCAGGCACAGCCTCCACCTGCACAACCCCTTTGCTGGGGCAGGAGGCTGCTCCCCCAGCCCCAGCACATCACACAGAGATGGGATGGACAATTTGTGCTTCCCCCATCCTGTTTTCCTCATGGCAGGACGCTGGGATTTTGTTCTGTTCATGCTACCACGACGCAGGACTAACACTTTTCCCAGTAACTTGATCCTGATCCCCCATTCCTGCTCAGAACAAAATTTGCACATCTGAATCACATCCCAGGGGATCCTGGGGTGCCTGCAGCTACTCACAGAAGCAAAGGTACTGCCATGGCAAGCCTGGCAGAAGCAGGGCTGGAAGAAGGAATGGCTCCCATGGAACAGGTTGCATGAAGAGAATTAATCTATTAAATGCATGTTCTGGGAAAGATACATCTGGATAAGGAGGGCTGATAGGAAATGCCACCTGGGTATCAAATAGGAAGAAATATGTCTATCAAGCCCGCGCTCTTTGATCAGCAGCAGTCACTCATCATTAACACATCACAGGAGGATGCTCAACTCCACAAGGTGCAGTTGGCCAAAAAGGAAGAAGGATCAGCTGAGCATTTGTGTCTTAAAGATGTGCAGCCATTAAATAATTACCAAAAATTAGCCTCGTCAGCCTGCCGAGGGCAGCAGCACTTTCCACTCAGACAGTTTGCACGTTTTACACAACTTTCAGCCCCGCTGCTCACCAGAGTGAGGAGGGGTTTCCACTCCTCACCTCAGAGCAATCTCGCTCCTGATTCCCCGTGCAAACCCACCCCACAGGATCTCTCCTGTGTTATTTACAGCTGCACCAGGGGTGGCTGGCAGGACACTGCTGTGCAGACACATTTTGGGTCTGGGGGCCTTATTCTCACCACGCAGCCCGTGTTTCAGCAGCACGAGCACCTGCAGCTCACAGCGAGCAGCACCCAGAGCCAGGCTGGCCCCACAGCACAGGCTGGGGGCTGCGGGAAGGAGGAGCTGTGTTGCACCTCCCCAGGGCCAGGACAGCCAGGGGAGGCTGTGAAATACAGACTTGCTGTGCTTGCACACCCCAACGTCGGTGCCAGGTGAGGGATTTTTAGACTGCGTGGTTAAAACCACCCTCAGAGCAATGTAATGTAAGGTTCAATAAAAGGGCAGGTGACTCAGGGAGGGAAGAGCCCTCAGGCTGCTCTCACACCAGGACCAGGACACAACACGTGCTCTGTACCCCGAACCAGAGCACAGCTTGGGTTGGAAGGGGCCTTTAAAGGTCGTTCAGCCCAATCCACCTGCCGTGAGCAGGGACACCTTCCCCTATCCCAGGTTGCTCCAAGTCCCATCCAACCTGGCCTGGGACACTTCCAGGGATCCAGGGGCAGCCACAGCTTCTCTGGGCACCCTGTGCCAGGGCCTCACCTCCCTCATAGGGAACAATTTCTTCCCAATATCCCACCTAACCCTGCCCTCTGGCAGTTTGAAGCCGTTCCCCCTTGTCCTGGCACTCCAGGCCCTTGCCACAAGTCCCTCTCCAGCTCTCTCGAAGCCCCTTTAGGTGCTGGGAAATGTCCAGTACAAAAACCTCAGGGTCACTTGGCTCCTTGCAAGTCCAGAGATCAGCTGAGCTGTGCCCAAAGCCTTTTGCTCAAGTTTTCAAACTCCTTGAGCAAACCTGGTCCCAATGTTGAATTGATTTGAACTCCATTTGAGTTGATTTACAGTTCAGCACTAAAAAATAACAACAAAAACAACAACTACAACCGTTCTTTAAAATGGCAACTTTGACCATAATTTACGAGAGGCCAGATGGAACTTGTTGTTTCCAATTAAGTTTCATCTGGATTTTGTAATTTTAGGTTTTTTCCTTCAGAGCAAAACACGTAAGAAGGAATGGAAAACATCAATTAATTCACATAAAACTTAATGGGAGGGTAGTTATATAAATGTCTTGGAGCAGAGCAGGGTCCTTCCAGGTACATCCAGCTGCAAATGGAAGGCAAGAGGAGAAGTGCTGCTTTGAGCTTGTCCCAGGATTTCTTTCCCAACGCCAGGCCTGACTCTGCGGCTCCCTTGGACCAAGTGTGCCACGCACAATGGTGTACCCAAGATGTTTTGACACAATCTTCCAGCTTCTTTCCTTGAGATCCTGGTATTTTAATAGCCAGGATTAGCTCACAGCAAAAGCTGAACCTTTGACATTTCTTCCTTGCAAGCGGCTCGCAAATTGATGCTAATATTTGGCTGCGCTCAGCGGAGACCGAGTCAATACTTACAAAATTCACTCCTCCCCGAGGTTCCGAGGCCCGGTATTTTGTTTTTTACAGGGGAATATCTGGAACCTTTTAATGGATTAAAAATAAGTTGCAGTTGATCATTTGTTTGCGAGACAGAAAAGGCTTCAAAGATGCACAAGCGGATTAAGCGGGAGCGTCGGGATGATTCACAGGCTGATACAGGCCACCAGGCAGGAAGCGTCTCAAATGACTTGCTCTTTTGTGCCTGCTTCAAAGCACCCCCGAATGACTGGCAGCCCCTCCCCGGGGACACCGAGGTGGCAGCAGTGACAGTGCCAGCAGTGGCAGTGCCAGCAGCGAGGTGTGCGTGGCTTGGGGAGCAAGAAGGGAGTTTGCCTCCCCGCTCACCCCGCTGCTTTGTGCCTGCACTTCACAGGAGAAGCTTGTGCCAAAATGTGTTTTATAGCCATAACCTTCTCCTCGTGTTGTTTTCCTGCCCTGCTTTTTTTTTTTCCTTTGTCTTCTCATCCCTGCTCTATCTATTTTCTTTTTCGGCTGGGCGGGAGGACGCCGCGTGTGTGTGTCAAAGTCTGCAGCCTGAGCCACTGTCCCCTCTTTGTCCCCGCCTTGTTCCAGGGCTCCTGTGCCAAGAAATGCCATCCCAGAGGGAACAGGGGGTGCAGAGGAGGGGGCAGCTGAGGGTCACCTTCAGGGAGTTGGATTTATGGCCCGCTAGAGACAATGGGAAGAACACCGCTGACAGAACTGGGTTGTGGATGAAGCCTTGGGCTGACCCATTCAGGAAAATCTCAGTGAAGGGTTGGAGGAGACAATTATGAGCTGTAAAATTGCAGCTGGACCCGCAATTGATTCCTTTTTCTTTTTTTCTACCCTTACTCTGAAGATCCTTGGGGGATAAAATGGAGCTTTCTGCAACCTCAGTCCTCCAAACCTGGGCAGGGATGAGCAGCAGCAAAGGTGTGGGATAATTCCTAATTGCAGCTGCCCAGGAGTGCTGCCAGTCTGGGCTGCGGCCCAGGGAGAGGGTCCCACCACTCCAAGGGACACCTCCTGGCTCAGGCCTCTGAGTTTCTCAGAGCTGGCATTTCAAAAACTGAAGGAAGGTCAAACTTCCCATCACCAGAATTTTCCCAAACACTTCACATCCCTGGAAATAGTCAAGGCCAGGTCGGATGGGCCTCTGAGCAACCTGGTCTAGTGGAAGACATCCCTCTCTATGGCAAGTGGGGAGGAACAAGGTGAGCTTTAAGGTCCATTCCAAATCAAACCAGTCTGTGATTCTCTGAAACTTTTGCTCAAAGGCTTCCAAGAAAAAGTTGGACCACAGGGCAAGAGGCAGAGAGCTCAGTAGATTCTGGAGGCCAAGGATTAAGCCCATTGATCTTTGCAGAAAGGCTGCAGGAGATGAAGGCTGTCCACATTAATTCCAGGCAGATACACAAGCAGCAGCCACATGCACCATGTGGCAGCAAAACCTCCAGAGTTCCCAGCAAAGGATGGAGATTTAATGGAGTAAACTGTAAAATTAGCTGGGAAAACTCTACATAAAAGGGAGGAGAGATATTGCATATACAGCCTGTGAGATCATTATATTACAGACACTTTCAACACCATCTCATAAGGAACACTGAAAAAGACCTTACAAGAGACTAAAAAAAATCCCGCACCTCTTAACATCCTGCACTTTTAACCAAAGGCTTAACTTGCACAGAGAGCAATGCTTTTCATATTTAAATCCCATCAGCACGATGGCAGGCCAGGAGGAAATATATCCAGGCTTTGGAGCCCAGCTCTGAAGGGGGAACACATAAAAATGGGGTCAGCTGGGAAAAGAAGCTGACAGACATCCCGGTGTGGCCACCAGTTCAGTGTCTGGCTGCGAAGGGCAGCAAGTCACTCTGTTCCACTGAGCCTGCTCCCTCCTGACGTGGGTCTGGCGCTCTGTGAAAGAGCAGGAGCTGCTCCCCCATCACCAGGAGAGACGTGTCCCGGAGCCCTGTGCTTTAGGACGCTTTGTAGCACGACTGAGCGGAGCTGTAGAAGCGAGGGGAGGCCGTGCAGGTCTGTGAAGCTCCTCTCCTGCGTTTCTGCCCCAGTCAGAGCACGCCGGGGGGGCTGCGCTCCCAGTGCCTCCCCCTCCTCAGCCCTGGTGCTGGTGCCCACGCACACCCAGCACAGGAGCCAGCAGGTCCCTCTGCCAAGCCCTCCTCCTCCTGGATCCATGCTCACAATGCTCTCTCCTGTGCTTTGGCACCGCAGCACACAGGCAGCTTCCAGCTACTGGAGCTGTTGCTGCTTTCATTTGCTGCCAGAGAAAACTCTGAGCCCTCAGCTCTGACAAACCATCGGGCCTGCAGCTCCCAGCTCTCAGGGGTCTTTCAAAGTGCCTCTTTCTTTTGAGTCTGGGGGGAGCCACTGGCTTTGGTGAGATCTGCTGCTTCTCTGTGGATCTGGGGTGTTTCTTCACGTGAGCACAACGCCCTCTGCTCGCGCAGACGGGGCTCACGAGTCACCCACTCACACGTGGGCACTGGGGAAGGGGCTGGCCCGCCCCCCAGCCCTGAGCTTGGACCCTCCTGAGCATCTTTATCCCGGGCATCGCAGAGAGGAGAAAGCCCAGGATGCGGATGGACAGGTACCTTTGCACAGTTGTGCACACACACGGGCGGACAGACACCTCCCTCACCCAGCCAGCAGGGAGCTGCCAGCCCCCACCCAGGGGTCGGACAGGGGACCTGTCTCTACCATCTCTCAGGAGTTTACCTTTCCTAACAAGGCTAAAAAGATGGCATCTTAATTAGACGGGAGAAGTACATCAAGCTCATTAACTAATTAAGAGGGAAAGTCCCTGCAGCAGATGCCTGGATTGCCTAAAGTACTGCTTACTCTTAACTGCTAACTTTGAACAAGATTCTGCTATTAAAGCATTATTTTGTTCCAAAAGCACAACAAAGTCATTTATTTTTTATCATGCCTCTCCAAACTAATCCCTTACAGCTTTCACAAAGCCTGTGTGGGAGAGACAGGGGCTGGGGGCATGGGGAGACATCCTCACAGACCCCTGGGACCCTCCCCAATGGCACCAGCTGCCTTTTGAGGGACCATCCAGGGCCTGACACACTTCAACTGCTGCCTCCACAGCTCTGTCAGGAGCAAAACATTAAATGACCTGAGGGATGAGGGCTGAGGTGTGAACTTACCAAGCAGCCAAGAATAAATTCAGCCCATAACCTCCCTGGGATCAGACTGTCCTCCTTTCCCTTCTAGTGGGAGTTGATAAAGCAGGAGAAGGAGATGAATCTTGTGGCTGCTCCTCATTGCACCAGATAAGGGCTTGAACTGGAAACACCATTCCCATCACTGAGCACCCACCACTGCTTCTGCACCAGCTGGGGAGGCACAGCTGGGATGTCGGGGCTGGACTATCCAGGGGTTGGATATTGGGAGGGAATTCTTCCCTGTGAGGGTGGGGAGGCCCTGGCACAGGTTATCCCAAGAAGCTGTGACTGCGCCATCCCTGGAAGTGTCCAAGGCCAGGTTGGACGGGGCTTGGAGCACCCTGGGATAGTGGAAGGTGTCCCTGCCCAGGGCAGGGGGTGGGACTGGATGGGCTTTCAGGTCCCTTCCAACCCCAACCGTTCACCCCAATAACATTTCATCCCCGTTAACCCCTAATGAGACCTGAAGAAGTTTCAGAAATCTGCAAGAAAAGACACAGATTTTCCAACAGCCCAACCCAAATTTTCCAAAGCCTCAGGGATCTCAAATTCTCCCTGAGGAACAGCCGTGTGAGCTCACCAGTACCCCTTGGGAAGGAGGCAATGCTCTCTGTGGTGCCCCCTACACAGGAGAGCCCTCCAGGTGTCTGTTCCCTGAACTACAACCACAAACCCTAAATATTTTCCCTCCTCCCCTCTCGAGGCTGAAGGAATGCCTTAAAACATTTCTAATTGTGTCATCTCAGCTGTCACGTGACCTCAGCAACAGAAAATGGCCAAATTCAGAGGAAACTGTTTTCCTAAACCTACCACTGGCTCTTTCCCCCCTCTCCTTCACCCGTTTCAAATAAACAACCAAACAAACGAAAGAGCTCACAGCCCCGTAGGGGTGTTGCTGTTGTTCTCCTTCCCCTGGAAAGCCTGAGGAATTGCATGGGAATTCCAGGGAAGCCCAGCTATCGGAAGGCACAGGGCCCCAGCCAGCCGTGCCGCTGCTCACGGGAGCGTTATCAGCGAGCAAAGCCATAAATCGCCCTCGGAACAGGAACCTGGAGACCAAAGCCATGCAGCTCAAACAGGCTCAAAGCAAAGGAGTCCCTTTAGTGTGAGGGTGGTCTGTGTAGAGTTAGGAGACACCTGCTAGCAGGCCCTGAGACACAAGCATCTGTGTAAACTTGCCCCCTCCCTGCGCCCGCAGCCCTTAGAAGGTGTTGAATGAAGCGGTTTTCATGAAAAAGGCTCTGTTTGGGGCAGTTCTGAGGCTTCCATGCACCTAAGCAAAACAGAGCCAGTGCTGTGCAGCCCTGGGATGGATTACCAGGGACCACAGGGAGGCCTGTTAATTCTGGTGTCACGCTGATCTGCTGCTGGCTGGGGGCTTGGGTGGGGTGTCGGGGTGGTCAGAGCCCGCTCTCTGCGCGGGTCTGGGGGGAGCACAATAAAACCCAGGGGAGCTGAGGAAACCAGAGCATGAGGGGGGAACCCACAGCTGAGTGAGCGTGTCCAGAGGGCTGGGAGCCCCCCACAACATCCCTGGGGCCAGGGGCGGTACCCCTTACCCCCGTGGCGAGGGAGTGGGTTGGCAGCACAGATTTGGGCCGTCCCAGCTGTGGTGCTTCACCCCCTCGGATCAGCAGCCAGCAGGTTTTGAGCACTGGTTTATTTTTAATTGGAAAGAAAGAGCTAAACAGTGAAACCTCTATACACAAGGCCATCACACCTTCCTATGAATTAAACAGTGGAAATGCTTTAGCGCTGGCAAAGCTGAAATCTGGAAATACCAATATTTCACCAAAGAGGTTTTTAATATGCAGAAGTGTCATACACATTACTCTGAAGTTCCCAGCTGTAGGTGAAATCTTCTCATCATCAACTCTCAATATAATATGTGCTTATCTTAGAGGACATTTACTTTCCTGTGCTTATGGCCTGTATTTGAATTGTCAAATGACACTTTGCTGGAATTATTAAAACCTAGAGGTCACAGGGAGCCCGACTTGAAAGCGGGAACACACATTCTTTCGTCTGAGCAAAAGTGCATATTTGGAATTTTAAATGCAAATTTTTTTTGGAGGAAGAATCGCTCTTCTGGCAGCCAAGTACAGATGGAACATTTGAAAGAAGGTTCTGCTTTAATTTTTGACAAGTGCTGTGAATAGACACCCTGCTCTGCTGGGAGAGGGGAGGGATGGGGCAGAGCTCTGACCCTAACGGGAGCCTGGTGGGGATGAGTGAGGGGCTCACCCTCAGCCACCCCTCTCTGCTGTGTCTCTGGTGGGTGTTTTAGAGCAGGTAAGGCTGGAGCAGAGCACAGGTGACCTGGCAGCCTGGTCCCTTGGGGAGGGAGGCAAGAGAGGGAAAGCTCTGCAGGGTGCTGGGTGATGTCTCTCACCAACCTCTGACCTCTGGCTCTTGTCCCAACCCCAGTGGAGAGCCAGGATTTGGCTGTTGGGGCACCCAGGCTCTGGCAGCTGGAAAACCCAGGCTTCAGCTGCTGAGAGCAGTCTCTGGCTGCTGGGATCCCTGCACAGCTTTGGCTGAGGGAAGGCAGGAGCTGTCTGGCTTATATACCCTGACTCCAGGAATGTTTCCTTCCTGGGGTATAAGGCTTATCTGTTCCCCTTGCTCATGCTTCCTTTTAGGGTGTTCAGTGAGCAGATAGGAAGGGGAGGTAAAGATGTTCAACATCTCTCTCAAAAAAATTCCTCCAGCCAAACCACCTCACACGACATTTGCAGATCAGCCGTCACCTTCCCATTTCACAGGGGGTCTCTCTGGGATGAGCCGTGGTGCATTCCAGGACATGCCAAGAACACCCAGGCAAGGGGCAGTGAGGCAGAGAGGATGAGGAGCCCCCGTGCAGAGCCAGGTCAGTGCCAGGTTTGTGCTCCACAGCAGCACAGGGAGCACACCCTGCCCGAGCAGTGAGGAGCTGGAATGAAAAACCCCGGGGTTTTCCAGGGCACAGCTTTCCCGACACCTCTCAGCTACCCCTGGGCTGGTTTTCGGTCTGTACCGTGTTGCACCAAAGCTTCAGAAGCTGCTTTTATTCTGAGAGAGCTGCAGGGAAGAACAGGAGCAGAAACACCGGGATGTTCCTGCCCCTCCACCAGCCTCCCTGCCCATCAAAGAGCTCCCTTTGCACAGAGGGGAACACTGGGGGCCGGAGTTGGGGAGAGCTGCCACAGGGCAGCCCAGGCAGGGCTTGGTCCATGTGCCCTCTCCCCATTCCAGCAAATCCATAACCACTGGGAGCCACCCAAGGCTCTCTGAAGCCTGAACGCCCTCCCTGCCTGTCCTCTGCCACCTCGCCTGGCTCGGGTGAAGGTGTTTGGGATTTTAACTGTGCACGGCTAAGCGTGAGACACTCGATGCAGAGGATGAAGACCCAGCTTCCTGCAGCCCTGAGGTGAGTCTGGTACTTCTGCTCCCTCAGCTGCAGGCTCGGTGAGAGGGACTGTGTGACAGAAAAGTGCTGCAGCCCCAAGCCCAGCGCCTGGAGGTGAACACCAACAGCACAGAGGTCCCTCTGAAGAGGAGGGGATGGAGGAAGCCTGCACGTGGTGGCAGAGCAGAGCTGGGAAGGAATTTCCTGCCAGGAAAGGCCCTACCCTTTTCTCCCCTTGTTGAGGTTTGAGGTGGGCAGGCTCCAGCTGGTGGCAGAGGGCAGGGACACCATCACCACCACACTTCCCAGGGCACCTGCAAACACAGCCCCGTCTCTGGCCCACGTGAAACCCAGGCTGTTCACCCCTGCACAGATGTTTCACCTGCCCAACCTGAACTCTTTCACACAGACGTGCTCGCAGTCACCTCCTCATTTCCCTGGGAATCCAGACCCTTCCTCACGAACATGATGTGACCTGGCTTGACGATGGCATTCTCCATGCTGGTGCCTGCCTGGGGAGTGGGACAGTGCCTGGCAGCTCCTCACCCCCCTCTCCACCAGCAGAGCCTGCTCCTCAGCCCCATTTCCATCCCTCCTGGAGAGCTCCTCGGTGCTGATCTGAAGTTTGGATGCAGTGTTGTTTTTATATATAAATGACATTATGACAAATGATGAAGGATTAAATTACACTTCAATCAAATCGTGCCAAACCAGTAGGGATTGAGGTCCCAGTGGAAAGTATACATGGAGTTCCTCAGCTTCCTGATTTGAATGACTTTGTTCTTCTTCCAGAGAAAAGGGGAGGGGGGGGGGACGAAGGAGAAGAGAGGGAAAAGGGAGAGGAGGGGGGGATTTGGCCTAAAATGAAACATTTTCCTTTTAAGTTGAACATTTGAAAATGGCTGGGAGGAAAGAGCTGAAACACTGTAATGGCTGATACTGAAGAACAGCCTGGGACTTTTGCTTTTCGAGAACAGAAGCCAGGGAGAGAGCTGTGGTGTGAAAAAGGCAACGCTGTGTGCCTTGAAGGGGAAGGTGTTTGCAGCAGCCCATCTCCTGCAGACACTGAAAGCCCCCTGCAAGGCACTAACCCAATTAGCTTTGCTAGAGCTGTGCTGTGCAAAGGCAAAGGACTGACAGTGGTTTTGGTAAAGGCTAAAGACAGCTTCCCTCTGCCTTGCACTCCACTGGAGGTGCTTTATTATCTTTGTGCTACCAGATCTTGCAAAGGTTGGCTCCAGAGCCTTCAGCTCTGAGCTCTGTCCAGCCAGAACCTCTCTCCTCACTGCTCTGGCTGGCAGCACTGTTGTGAACAAATCCTGCAGAAACGGCCCCTCCGTGGAGGAGTTTGCCTGGAGAGAGACAGATGGACAGATGGGAAGGCAGACCCAGGATTTGCTGTAAGTGCTTTGCCCTGCAGGTTGTAATAAATATTACCCACCTCATCCTGATTTCTTGGGTGCAAATCTTGGGTGTTGTGTCCCACAGATCCTGTCAGTGGCCAGGCACTGGAATGAGCTGCTCAGGGAGGTGATGGAATCTCCGTCTCTGCAAGTGGATGTGGCACTTGGGGTTGTGGTTTAGGGGTGATGATGGTGGTGCTGGGCTGATGGTGGGACTGGGTGATCTTGAAGGTCTCTTCCCACCTTGATGGTTCTGTGATTCTGTCGTCAGTGAAAGCCCAAAAGAGCCAAGCAGAAGACACCAGGGTCTCCTTGGACTCGATGGTTGCCCCTGAGGGACAACCAGACTGACTCAGCTGTGACACACTCCAGGATGGCACCAGTCTGACGAGCTCAGAGCAACTCAAAGCCTCCCTGGCACAAGAGAACATCATCTCAGTGAGCAGTTCTGAGAGCCGTGGCTCCGTGATATTTATACACTTTACATGATCTGGTCACAAAAGCTGTGTCAGCCTTGCGTGCACCTGCTAGAAGAAGCCTCTTCCATTTCAGAAATGAAAAAACTCTAATCTTGCCGAAATGAAAGGCAGAAAGAGCACTCCAGCAGGTCTAAAATACCTCTCTCAAGGCATGGCAAAGCAAAGCCTTCTCCACTGAGACAAGAGCAACACCCACAAAAGCACACCCGTTCACACATGTCGACATATGTGCTCAGGCACACACTCCAGCCTGCCCCTCAGCAGGATTAAACCAGAAGATCAACCCTTTCCCAAAGTCTTTTTACTGTGATTTTTCTCCCCATAACAGCGACAGGCTTTGCAAAGTGTTTTAAAGAACAACTTCAGCAAGAATTCCCAGGAAACCATTTGTTACCTGTGGTTAACGTCCAATCTGCTCATGTTGCAGCTCAACTTTCTGACACAGAAATCCAGGAGAACACTTGGAGAAATCAAGATCCAAATTGGTTCAGCCTCTGAGGATAATAACGACTTAGAAATATGTATAAATGTAAGTGGTTTTGAATAAGGACAGCGTTTCAAAAAGCGCTCGAATTGTTACTTTGAAATAAGCCATTATTTTCTGCTTTTTAAAATTCCAGTCTTTAATAGGGGATAAGACCCAGACTGCCAAGAACCAAGGAGAGTTTTTGATGCAAATGAAAAGCAGCATTTAAGAAGTGCAAGTATCCCATAATAGAGCCCACACCGAATTGCCAGCTCCCAGACCTGCCTGGAGCATCCAGGGATCCATCCAGCCCTGGAGACCAGAGCAGGCGGGGTTAGAGCCCCATTCTCACCAGTGCTGACCTCATGGCTGGCCTGGTTCCTGCTGGTGAGGCCTCAGGGCTCACAGCACAGCCCCACATTTGAGTGTCTCCATCCGAAGAGCACAGGAAGTCCAGCCTGGAGTCAGACCCAGACACACCACAGGGGCAGATGTGGCCATGCAGGGAAGGGATGGATGGCAGGAGAGCTCCTGAAGGACTTGGACTGGTTCTACTGACCCTACCCCTGCCAAGTGTCCCAGGAAAAACTCTGTGTTTCAGTGGGATTTACAAGAAAATCCTCTCTGTCCACCAGGGCCGTACCTGGAGACAAAACACCTGACAAAGGAACACTGATGGGATGACCACGAGTGGTTCACACACCCATCAGGGAGTTTGGGACCTGCACGCGCAAACCCTCCAGGGACACCCACTCCTGGCACTGCCAGATCTTCCCAAGCCATGGGCTGGGGGGTGAGAGGGGGAGGAAACTGTTCTGGGAGAAAGCAGCAGCAGGACAGAGGTGCTCCCTGTCCTCCCCACCCAGGGAGCAGAGGAGCAGAACGGTGCCTTCCTCGCCCCCAGCCGTGCCAGAGGCTCTTCCTGGGTTGCAGGGACGCCGTTCTGAGCTGGGAGAGCAGAGCCAGCTCTGCCAAGGAGGAGCTGAAGTGGTGGGGATGAGATGGCAGGCGGGGCGTGAATCAGGGAATCATTAAGGTTGCAAAGGGTCATCAAGTCCAGCCATCCACCAGCACCACCACCACCACATTCACCACTAAACCACGTCCCCAGGTGCTGTATCCATGTGCTTTTTGAGCATTTCCAGGGATGGTGACTCTATCAGTGACTCTAGGGTGACTCTCCTTCCAGGGACGGTGACTGTCTATCTTGGGCTGCCTGCTCTAAAGCTTTACAACCCTTTCCATGAATTTTTTTCTCCTAATATTTAATCTAACCCCGCTCTGGTGCATCCCCAGAGGATGAGGCTGCCCCTCGTGCTGGGGGCTGCCCCATGGCATTGGGGGAGAGGGGAAGGTGGGAGCAGGGAAGGGACTGGCACGACGGGAGAGCGGGAATGGGAGCTGGCCCTGGACAAAAGGCCCAATTAAACCATCCTCCTGCAAACAAACATCCCCACAGCCCAACTTTTTTTCAAAGATGGCTCAGGGAAAGAAAAGGGCCACGGGATCGGCGGGATCAACCTAAGTCATGTACATCTATTTAACAAGAAAACTCATTGATAAGCAAACCACCTGATGCTTGCACAGCAGAAAAGAAAACACCTGGTTCTGCCTGTGGGTTGATAAGCCAATATCTTTAATCTTTTTTTTTTCTCTTGATGACTGAAGTACACACTCTGTGCGGCCCTATGCTCCAGCCACATTGGTAATAGTAACAAAGCTTTGATGTCCCCCTCATTCAACAGAATGTTGTTTAGTTCAAAGCGAAGAACAGAGGCAATTCTTTGCTTTTAAATTATTAGCTCCCTAAGTCTTCTGTAATGATATAGTTTGACTGAAGTGTGCAGTTTATTAACTACATAAAGACGATATTATTAGAGCGGAGAAAGGCAGCCGAAAGTTTTGCCTTTCAGCTCAACAGCAGGGGTTTTTGATACTTTGATCTCAATCAATGCTAAATGTCTTTGTGAGATAGAGGGAGCAGCAGAAATTACCTTTGGCACCATGACTACATCAATTATTTAGTTCTTTTTCTTATAAATTAAAGTGTTCTTCAACTTTTACCCCAATTTTTTCTTCCTCTTCTTTTTTTTTTTTTTTCTTTCCCTTCAGTTATTGGGGGGGGAAAAGGCTGACTGGAAGAAGTCTGGCTGTGAGTGTTAATAAAAATTCCACTGGCCTTCCCCAGTGCTGGTCTGGGAGGGTCTTCTCTGGTGAGGAGGTGGATTCATGTGAAAAACAACAGCAAAAGGGGAGCTTGGGGTAATGTGCTGTTTAATCAAATGACTCTGTAGGCTGTTATTCCAAATTTGTCTACATTTAGCCTAATTTCCTCCTATTTTTTTCCCCTTGGTCTTTTCCAATATTTCTAGCATGAATGCAGTTGGAAAAATGGGACACCTGACAAGAAAGATGGAGAGAGACAATTTACAAGAGCAGGTAGTAACAGGGCAAGGGGGAACGGCTTCACTCTGTCAGAGAGCAGGTTTGGATGGGTCATTAGGAAAAAACCCTTCCCTGTGAGGGTGGGGCGGCCCTGGCACAGGGTGCCCAGGGAAGCTGTGGCTGCCCCTGGATCCCTGGAAGTGTCCAAGGCCAGGTTGGACGGGGCTTGGAGCACCCTGGGATAGTGGGAGGTGTCCCTGCCTGTGGAAAGGGGGTGGGACTGGATGAGCTTTAAAGTCCCTTCCAACCCAAACCATTCCGTGATTCCAGGACTCCTGAGGCTGAAAGCAGAGCTTGCAGAGAGCCAGACCACAGCACCTGGCGCTGCAGCAGGTGCCTGCACACTGACACTCGTGACAGGTGATCCCACCCAAGGACGAGCTGTCACCAAACCCAGCCTACCCAGGACCTTTGTCCAGCCTTGAATGAGTCCCCTGAAGCCAATAATAAACCATTCCCAAAGCTGATTCACCCCATCCCAAGAGGGGTGACCAAATCCTTCCCTGGGGACAGCAGGTATCCAGCATGATGGGACTGGAGGTGAGCGAGGATAATATGGCTCAGTGCTTCTGTCGGATGCCAACAAACGAGGAGATATTTCAGTGGGATTTGTGCTCTTTCGATACTTCAGGGAAGAGGCTGGAGCAGAGGCAAGGGAGGAGGGTATCCCTGCAATCTTGGGGACGGAAGCTGGTGCCTGGGCTCAGTGCTGTGGTGTACCAGAGTGTGTTAGAAACCACTGGAACCAGAACCCTGGCTGGGAACACGAGCAGCGGGACCACGGAGGTGCTGAGGAGACGCCTTTAAACCAAGATTTAAAACACTGACCTCTGGCCAGAGAAATTCTTTGTGAGTAAGAAATAAAAGAGGTCTTTGCAGAGGTGTTGAAGCATGAACTATGGGAACTTCAGTATATTTATATGTAGAATGTGTTGGAGAACAACATAATTCTGTTTTCATGGTGATCAAAGTTTTGCAAGAAGGAGGACTTGAGACAGTGTGCTGAGCTGCTATGGCAACATGAATTTTAAAAAGTAAACTGACTTGCAAGAGCTTATCTTTTCATCTTTAGTGAGGTGCGGGACAGACCTGGGAACCTCTACCTGAGAGGGATCCTGTGAGGTGCTCACCTCTGCTTCTGGGCCAGGTGTATTGCAAAATGCATAAAACATATCCCTCGTGGCAAGGGGAAAATTACCCCGTGACGGGGTTTGTCCCTGCACCCCGGCAGCTCCTGCAGCCTGAAAAGCCAAGTCGTGATGACTCTTTCACCGTGTATTTATCATAACTCGGATATTCAGATGCTGGGGTGGACGGAGCACGGAGCACTCTGGCTGTGCTGGCATCCTATTCTGGGAGCAGGGTGGGCTGTCAGGCCATGCAGGCCCTGCTCAGAGGTGAATTCCACCCACGGGCAGACGCTTCCAAGAGCACCATGACGTGGGCTCGTTTTACAGCTCGGCTTTCAAGCCGCCCTCACAAAACGTCGAGGCAGCGGTGTCAGGGGCTCTCCTGACAGCTCCTTTCAGGAGGGGATGCTGTGAGGAGCTGTCATGCTCTGAGTCAGCTGTTCTTCCAGGGCTGGCATTCCAGGCAGGAAGAGCCTGCCTGCGGAACTATCCCAACCACGCCGCCTGCCAAAACCACACTGGGGATCCCATGGGAACAAGCCCTCTCCCGAGCCAGCTGGTACTTCCTGCTCCCGAGGCCTGATCCTGCTGGATGCTGAGCATTCTTTGTTCCATTTTTAAATTAATGAGACTTGAGCAATGCACGGCCCGAGACCCCGGAGGAGAAACAGCCCCTCGGTGCTTTCAGCACTTTGGCCTTACGGCCCAGCTGGGGAGGAGAGAGGGGAATGTCAGGCTTGAAGGGAGGTGTGAGAGATGCCTGGAAAACAGATCTTGAACCTGGAGGTCTTAACCAGGTTCTCTGGGCTGGCCATGCCCCCACACACAGCCCTCCTCCCAGCCACAGCATGGCTGTGACCCCCAAACCTGGCAGCGCCATCGCTCCAAGGAGAGGCTGAGGATCACCAGGATGGGCCTCGCTCCCTTCCTATCCCAACAGTGTCCCCTGGAGGTTGGTGGCTGAGGCAGCCTGGGAAGAGCCTTCACAGAGGTGTGGGAGAACCCCAGAAGCTGCTCCACACAACAAATCCCAGCAGCCACGGGAGAGCCGCGTGAAGGACGCTGGAGGAGCCCATCCCACAGCGCGTGTGGGACCTCCACACCTGGGAGAGGAGCACTTGGACAACCACTCGGACAAGCGTCTGCCTTCCACGTTCATCCTGTGAACACCCAGAGCTCGACCTCCGCAGCCCATCCCGCAGCACGTCAGCCCGGAGCTGGAGCACGGGAGCTCCTCCAGCACCGAGGATCCCGAGCAGGAGGGTCTGTGCAGCCACGGGAGGTGGGAGACAGGAGCCTGTGCGGAGGACACGGGGCTCCCTCGCCGCCGCCGCTGCTGCCGGAGCCTCCTTTCTTCTGCCAGCCGAGCAGCAGGGAGTTTGCTGAGAAACTGCCCACAGGGAGCGATCACTTTTTCCAGTCATTAACCTTGCACATCCCTCGCATTACCGGAATACCTTGGATGTCGGAGTGGCGGCAGTGAGCTCGTTCCCCCAGGTGGCTGCAGGCAGCGCTAAGTGCGCTCCTGCACAGCGAGGGGATTTGAAGTGCCGGAGCTGAAAGCGCTCCCGACTCCGGCACGCCCGGCCTCCAGCGGGGGACACAGCCTCAGATGTCGCCGTGCCAGCGCAGCGCCGTGGCAGGAGGCATCCAGGGCCTCTGGAGCTGTCGTCGCCAACCTGCTGTCAGCAGGCACCCGGGGGGAGCCACGGGAGAAGGGAGGAGGGCAAAGCACGGGATTGAGATGCGCCATGCAGGGCCCTGTCCTTCCTCAGGGGAAGAAGCTGAAGGAGTCCTCAAGGGGAAAGATACTGGGGGGGGAAAAGCAGTGACCTGAAGGGAACTCCCAGTGACCTGTTGGGAACTCCCAGTGTTGGCCTCTGGGTTGGGAATGTACCTGTCTGGAGGTCAGTGCCCTGACAGAGCAGCAGTTTTGTACCTGAAGTCCTTCCTCTGGTGCAGAAGATGAGCATGACGAGTATTCAAAGGCAAGGAGATGCCCAAAAGGAGCCTCAAACCAATGAGAGAAATATTAAGAATAGGATAGCTCTTATCATAGGTACATAATATGAAATATAATATTATTTTCTCTTACACATCACCATGCCTTCCTGTTGTGTTTCCTGGATTATACATCACCAGTGTTCTGCCAGGACTGGCTGAGTAACAATATTTACCAAAAAAATTGCAAAAGACACCACATTTGTCTCTCACCAACAACAGGTGTCACTGCCAGTGACAGCAGAGCAGGACCAGGTCCCTGTGACAGAGCAAAGCCATCAAGAGCCAACGTGTGCCTGTACAAGAGGAGCATCACGGGCAGTGTGGGGCAGCAGCCTCCTGCCCAACCCTTGGCTCCCCTGGGAAAGGCTCTTTGGAAACAGAAACAGCCTCCTGATTTTCCCAGACCGCCCTGTGATGAGAAGTGTCACCCCAGACCCGGGGGAACCGGGGAGCACTGAGTGTGAGTGAGGAGAGATTTAAATCCCACAGCAGGAGGGAGAGTGTGGAACCACGTCAGCCACACAGGCAAAGCTCCATTTATGAGCAGAAAGTACCAAACAGCAACTTCAGAAGGTCATGGCCAAGTTACAGAACAAGGACCCACAGCACACACCAGGGAAACTCCTCCAGTGAATAAAATAACCATGTTCAAACACTGACACAACACAAGGAAGGCAACAGCCCAACACTCTCAGTATCAGCACAGGCTGTGGCAACACATCAATCCCAGCTTGGCCAAACCACCAACAGGGATTTAGCTTGGATCTTCCCAGGTGTCTCCAGGTTGAGCCATAGTTTCAAACCCATGCACTGGGAAGCTGGAGCTAATGCAGGAGGTCTCTGGAGCTTTCCCTACCACACTCCTTGATCCATCTGGGGTCATTTTTGATTTGGATGAAGGAAAGATGCCATACCACTCAGCACACAGCTTCTCATGGGGGGGCACTCCATTTTCACCAGCAATCAGCTGCCTCTTAACCAACTTGCTTCAAAATTTAAAAATTGTTATTAATGAGAGGTGGACCCAGGCCAGGGACACAAACATGCCCCAATTTTGTCACTGAGCCCTGCCCTGACAAACCCCCTGCAAGCCCTGCTCCAGCTGTGCTGTGCACAGTGTGCTGACACCCTCATGGCCAAGCAAGAAACTCCAAAAAGTTTGGAGACATCACACACACACATCCTCCATCTGCTTTAAGGCATGAACCGAGGTTCATTTATCGAGACAATTGCCATGAGCAGAACTGAATATACCAGAGATGGCAAATCACACCCGTCCAGAAACGCCTGGAGTTCTTGGATTGCAAACAGAGGGGCACACCAGGGGCTGTTATCCGTAGCTGTGGAGGTCTAAGTGCCCGTGGTGCTGGAGGATGGCTCTAACACACTTCTCCAGCAGCACGGTCCGTGTGCTGAGCCATCCATGCCAAACACTGCGGTCTCAGGCCTGGAAGGAGCACCCGTGTCGGGGCTGCTGGTTATCCCACCCTGCCCTCCTCCGTGGGGGTCTCCCAGGGGCAGATCAGCTCCTTGGCAGAGTCCTTCCGAGCTCGGTGGTGTCTGTCCTCTCCCTCCTCGGAGCCCACGGCCGTTCTGACTTGGAAGAAGCTGCGTTGGGAAACAGAAACTCATCACACACACGGCGCTTTTTTTGATGTGCTCCGAGGCGCCAAGCTCGGCTTTGAGATCTCCACTGCTCAAACCCCACATCCCAAAGAAAAACTCCCGGGCAGGAGCCCGAGGAGAGGGAAAGCAAAGGGAATGTGGGCTCCCACCCCTTTGAAGCTGCAGCGCCGTGTGACACAGCTCCGGAGCCAGGTGGGGCAGGAGCCCTCAGGTTTGTGAATTTATAATGTGGAGTCATCCACCCGGTCAGCAGCAGAGGTGGGTGAAAGGGATCAGGGACGTGCTGCTCTTGGTGAGGGATGTGGCCAGGGTTTGGTTCCAGCAGGGATGGCCTCTCCAGGCAAAAATCCCTGCCAGGGTTTGGTGGCCAGCAGGGATGGCCTCTCCAGGCAAAAATCCCCCATCCCACACGTCCTGCCCTGGAACAACAAATGCTTCATGACTCTCCCTCTCTTGTCACTTCTGGGTCTCCTCTGACTTGAAATCACTCAACCAGTGCTCAAGAACAAATATACGGGAGGTTTTCCAAACTCAGGGATTACAAGTAAAACCTGGGGTTATGAACCCTGAACAGGAGATGTGAGAACAGCAGAGACACCACCAGCATGGGCTCCTGCCCTGTTCCCATCAGAAAACACATCCAGTGTGGATAGCAGGAGTGGAGAGGGGGGAAGAGACCCTTTCAGAGCCTGACTGGGATGCGGGGCAGGTGGCACAGATGGCGTTGGTGGGGTTTGGGGGCAACCATAGGAAAGGCAACTCTCACACAGCTTCTCAGGGACCTCCCTCTCTAATTCCAGAACCAAACTGGTCCCAGAGGTGAGGGTGGCTGTCCGGGTGTCCGTGCAGTGCTCACCTGCTGACCGCCCTGCTGTCGGGGCGCAGCCGCCGCTCCCGCTCGCCCAGCGGCTGCACCTTCCCGTGGGGCACGGCCGGGCACCGGGGCGACAGCGCGGCCAACGTGGGCGATGTCCAGCAGCCCCTCCTGAGGAACCGGCCCAAGGACCGGGCGGCCAAGCGGGACCTCCGGCCACTGGATGGGCTGGGGCCGGGGCCGGACGTCCGGGGGTCCCGCGCGGTGCCCACGGTGCTGTCCAGGGCCAGGCTGATGGGTGAGGGGCAGGCGGTGCCGTGGGGCAGGCCCGGGGGGCTGGGGGAGGCAGGAGACAGGGCGTGGGGGACGGCGGGAGGTGATGCCGGGGCGCTGGGGTCGGCGTGGGCAGCCGGGCGAGGGGCGCGGGAGGCGAGGTGGCCTGGCTGTGGGGAGGAAAAAAGAGGCTTGGTCAGGGCTGGGGGTGACACGCCAGGGCTGGGCCCCGCAGGCTTCTCTCCTCCCTTGGTGCTGCCAGGGGAGAAGGGCCCAGCTGGGAGGCAGCTACAGCCACCCCAGCCAAGCCTGTGCCAGCGTCCCCCTCTCCTGCAGCTCTGTCCCCTCCCCTGCCCTCCCACCGCCAGGGCACGGAGGTGTCACAGCTTCCCCACGGAAAGCAACGCGGTCAGTGCTGCCACAGATCCAGCTCCACACCCGCTGGGATGCTGGAGGAGACACCAGCTTGTCTCGTTCCTCACAAGGATCAGCTCCAGGCACGGAGGAGTCTGTCACCCCGACAGTGTGATCTTGGTGACGAACAGCACAGCCACGCCACACCCAAGGCACCAACCCGGGCCAGGGGACTGACACTGAGCCCAAGCCCTGACCACTGGTAACACCAACCACACCTCACGCTGAAGCCCCCAGCGTCCCTGGCTGGGGCTGTGAAGGCTCCAGCACAGCTCATTCAGCCCTCAGGACAAGCCCAAGCACAGACTGGGCAGGACAAGGACAGGACATGCTGCGTGCCAGGTCCCCTGCCATTTCCCAAGGACTCATTCCCAGCAGAAATGAAGCGCAGCTCAAGTGTCCAAGGAGAAGAGCCGAGAGCAGAGGCACACACAGAACATGCACACACACATGCAGAGATGACACAGTGGAGGACGAACACACAGACAGGACAGAGAAGGATGAACTCGGTGCTTTTTCCATTTTCTACATTTATTTTTATTAGACAGATACGCACGAAAGCAGTGGCCAAGAAATGAAACAACACCTTGCTCTGATTTCCAGTGGAAACAAACAATTTCTTGGCTGGCACAAAGTGAAGTTCAGCTTGTACCAGGCCACCTTCCTCTTCGGGGACTGAGCAGCAGAGGATGAGGAGCAGAAGGCTGGGCTGTGGCGGGGCAGAGACAGCTCCTGCCTGAGTGTGTCAGGTGGGTGTTTGTTCCACAGGCCCTGGCTGGTGTTCCACAGGCCCTGGCTGGTGTTCCACAAGCCCTGACTGGTGTTCCACATGCCCTGGCTGGTGTTCCACAAGCCCTGACTGGTGTTCCACAAGCCCTGACTGGTGTTCCACAGGCCCTGGCTGGTGTTCCACAGGCCCTGGCTGGTGTTCCACAAGCCCTGACTGGTGTTCCACAAGCACAGTGACTCCCGAGCATGCAGCACTAACCCACGGCCAGGGAACAGCGATGCAAAGCAGAGATGATGAAAAATCAGAGAAAGCAATGGATACAGAGAACATAACAAGCAAAGCAGCAGACAAAACAGAAGTAGAATCAGAGGGACTGACGGGAACACACAGATTTGTTATTTATTATTTATGCCCTGACTTGATCTTCCACATGTTACTACATACTGGCAATCCCAACATGCTCAGTGCTCCATGTTGCACAAACTCTGGAGACAGTAGAGATGTAGAGTTCATCACAGCCAAGGAGCTTTGGGCCAACCCTGCCAGGTTCTCATCTTTCAGTGCTCTTATGTCAAAGTAGGCTGACGGTGTTCAGCACCTGACGTAACAAAGCCTTGGGGTTTTAAGCAGAATTTTTAAAAAAGCAGCCTGAGCCTGCTCCCCTGCACAGCACTGCAGAAAGTGCCTTTGCTTCCACCAGGAGTGAGAACAGAGACTCAGCACAGACCCTGACATCAGAGTGAAAGTCTGGGGCAACTCTATTTCAATTCCTCTCAGGTTCATCACCGATGAGTTAAGGAAGGTCAGGACCATCTCCCTGGCTCAGCCACAAGTGCAGGAGTTCTGCAGTGACACCAGATCAGTGTCCAGCCCTGATCCTGGGGTGACACACACGGGGAGGGCCGGAGTCGCTGTGGGAGCTGTGGGGGTCGCAGTGACATCCTGACTGTCCCCTGTTCACAGGGAGGTGGCCTGCAAGGACCCTGCAGGGCTCCAGGGGGCTGCCCCATCCCTGGAAGTGTCCAAGGCCAGGCTGGATGGAGCTCTGAGCACCCTGCTCTAGGGGAAGGTGGCCCTGCCCATGGCAGGGGGTGGAATGAGATGAGCTTTAAGGTCCCTTCCAACCCAAACCATTTTGGGATTCCACGATTCCATGATCTCCCATTTCCTGTAAAATCCTACCAGTACTAAAAAGGGATGACTATGAACCAGAGAGAAGCAACTCCCCAGACCTCTGTGCTTCTACCCAGTTCCTCTGCTTCCCTGAGATTTTAACAAACAAGGAAGCCTTTCTGTCCCTTCAACTCCCTTTACTGGGCTTTGCAAGAATCTTCACCATTGGCCTGGTCCAGATATGCCAGGCTTTCCCAGCAAGGCCTGGAATCTCCCTGAGCTCTTTAGCACTAATGTAGTATTTCAGCTTGCCTCATTCTACAGAGCATAAGAGACAGAGCAAATGAAAAAAAAATACTACTTAAAGTTGAAATCAGCTCTTAACACCTCTACCCTGTTCTCCCTTGCCTCTGGGCTACAAGCCAGTGACAACTGCAGCTACCTCCTGCTGGGTTCTTTAACAACAGAAAATAGAAGAGCAGGAAAAAGACAAGACGAGGTGGGAAGGATTTGATAAAATCTCTCAAGGCCTCGTGCAGGCTCTGGCAAGGGGCAGCTCTGTGCACCTGCACACCCAGCTCAGGGCACAGGGACACAGGGAGAGAGCAGAGCTTCCTGCTGGTCATCTCCAGCGTGCCAGGGGATGTGGGAGTGTCATTCCAAAGGTCAACTAAACCTTCAGAAACGCTCATGCTGCTGGTCTCACAGGAAGCTCTTCTGCCTGTGGCCCCACTGTGCTGGCTGGAGGTGCAGGACACTTGGCGCGGGGGTGTGCTGCTCTCAGGGGGTGCCAGATGCACCCCTTGGGAGGGTGCACATCCCCCCGAGGGGATGGAGGCCAGCACGGACACTCCCAGCTGGGTCACCCTGCCCTGCTCCCCGCGGGGTCATCCACCTCTGCTCCAAGGAAGGCTCGTTTGAAGCCAAACCACCGGGGCAGAGCTTTATCCTGCCTTGTGCCACCCCAGCTCCTGGAGGAGCAGGAGCAGGGAGAGGCAGCTGGGCTGTCCAGCCCGCGGGGGGAATCTCCCCTGCGAGGTGTGCGGGGACGGAGCCGGGGTCCTGCCCCAGCCTGGCACGGCAGCAGCCCGGCTCCGCCAGCACTCCCTGCCTGACACGCCTGGGAAGTGACATCTGCTCTCCAGAAGCCATGGCAACTGCGGGGAGCTGGCTGATGGCAGAGCCGGCCGGGGAAACCTAAAGCAGCACTGACACCTTCAGGAAGGGGAGACGAAGCTCAACACCAGCCTCGGCTTGTCTTTTCCCTGCGCTGTGCCCTGCGGGGCTCAGAGCCTACTTGGGAGGAGCTTCCTTCTGGAGTTGGTTCCTGCGGTCCAGTTTGCTCATGACCTGCGTGATGTCCACGGTCGTGGCGGCTTCTCTGGCTTTGGCCTCTTCCTCCAGCTGCCTCAGGATGATGGGGCTGGGGCTGGAGCGGAGGTGGCGGCGTCCGAACAAACCCGTGCTGGGCAGAGGGAGAGGAAGGAGGAGGGTGTTAGTGAGGAGAAGGGCACCAAAACCTCTCCCCCGGTAAGCAGAGCTACCAGGAGGACAAGCTCGGGCACAGAGGTGGCCAAAGGAGTGCAAAATGCAGAGGAGGTGGTTGAAAGCAGGACTGGGTGACGCAGTGTCACACGAGCTACAGGACTGCTAAAAGTGTAAAGGCAGTGCTGGTCCTGCTCCTGAGGGACCCAGGGCCCACCCACCCTACTCCTGTGGTTGTGTTTGCACATAACTAACACTCGGTGTGAACCCAAACAACTTCCATCAGTGGGATTTCCTCTAGTGCCCTCAGGAAGATCAAGACAAGGGACCTGCATGGGCGTTTGGGGTGTGTGTGATGCCCCAAAATAACACCCACTGCCTGCTCCAGCAAAGCCACTTCCCCAGCAGTGGAAAGCAGTGTTAGCCCACCTCTGGACGAGGGACCAGCTCTCCAGGCTAATGGGATGCTGAGGACTGGGGGGATGCAGAACAAGCACTGACAAACACGAAGGGAGTCACCGGGATCAACCAGCACCTGCCAGTGCCCTTGTGAGGCTCGGGGAAAAACTAACCCAGCCCCAGTCAGCAGCAGGGTTTTTTCCACTGACTTGAAACAGGCTTTAGATGAAATAACAGTGTGAAAGTCCACAATTCCTCTTTCCTGCTTGCTAGGCTGATGAGTGGAAGAGGAACAGAGAAAGAAACACCACTCACTCTGCCTCTAACACAGCACACTCAGCTTTAGGAGCAGCTGCAGTTCCAGTGGCCTAAATTTGCCTTATAACCTTTATCTTGACTGGGAAAGAGCCATTTCCAAGGCCATCGACCTGTCACTCACAAGATGCTGCTTGTTCCCATGTGCCTGTCACCCTCCCGATGCTGGGGGTGAGCAGCTTTGTCCAGGCAGAGCTGGGCAGATCCCATGGACAATCCTGAAGCCTGGCTCTGCCTCTGCCCTGGCAGCCAATGTTTGGTGGGCAGGAGTTTTCCCATGCCCAGGACGCAATGCTCTCTCCTTCCAGGAAGGGAGCCATGAATTAATCCAACAATCACAGCCCTCCTAAGCAGACCCAACAGAGAAGGCAGCTGAGCCATCATCAAGTCCATTCCAGCTGTACACCAGCCACTTCCAAAGGGCTCATGAATAAACAGCACCATCAGTCTCAGAGCAAAGCACCTTCTCAGTGAAAAATTTTATTTAATTAAGAGAACACCTAAATCATAGTAATTTCACTGAGACTTGGACTTTTTCTACCCTTGCTACAACAAGAAAAACAAACCCCACAATTACAGCCAGTTTCACTTGCCTTTTTTTGACACCCTCTTGTGGCACAACAGCCTTGGCCAGCATTTCCTTGTATATTGGAGACTTTAAATAGCGGCCATAGGAGTCCTACTAGGAGAAAAAAGAGAAGCTGGTAGTTATGGGCTGCGAACACCCTTATTAAAATCACCACCAAATACAGCTGCTCAGGAGCCAGGGAGGCTGGGAACTGGATAATCTCCCCCAGCAGCCCAAGGGACTTTGCATCTTTCAGGCAAATGTAGCTATTTAAACCAATATCCTTTCATCTTGGTGCAAAATTCCCAGGATTTTCCATCTCGCAATAAAAGCTTCACAGGTAAGACCCAGATCAAAAGATCTGAATGAAGCTTAGGCTGGGCCAGCAGGGTCTCAGGGTCACTGCAAGGTGAGGAGTTTCTATTCCGGGAGCCAAACTTTTCATCCACGGGTGAAAATCAGTCTGGTTCTGCTGCTTTTAGTGCCATGTGCTGGTGTCCAAACTGGAATTAGAAAGCAGGACTGCCAGCAGCCACCTGACTCCCACCACCCTGGGGACCTGCTGCCTCAGAGGGAAGAAGCAGCAGCAAAATACAAATGCCTGAAGCAGCACTTGCTTAACTCAGCAGATCTGAGGGATTTTCAAACAAAGGCCCCTTGAAAGGGACAGCTGATAGCACACAAAGGCACGGAAAGGCCCCGAGGACTGGAATCCCCCTTGGGCTTTGGAAACAAATAACAGACCTTTTTCATCAGCATGTAAATGTGGGTCTGAGCAGCATCTAGAACATAACGATGAGGGTGCTCCAGGCCTTTGACTGTGATGCCCATTGTTTTGCCATCGATGTTAATCCAGCGCCTTGCTCCTGGAGCCAGGAAGAGCCTGCAAGGAGGAGGAGGCAGCAGTGCCATTAGCAACTCGAGGAGTCACAGATTCCTGCCCATGCATGAAAGGAAAAGTCCCTTCAGCTCCCTGCTGTAATTTGCTGTCCTGAATTTGGGCAATCAATCTCTTCATCACAGACTTGTAGTCACTTCTTCTTGCACTATGAGCACACAAAATAAACCAAATTTTAGCCCAGTGGAAGCAAAAAGCCTCTCTCCACTTTGTTTGTGGCAGCCTCAAGAACTTTGTTATTCCACAACACCGTATCAATTACATTCTGAGACTGAAATGTAACAGAGAACAGAGAGGAAAAATAACTGTATAACAAAACAACACTTCTGCTTTCATGTCCAAAAGCTCCTTTTCTACCTGGGGACATAAGACAGCCACACTTGATAACAGCCTACATGGAAAAATATCAGCAATAAATCATTTGGAGGATGAGAACCTGTGGAAGGTGATGGGACTCATGTACAAAGAGTTTAAGAGTGTAAAATTTTCACACTCACTTGTAGATTTCTTCTGCTTTTTCTTTGACCTTGGATTGGTCTCCGTACTTGAGATCCTCACAGGCTTCCCAGAAACTCAGATTTTCTCCTGTATAACAAGGACACAATCAGCAGACAGTGAGATTGAGGGAAACACAATTCCATTTATTAACTCCTGAATTTGTTTGGCTCAGTATGTGTTGTCCCCAGATCAGCCTCTCCAATTCTTCGGTGACTGAAAGAGGACAACAGCTTTCTGCTGTTCTCTGCCCACTGACACCTGTAAGGGCTTGTCAGTTCAGCCAGGTCCAGCTTCTCCTGGAGCAATCACAGAATCGTGGAATGGTTTGTGTTGGAAGGGACCTTGAAGCTCATCTCATTCCCGTGGGCAGGGTCACCTCCCACTATCCCAGGCTGCTCCAAACCCCGCCCAACCTGGCCTTGGACACTTCCAGGGCTGGGACAGCTTCTCTGGGCAACCCATGCCAGGGCCTCCCCACCCTCACAGGGAAGAATCCCTTCCCCAAATCTAAGCTAGACTTGCCCTGCCCACGCCCAGCAGCGGGAACACCCCGGGCTGTACCGAGGGCCCCGTGCCACTAGATGGTACCGCCTGCCCTGCACAGCCTCCAGCTGCCCTGCCCTGCCCGCCCCTGTGCCACTGCCACCGCAGCCCTGGGACACGGGCACACGGCACACCCACCGCTGAACTCCTTCCTCAGGAACAGCTGGAAGTTCTGCCGGCCTTTGGGGTCTCGGATGAGCTCGTTGAAGTTGAAGGCCCAGCGCTCCACGCGCATCTTGGTGGGCACTTCCACCCTGCGCGGGGAGAACACACACAGCGCTGCCAGTTTCGCGGGGCACGTCTCGTTAGCGGATTCATTAGAACCAAAATGCCCTTTGCTGCATTGCCAAGGGACTTCTCAGCATCCCCTTTGTTTTCCAGAGGGGTGTAATGAGCTCCTGAAGTCAACCCACTAAGTAAGTTGTAATTAAACAACTCGGGCCGCAGCGGGATGAGGATTTAAGTGGGATTTGTGCAGCTCTCACAGTGACAGCCCAGCCTCGCCCCGAGGTTTGACTCAGTCCCATCCTGGAGGAGGCACTGCTTGCTGCCCAAAGCTGTGCTTCCCATAAAGGCATTCAGTGAAGGCAGCCCCTGGGGATGTCTAATGGGATACAATCCCTCTGTAACAGGATTGCTGCTCTCACATGAGAACCACTGAGAGCTGTGGTGCTGCAAGCCCCGAGATGCCACTGTGTAATTAGCAGTAATATCCAAAGGGAAAACCAAGGGAGGCCTTGAGAAGGGGTGGACCACCAGTGCTTCTAACCCAGTGGCTCCCAAGAAAGCAGCCTGAGGGGTGAGCAAAGACCCAGGGGAGCAGCTGAACCCTGAATTGGGACATCACTGCCAGGACCTAATTTAGCTTAACACTAAACCAGGGGCTACTCTCAAGTGTAACTGGTCATATTCCACTCTGTGCTAGTAAAGGTGGGCTTCACTCATCCAAGGGGAGGATTAGACCCACTCAGCAGGGGCTGAGGGCACACTCCCATCATCAGCTCAGGAATTTCTGTAATGTTAAGGAAGGCTCCACTTGAAGAAGACAGTGCTGGAAGTTCAGCATGGAGTATTCCCAACAGCTTCTTTCATATGGCCAAGTTAAGTTGAAAAGGGAAAGTTTCCCTGCTGATGATGACAGAACAGACATCCTGATAAAAATCAGTGGTTCCCTGTCCTGATTTGTATCAGTACAAAGCTCAGTGTAAACCACAAGCTGGCAAAAAATTACAAATACATACAGCTTTGCATTGAGATCCCAAAATTCAGGGTCATCTGTTATCCACGGGTTGCTGGGGAGACATCCAGACAGGAAAGGATCATTGGAGAGGAACTGCTCAGAGTACTTCACAACCCTGCAACAAATACAAAATCAAAGCATTAATTTGAAGCCAAAATTGCAGCCAGCCCAATAACTGACAGACTATAGATATCCTCAGAGGTGCAGGACCATCAGCACAGGGATCAGGAACATGGCCCCTGCCTTACTAGAAAAATGGATTCATCAGCTCAGCAAATCTTTTCCATTTCCCAAACAGAAATCTCCTGGTTGTTTTCTGAAGCAGTGAATTTGCCAGTTGAAGTGCAAGGAGATACAAGACTCTCTTCCATCACCTACTTTTGCCTCTTCATTACAAGGAAGTGGGACTAAGCCCCCAAATATTTTCTGTCTCCTTCTCCACTCCAGTCAGAGCCTGATCCTGCACCATTCTGGAAGGAAAGTGCCAGGGAAAGGAACACAAGTGTTGTGTTCACTCAGGTGGGTTCTCCACAGCCTTCCCACGGACCATGCGAGAACTCAGGGAGCTCTGGGAGAGTGAGGGAGCGCTGAGGGCTCATTGCAGCTTCTCCTTTCCTCCATCACCTACTGCATGGCTCATTCCTCTGCAAGTGGCTCTGAGGGCTTGGCACGAAGCACAACTGTCTCTCTCCCAGCAGGAACCAGACAAACACTTCTCCCACCTTCTAACTTGGCCAGACTTCTAATTACAACCGATTTCACTAATGTCCTGGAATTCTAGCTCTCCTCCCTCTTTCATTCTTGAAAAAAATCCTCTGGTTTCTGCATTTAAAATTCCTTCCAGGCCAAAGTGCTTTCATGTGCCCCGAGCTGGGAGTGCAGTGTCCAGGGGCCCACTGCTAACAGGCCCCTTGGCACAGACCCTGCAGTTCTACAATGCACAAAAACCACAGGGCTGGCACACAGCTGCTCCGTCCTAGCTTCTCACTGGAAATGCCAAAGCATCCAGCACCTGCATGATTCCCTCCAGCACATATATTCTGATCAAGCAAACCTAAACCTGTCAACTCAGGTAAAGCTGCTGTGTCCTTTTGATGGTTAGTGCTTTGCAGCTCCTCCAAAATCAGTGCAATGCTCTGAAATGTGCACACTGCCCAGTTGCTGTTCATATCCTCATTAATAATAATTTGGTTTGGACCCAATCCTGCAGCTGACATGGAGTTCCAAAGTTCCTGAGGATTTTTGATCTAGGTGATAGGCATTATCCCATCAGAACTAATGAGTGAAAAGCCCCACTGCCAAAGAGCTAAGCACCACAGAATTCCTGGAAAGTAGCCAGGGCTCCCTGGTTCCAGCTCACAGTTTGGAAAATTGAGGCAGGAGAGTTTTAAGTGACCTGGGAGTCAGTGACAGACGAAATGAGCAGAACTGCTGGTGCCCTGCAAATCGTGGCTCTCAGAAGACAGACGCTTCCTCCCACTTCATTCATCCAAGACTGTCTTCTCCAGGGAACAGGCCTGAGCACCTTGTTATCCTTAGATGTGATAGGAATCTCTGGTGGCAGTGACTGTGTAAACCAGCCAGGGGCTCTGGGCTGCACCTCCAGGTGCCTGGTCAGCACAGGAGGTTCCAGGCAGGAATGCCTCTGGCAAGCACACTAATGCCTAATGCCAGGACTGGGTGCTTTGCACTTAACTGGCTTCATCAAGAACCTGATCAGGAAACACTCCCACTGGGAAGGGGAATTGCTAATTAATTCCTCGGATGTTCATGGGGAGGCTGTTTTCCTTTGCAGTACAGAATAACCAGCGACTCCCCAGCTGATGGTGAGCATCACCACAGAGCAGGGACACTCCTGGGGGGAATCCAGCCCCCCAGCAACAGCAGGGTCAGTCTGTCCTGCTGGCTGCTCATCCCAACAGGACAGACGCACTGCTGGATCCTCTCCAGGCTGCAGAGCTGTGTCCAGGCACCCCAGCCCAGCCCTGAGCGGTGTGAGCACCTCCCGATTCCAGAGGGATTCTCAACCCAGAGGCTGGTGCTGCTTTGCCAGCAAAGCTCCCAGGGAGCCTCTTCATCCTGCCTGGGACCCTGATCCCTCCTCAGCCCTGTGCCTCCTGGCCCAGACAACACAGCCCAGACAGCCCAGACAGCAGTGGGCCACCACACTGATTCCCTGGCTGAGTCACCAGCTGCCACAGCAGACAGCTTCATCAGCTCATTAGGAGATAAGCGCTGAAGACTAATTAATGTGTGGACAGAAGGAAATCAGGACTTACCCTCCAAGAGAGACAGAAGATTTCACTCTGGTCTTCAAGATGGCCTGCTGATAGTACATGATCTGAGGGGCATCAGACATGGCCATGGTTAGGAGCACGGAGGTTTGAAGATAAGGCCTATCTGAACCTCAGAAAGGTCCTCTCCCAGGTAGTGAGGCTAACTACAGCAGGGACTGCTTCTTCCCAAATTATTGGACGTCCAAGGAATCAGAGAATCCCTACATTGTCTCAGTAAAATGTCTGTTTTCACCAAGCTTATTGCAAACATCAGAAGCGCACTTTGCAATGTGCAAGTAATTAAAAAGCACTCCCCATGTTATATAAAAATTGAATAATAGCTACCATCCTCAGCACCTACAAATGCTCTGGATGATCTGGCATGTAATTATCACTGATTCTTGGCTGTCTCTGCACTGGCGCCACTGCGATTTCCCCACCACTAATTCTGATCTATTGGATTTCAGCCCTGGTGGCTGTCCTTGCCTGAGCTTTCCCGTCCCTGGGAGAGCTCCTGGCTGCCTGCAGTGGGAGGGAATGTCCTGAAAGCACTTTGATAAAAGCTCCACAGGGCAGGGATTCTGTTTTTCAGAGGGGCTGATGTAAGCAACACACACAGGATGAACACCTAGAAGTGAGGGAAGCACCACTTACCTCTCTCCTGTAACTTTCCATAGTATCTTTCTGTAAAATCAAAAAAATCATCAAATTGAGATGGGTGCCTGCACTTGCTTTTTTTTGAGGCACAGATACACCGTTGCAGAGCTGCCGTCGTGCAGCGCTCTCCAATTAATTCTCATTACAATTAAAATCAAACACAGCAGCTGAGCTAATCAGGGTATCATCAAAGCTAAGAGCATCCACACACGGTAAATTGTCCCATTAGCTGTATTTACTGTTTAGCATTGCTTCTCCCATCACAGGCTGCCTGTATGCCTTCAATTAAGGGGTTATTCTAAAGGAGCTAAAATAGATTCATTTACGAGACACAGATTAGATCATTCAATATTAGCTAAAGGAGACAGGAACCAACACATTGCAAAATATAAACACCACAATTAAAAGCCTCAGAAGCAGTATCTGCTGTGCAAAGGGTGTTTACGTTGTGATTTGAATAACTCAGACTGTGTTACATGTCATCCACAAATGAGCAGGCAATTGAAGGCAAGAAATTAACTGCAGGGTGTTTATTCACACAGCTTCCTTTGAAGCACAGTTACTTTGTGTGGAATAAACTGGAGAAGGGAGAAGGAAAGACAGGCTAAGTTGGGGATGCTCCCAGCAAGCCTTCCAAGGCTCAGGCAGGGGTTCAGTTCTTCAGCTCCCGTTTCAGGCACGACCTGCATCCCAAAATTCTTCTATCAAACCAACCCTGTGGCAGGCAGGGGTCTGCAGAGTGCCTTGGTGAAGTGCAGGTTGTGAGGGATGAGGGATGAGGCATCTGGTACCAAACGCCACAGGCAGCCCTGCTCCTGCCCTCACCTCCCCAGAGAACCTGCCCCTGTTTTGGGAGAGATGCTCTCCCAGGGCTGCTCTGTGAGGACACCACCGTGGGGACACTGGTGCAGATCTGCTTTTGCACTTTAACCATCGCCACTGGTCCTGCTCAGGGGGGAGAAACGCTTCTCTGCATGGCAGAGAAACATGCACATTTTGCTGACAGTTGGTTTTGAGAGGCCCACTCACCATTCCAGCAGCAGGAGCCAGACACGCAGCAGACGAGCCGATCCCCAGGGCATGGAGTCAGCCCTGGCCCTGACACGGACCCAGAGTGGCACTGACAGAAACCCTCACAGTGGTTCTGTGAGGGGAGGAAGCTTTTCCTGCTGGGAATAGCAGGACCAGCTCTGGCTGGGCAGCACACACCACCCCAGCAGGGACAGACAGACAGCGGCTGAACCGGCAGAGATGCTGTGCTGGCCCTCTGCGTGTGGGGGGCAAGGAGTGACACAGCAAGGGACAAAGAAAGCTCTGGGACAACAGGATCATTGCTCCCAGGGCTGTACAACCTCCCTTGCTGATTCACAAGCTCCTGGGACACCTTGTAAAGGATGGAGGAACTTCTCTGCCCTTAGCTGCACCCCTAGTTTCAGATCATTTTCCATGTGAACACCATTTCTCCCCCCATTTCTACATTGTCGTTTCAGACAGACTGTAGAAATGCAGGGAAAATAAATCACCTGCTTGCACAGAGAAATTTACTGTATTTACTGTTGCAGAAGACCTGTGTTTCTGCTCCTGCACAACAGGAATTCACTGTCTCCTTAGGGAATCCAAGATATAAACCAAGCCTCATCAGATTTACAAGTGCCAGCTTACAGATCCATTTGATGGAATTTAAGTGTGGCTAGAGCATTGGCTTTAACACATTAGAATCATCAGATGGTTTAAAAAAACCCCTATTTTCTTCCACTTTTTAGTCAAGTGGGGCCTTGGACAGGCCTGGTGCAGTGGGAAAGGAGAAGTGGGTGCTGGCACAGTGGCTTGAAGGCAGCTCACGTGGCAGGAAAGTGTTGTTATCTTCTAGAGGGGTCTGAGAGGCTGGCAGCACACCACAAACACACGAGACAAACAGCTGTGGGAAGGAGAAGAAGAACACAGTAAGTTAAATGTTATATAGAGACAGAAAGGTATAAATTAAAATGCCATCACAAGAGAAAAATTTTATGTGGGTGAAGAAAAATCTGCAAACAAGGGAAGATTTAAAAAAAATTTTTTTAAGTGCCCCACACACCAAGGATCCAGTCTGAGTGTGGAGGTCAGTGTGGTGGACAAGTGATCCTGGGAAAACCAGGGAGGCTTTGGTGGGGTGCTCCAGGCAGGGAGGAGATTTGCCAAGACTCAGCCAGAAGAGGGGCTGAGCATCTCTGAGCACTGGCACACACTGAACTGCAGCTGAATCCACGGGGAGCCCAGTGCTGAACACCCTGGGAGGCTGCAGGTGCTGGCTGTGCTCAGCCCTTCCCAGTTCTCAAAACGACAGTAACTGGGAAGAATCACAGCTATTTCACCCCAGAGGTGCACGCAGTTTGATTTCCCTTTGTCCCACAGTGCTTTCACAACCAGTTTCCAGCTTCACTGCTGCTACAAGTGACCCTGAGCACTCCCCATGCCCAGCACTGCCAGCTGTCCCCACCATCCCACCCACCCTCACCCCACCACTGACTGCAGCAGTGCCAAAGTACCCCCCACCCACCCTGCCTCGTTTGGAAGGAAATCACATTTGGAACAAAAGAGTCATTTCTCATAATGAGATTAATTTTGCAATGCCCTTAACGAGTGACTTATCGCAATTACTGCGGCTCAGCTCCCCAGCCCTGCGGGCTTCAAATCAAGATGGCAATTAGTGAAAGGCCTCAGTCTGTCTCAGGAAAGTGCCACGAGCTGCTCCACATCCTCTGCCCCCGGACACCCCATGGCACTGGGACACCCTGCCCGGCCCTGTCACACCCCACTGCCACCAGCGCTGTGCTCCCCGGGCACAGGGGCTGCAGGGCCCGGCTGGGAGCAGCCAGGAGCTGCTCCAGAGCCTGTGTCTGGAGCTGATCCACAGGGCTGAGGCTCTCACAAGATATCTGTGAATTCCCAGTTACCCATCGGCACGGAGCTCCTGTGCTCAGTATGGAACTTCCTGGCCACGCTGGGGAGATGATGGTCATGGTGTTTTTGCCTGTCTGGCCACTGTTCCCTGTTTGCAGAGCTCATAAACACCTGGGAACAGCTTTGGGTGGATGCCTGGGTGGAGCTGGGAGTGAAGAACGAGCACACGGCTGTGCAGGGCTTGTCTGGGAGCAGGACACTGCCGATCCCAGCCGCACTCTGCCCCCAGTGCTGCAGTGCTCCCTGCCTGCGTCTGGAGCCTGGCAGGCTGTGAGGCTGATCCCAGGAATCCCGCGCAGGGCACTGCCCACCCGGCACGGGGCAGTGCCAGCTCAGCCTCTCTCCAGAGCCCAGCACAAGGAAAATCTGCCTCTCCAAGCCTGCAAAGTGCTCCCTGGCACACACACAGCTGCCTCTGCAGCTTTCTATCCCTCTGCCTTCTTTACTCTTAAGAAAGGGAAAAAAAGGCTTTCAGCAGCTGCTACTTACAGCAAGAAAAAATAAAATACACCCCAACCCTACACTTTGCACCTGCTCGATGCAGGCCTGGCCTTTCCCTACACACAGACAGAGCTAAATCCTGACTCTGGGATTAGATCATCTCAACACTCATCTCAACTTGCTGGTGCATCCAGCCCTGCAGCTGGAAATCAAATCTGCCGCAGTCCATGAGCCCAGTTTTGTACCAAGGGTCAGTTTTCCCCCGTCTTGTTTATCTGCCCCCTACCCTGTGCTTTCCAAACTCATGATGATGCAGCAGAACTTTATCAGGCAAACTGACAGGGACTTCTGAAATTAAAGGCCAGCAATGACTCGTTGATCTGTGGCTGATTTGCTGCATACAACAAGCCAGGGTGTTTCACTCAGCAGCCCCTGAATCCAGCACTGTGATTCCTGGGGAACCTGAGCACCTCTCAGAAGGACTCTGGTCACAGCAGGCAGAGGCTGTACCTGCAGGCACTCTGGGCCCTGGCAGTTGCCTGGTAACTCTCCTGGGTAACAAAAGGCTAAAGCACCCCTTAATTAGCTGCTCAATGGATGGCTACTTCTCCCTTCCTCCTCCTGCCCAGCTACAACCCCTAACTCGTTACAACCACGGGGGATGCCCGTGAGTCAGTAATAAAAGTTCCCTTCAGAGGAGTTTGAGCACCTGTTTATCCCCAGAGGACTCTATCAGGGAGGAGGGAGCAGCTCACCAAAGGGTCTGAGTAAGAGGAAGAGACATGTTCATGCTAATATCAGCTTCAAAAAATCAGAAATTAATTATTTTCTTTCCTTTCTCGACTGCCAAGATGAAAACCCTCATTATTTGGCCAACAAAGTGAAGGTGGGTTGAGCAGGAACAGAGACACAAATCAGAGCTTGGCCCATCCTTTCTCCCCACCAAAGGCTGTTGAGCCACAGGAGTCTGTGAGAGCAGCCTGCAGAAGACAGAAATTAAGCTGCTAGTCCAGAGGTGGCTCCATGTGGGCTTTTGGCTGTCTCAGGTATTCTCATGCGCTCTTGCAAAAGCAAAAGGAGGAGCAAGAAGACCCTCTCTCTTCAGCTCAGCCTCCAGGGAGGAGGCACAGCTCAGAGACCAGCTTAAAGGAGGAGGTTAAAGGAGAAGGGCAGGGAAGTCACCCCAAAGCTGGTGTCCTTTGGCTTATGCCCTCCTGGGAGCCTCCCCGATGGGGGACACTGACCATCTCTCCTGTGTCCAGGGTGGAACTGGGCAGAGAACCCTCAGCTCCCCTCCCCAGGCAGCTGGCAGATGGACACAGGTTTTCAGACTGTTTGCAAACCTAAAACCCCTTCCATGTCAGCTGTAAAACTGTGGGCGAGAAGTTGGCTTTCTCCTCTTTCTATCCCTCTGCCTTCTTTACTCTTAAGAAAGGGAAAAAAAGGCTTTCAGCAGCTGCTACTTACAGCAAGAAAAAATAAAATACACCCCAACCCTACACTTTGCTCCTTTTCAGTCTCTATAGCAACAGAACACAGCTGGCCAAAGCAATTATCCTGCCCCTGGCTGCTGAGATGTTTAAAGGCTCTTACAAAAATGGGAAGTTGTGGGAATACTGTGAGTGTGATCACAGTAACATTTGCATTTAATTGCTGAGGGATGCTTTGACTTTGCTTCCAAATGAACACCTTAAGTGCACAGGTACAGGATCACTTTGAAGGACTGATGGAGGAAGGGAAGAGCAGCTCCAGCTCCTCATCCACTGACTGGATCTGTCTTATTGTAGACTCTGAACCAGTTCACCCAGTTACAGCCTTCATGGTCTCAGTTCATTGATTCTATTTCTTTATGGTCTACAATATGTATTTTTTGGCAACATTTTGTGTCTCCTCTCCACCACACCAACTTCTTAATCTTCCTACCACATATTAATAACCTTTTCAAGGTATTTTGTCATTTTATTTTCAGCCTGGGTCTTTCCACAGACCCTTTACAGCCCACAACCCCAAACAGTTCCTTCAGCACTAATACAAAGGCAGCGCCTGGAGCACCTGGAGACACAGGGATTCCTTAATTTTGTGTCACCAGGAAAAAAACACGTCCTGTAGCCAAGCACTCACACTAACTGGTGGGGCAAGAAAGCTGACAAAGTATTTTCAATCCAGAAGAAGCTGCCAAAGCCTATTTTGAGGGCCTCACCTCCCGGGTGAGAGCTTCAATCTCTGGCCTGTTTGGCTGTTACAGCTGAGCTGACACACTCAGCCTGCAGTGCCCAAAAAATGACAATCCCAGGGACATTGTCTGGGTCCTCCCAAACAAATTCAGATGGTGTGGGAAAAAAAAAACCCTGTCTCACCTGGTTTACCTTGTTTTCATTGGGGTCTGTGACACGGTCCAATCCATACTCGAGGACGTCCAGCATGCCCGGCTGTGACAAACAAGGAACATCAACAGCTTTGGAACTCATTTGGTTTAAAGTCTGTGGATCACACAAATGCAGTAGGAGACCCCCCAGCCCTCACTGCCAGCAGCTCCCAGCCAGCAGTGCCCTGGGAAGCTCTGCCTCCCAGATTTGGGAATGCCCCACTCTGAGCACGGATGCTGCAGCCGGACCTCCCTCCCTTGCGGCTTTGAGAGGAGCCAAGGAAAGGTGGTGGGGACTCAGGGCAGGCCTCGCTGACCCTTCCCTGGCACACAGCCCAGAGGCTGTGCCTGTGGCCATGCCCTTTCCACGTGGGAGTCCGTCCCAGGTGCTGCAGGGAGGGCACCCCTGAGTCACTGAGGTCACGCGTCCCCCTCTACTCACAGGAGTTCTGTTCACAAGCCAGTAGGCTCTCTCCTGGCAGTCCAGGGCATACCTGTCCGCCTTCTTCCGCTCCTTCCCTGCCCTGCAAAGCCAAAAACAGGGGGATTCATGCATTTTCCCCTCCTAAAACCAGTGGGGTGAGAAACAGGGCACACCTCCAGCCTCCCCTGCCCCGTGGGTCCTGGCCTGACTGCACAAAGCTCTGGTGCTGCCTCCTGACCACATCCTGCCCCAGCTAATTCTGGGCTGCAGATCATGTTCACACGGCCACACATGACTCTGGCTTTTGAGAAATCATCACCTTCCTGAGCTGAGCTGGGAGCAGACACATCCCCTTTTGATCAGACAGACAGCCCTTTGGTAGCTTTCAATCCACTGCTCGCCCTCAGCGCTGCTGCTTCATGTTTGTCCATCTCCCACATCCCCAGGCAGAATCCAAGGGCTGCCACACATCCTGGGCACGTCTCATCCCCGCCTCACAGTAAAGCAGGGGCATTTCTCAGGGAAACTATTTGGAAATGGTACCGAGCTGTGTTCCCAGGCACTCAAACCCAAATCACCTCGACAATTAAACAGAAGAGGCACTAGCATGGTTTGGGCTTGGACCAATGAATTCTTTCCCAGAAAAGTCCTGAGCACAATTTGGGACTTAGCATGGGGGTGGGAGCATTCCCAACGGGCTGTTTGCATGTGGCCTCCCTGCTGTGGTTAGCAGGGTGGATGCTCTGCACCAGTCTGCCCCAGCAGCACCATCAAACAGCCTCAGACGAGTTTAATCCACCAGTTCAGACACAGGCTCGGTATCTAACTTTGAAACTGCACTTGGCATCTCTTAGCCCAAGTCTGACCTCAATTTACAAGAACAACAGTCTGGTGTTTAATGAGACAGTTATCTGATGAGCTGTGTTCTGAGGACTTGGCTGCCAGCCCAGGGAAGACAGAGAGGCTGCTGAGCAGCAGAGGCAGTGCCTGCCGAGCCAGGAGGTAAGAGGAGGTAAAAGGAGTCTCCACAGAAGTAGGAGAGATCTCTAAAGGAGTAATCCCATCTCACAGTCACCAACTTTCCTGGGAATTTGAAGGATTCAGCTCCTAAAATCAAGTCTTTTTAGCCTAAGTATGCAATTCACAGCTTTCTCCAGAAGTCCCTGCTGGGAACTTTTAGTGTTTCTTGATTCAGGCCACTCCACTCAGCTGAGAGATGTGCAAGCAACAACTGACCCAGACCAACAAGAGGCCCTAAGTCCAGTGGCCTGATCCACAGAAACTCATGGACAACACTGAGCTAAATGAAGTTGTCTCTAATGAGGGTTTGCAGCATCAGAACCCAGCTTCTTCATGGAACAACACCAAGTGCAAAACTAAACCTCCCCCCAAGTCATTCTAAAGCTGCAGATGATGTTTTTGATGTGTGATTTAGCTGTGTACTAAGGCAGCCAAGCTCTGCTCCTCACAGCCTCCCCAGTGATGCAAACAAGGGAATGCAGGTCAACTCACTTATACTGCTCCTTGGCCTGCATAATCACAAAATCCCACTTGTAGTTTATTTTTTGATTGAGCATGTTGTAATGTTCCTGGAATAAAAATAAAAAAGCAGTTAGTGTGAAAATTCTGACCAATGCACTCCCATGCTGGGGCTTTCTTGACTCTCTGTAGCTCAACCAGGCCAGACTGGCAACTGAGCCAAGAAATCTGGATTGTTCTGAATGTAATTACAAGAATTGCAACAGTTCAAAAACACCATTGCAAGGAGAGCAATTACCCCTGATAAAATTATAATTGGCTTTACAGCATTTTTCTGTCCTGGTCATTTTTTCACTTGCAAAATGTTGGCTTTTGATACTGCTGGAGTAACACCTCGTGCAATTGAAGAGATGATTTTTTTCCATGCTCCACTCATTAGCAACAAAGGGATGAAGTTGTAGCAAATGAGGGTCTTGTAATGGAACAAGTGCAGCGTCTCCTCACCTTTTCATATTCTTCCAAAATCCCTTTCCTTTTAATGTTCTTCTTTGCTAAATAAATTGCTGTGGGGGGAGAAGCAAATTAGCAGTCAGTTCTCGTTAGACCAACAAGTCCAAGAATAATTAAAAACTTACCCACATGACAAACACAGGAGTCTTTGTCTGCTACCATATCCACCCAGGGATGAGTTCCAAGCTCACAGGAGCTCAGTGAAGAAAAAAGAACTCGGTGCTTTCAGTGTGACACTGATGCCCAGGCTGGGGGCAGCCGGGCAGAACAGGCAGTGTGTGCCTTCTGCCAGCAGCCACCCTGCCCTCGGCACCTCAGCCAGGGTTTCAAGGGGTACTGCACCCCGTCTTTCAGATGTTGAGGTTCCTCAGAGTTTGACCTCCAGGTTTCCCCAACACAGGCCAGTGTTTTGCTCATTCCAACCTAAAAGGGGCTTTTTTATTTCCTCGGAAGATCTACAGCACAATGCAGGTGAAAGCCACAGAGGACAAACTTGGTATGAACAAATCTGTGAACTGCACAACCCACAGGAGCAAACCAAGCTCATCAGCCCACGTTTCATGACCAGCTCTACAAAAAAAAAGCATCATAAAGGCAACGAAAGGTTTCTATGGGAAGAGCTAACAGGAGATATTGGAAGTCACTGGGCATTCTACACAGAAAGAACCATCTCTGAATGCAGAGCTTGATCCAAATCTACAGGAAGACAGCCTTGGGCTCAGATCCAGGAATACACTTAACTACTCAGGGAAATCTAATCTTGTGTTTAAAGTCTCCCCTACTCAACAAGGTAATTCAGACCCTGTGTTCCTGTCTGATGGATCTCAGTGGAACAGAAGAGCTTAAGCACTTTCTCTCATCAAGATGGGCACACCCTCAATTCACCATTACTGAGAATTATTCACAAAATAGCATGAAAAGAAATCAAGCAAGGGCTGGTCATTGCATGTGGGGACACAGCACAGGAACATGAGGAGCAAGAGCAGTGCAGCAGCGTGTGACAAACCCACACCCCTGGACACAGGCAGTGCCACCACTCACCATAGTCTGTGTCATCAGCACCCCAGCTCTGCACCGGCCAGAAATAGGGGGTCTGCAGGGAAAGGAGCCTCCTGTTAGTGCACAAAGGCCCTGAAATCATGAACTCCCCGTGCCAAGTACCAACAGGGGTGCCCTAATTCCCCATCCTAGTGGAAACAGTCCAACCACGGACCTTGGGAACATCCTATCATTACTGTGCTTTCTGTACATTCATTATTCAGTGCCCCCAGATCATTTTATTTCCAACCAGCAACTCCATTTGCTGCTTTAAGACCTGGAAGGGAACACACATTTGGAAGAAAGCACAGCTATTTTTAAATTCAACAAGTAATTTCATTGAAGAAACTCTTACAGTTTCCCTGTAAACTGCAAACTGAGTCTTCCCTGTGGATCCCTTACACAGCGTGGACTCACCACCACAGCCCCTGGGGAACTGCCCCAGCTGCCTGTTGTTAATAAAAACTAGTGCTGAACTGCCTCACAACAGCTTAGAGCAGCTGCAACTCACTTGAAACCTGTACAGGCTGCCATCTGCCTTGAGGGTGAGGTTCTTTGGCTCCTGAAGAGGGTAGATATATCCATATTTGACAAACAGGTCTCCCAGGTGGAGTGCCTCTGAAAATAGACAAAGCAGATGTTTTGATTGCACAGAAACACTTCACTGGAATTAAAAGTGAGCTCCTAGGCAGGGGAGAACTCAACTAAAAGGTTTTGCCTATGGAGATCTTAGAGTTTTACAACTCAAAGCCGAATAAGCCCCAATTTTTAGATCTTTACTCACCTTCCGCATTGATCTGCAAGCGCTGGAGAATCCACTGGAATATATCATTACCTGTAAAGCAAAGGAAACATCAGGTGCTTGAAACCAGGAGTGTGCCCAAATCCATGGGTGAAAACGAGGCCTCTCCAGCCCTCATCCCTCCCTGTGCTCTGGGTCCCAGCGAGGGCACAGACCCCTTTTTTTGCAGATGTCCTTTCAAATGCCCCACACAAGGAAGCACAGATAAAGAAAGATTCACTGCAAAGAAAGCCTTAAAAGATTCACTGCAAAGAACCTCCAGATTCACAATCACAGCCCTGTCCCAGTTTTGTAGAAGACCAGTGACTGGCACTCTAAGAGTCCTTAAAGGGATGGAAGGGATGTCTGAATCTCAGGTCCAAGCTGCAGTGGTAACAGGATTTATCAAAGGGAAACAAGATTTCTGCATTCACACACGTTTTATCTCTCCCAGTTCTTCTGTTGGAGTGTGAGAAGTTGTACCCAAAGGCAGCATAAACTTCCAGCAGTTTTTGTTTTATGTTCTGGGGGGCAAATTTTATGACTCTCCTTCCTTTTAAAGAGGGCAAAAGTGCACCTGTTCCCTGATCAATGACTGGCCTTTTCCTCCACACCTCCCCCAGGACTGCAGACTGAGGTGCTGACCTTTCTTGACATTGCAGTGATGACTTAACTTTCTAATAGGGGCTCAGAGCTCTTATCCTACTGCCTGCTTCCTGAAATAGATGAAATTAAAGGATTATCTCATCACTCATTTCTAGACAGCTCTCTCTGTAAGCACTTTCCCCCAAAGGTGCACATTTCACATCAAGGTTTATTTGTGAGCCATTTTACTGACTTTCACTGAATTTAACTAGTTAGCTTCCTGCACAGGCAGAGGCAGGCTCTCTCTGGGGGATGTGTGTCCACTGCTCGTGTCTTCACCACACCCTCACTACACAAGGATCAGTCTCTTTTGCAACACCCAGAAGCCAAAGAGTATCCATGCAGCTTGTGCAGCACCAAAAATATCAGTTTAGAGAGGGATGACCACCAGGCAGGGGAGTGGAGCTCACTCATCTCTCAGAGCTGGACTTGAATTTGTGACTTATGCAAGAGGGAACTTGCAGCAATTCTAGTTAAGGAACCAGAGTAAAGCAGACAGCACGCAAAGAGGGTGAGTGCCAACACATCAGCTACCCGTGGACTTTTAGGAAGTGGTATTTTATGCTGAGCAGACATCAAGAGAAGTTCTTGTTCCCCTGCACTTCACCTACGTGGGATGTCACCTTCAGCACAGGGAATCTCCTCTGAGTGCTGCCTTAAGTATTCCCTGACAGCTCTGGGAGGCAAGGCCAGCTCTTTGTGCAGGCAAAGCCTCCACCCAGCTCAGCTGCATAATAACCATGTAAGCCAGGATGTGGTTTGTGCTGCAGTGCGTGGAGGGTGCTGCGGAGAACAAGCTTCAGATGTGCCCAAGTTCTCCTGACCCTTTCACTGACTGGCTCTTCCCACGGGCAAGTGACTTCAGTGCCTCTGCATCCTCAGTTTTTAATAAAAACCGGGGCAAACAACACACTGGGCCTACCAGGCTTTGCAGTCACAGTGGGGAAAGTCTCCCGAGTTGCCCAGAGCAAACTCACTGGTTTCAGTGGGAGTTTTTGTTCTGGATTTCAAAGTGCTGAAGAAAGACTGAAGCAGGAGGACGAAACTTGAGCAGAGTATGTGTGAATATTTATAGCAGAGGATTCCTCACAAGAGCTTTTGTGGAGGCTTGGAGAACGGGGAAGCAGAGGTACTGATAGTGCCTGGTGGAAGGAGTAGCAGGCACAGGGAGGCTGTGATAAGAGCTGCCTGTAACACTGTGACACAGCACAGCTCCTGCTGCTCCTTCAGCCTGCTTGAAGGAGGAAAAGCTGTCATTTACAGGCAGAGAAGTGGGCTGAATATTTTGTTCTTTTCCTGCCTACTCAAGAAAAATTATTACTAGCTGTAAGCATTAAAAGAGAGACTAATTGTTTATTGCTCATTTCTGAAGTACCATCTCTCAGTTGCCTCCAGGCTGCTTATTTTAATTGGATTTGAATATTTATCTTTATTTGTGATCCAGCCTCACCGGGAGTTTGACAAGTCTGGAGGCTGCAGCATCTCCTCACCTCTGTGCTAAGAGAAGGCAAGGTCACTTGAGTTAACCCCCTGAGACAGCTGAAAGTGCCTGGGTATCCACCCTTGTGTCTCTGATTCAAAGAGCAGGAATGAAACGAGAACGAGAGAGAACGAGATAAAGGGAGCAGGTACATCTCAAAGGATGCACAGCAGATATTTACTGGGAACACGGCCTCAGGCGTGCAGCCAGGCACTGACAGCCCTGGCCATGGGGTCCACACAGCTTTTCCCTGCTGAACTGGGCCCAGTCCCCTCCCTCAGGGCAGCTCTCACCTGTCACAGCGTGTGGGATGTTGGTGATCATCACCGTCTGCGTCTGCGTCTTGATCCCCGCCTCCGGATTCTGCATCTCCATCATGAGTGTCTCAATCTGCAAAGCATGGGATGGGATGGATTGCAGGAGTGGGCAGGAGGGCAGCATTCCAGAGGGGTGGGCAGCCGTGTGCCACAGGAACGGATGGCATCCGCAGCCCTCTCTGAACGTCCCCTTGTCACCTGCAGCCCACGGCAGCTCACACGGGCTCACAGGGTCACTGCCACTGACCACACACACAGCCAGGGCGAGCAGATGAGGGACAGGATGCAACCACTCCATTAAAGCTGAGCTAAGGAAAGAGAAAGCAATAAAATCTCTGCTACCCAGAAATGTTCCTCTCTGGCTCGGTGGGCTGTTTGCTGGGGCAATTAGAAAGCAAAAAGGGGAGGAAATCAAATCTTCTATTGCGCAAATCCCCCAGCTGTGCACAGGCTTTTAGATATCGCACCACACACCGTGGAAATCAGCAGTGTTTTGGCTGGGGGCCAAACAGCAAAGGTTCAGATTCTGGTCTGCTGCTGATCAATCGCCAGGCAGGACTGTAGCGGAGCAAGAGAGGCACATCACTTTGCTTTGGGCATGAGCAAGACACTCAAATCCAGGAGAGGTGAGAACGGCCTGTCCTTTGAGACAGCACAGACCAGGAATTCCACGTGGGACACCAGGCTGCAAACACACCAGAGCCCAGCTGGCAGGAAGGAGGTGCACGAGGTGTACAAGGAGGTGTCAGAGGGGCTCTCTGGCCATTCCTGTGCACGGCTGCACCCACCCACCCCCAGCCTCCTGGCCAGCAGAGCTCAGTCCCTCCAGGGATGGGGCAGAGACACACATCCTCCTGTCTGGCAGCATCTCCCACCTGGGATTCCTGAGGGATCCTGGTGACTCATTTTTAACAGAGGATGAACCTCACACTCTGAGCCAGACTTCCCAGTTACCTTTAATTTTTTTAGAAGATAAAGGTTTTCCAAGATATTTTCCTCCTCTTTTATTTGACTTCCTACTAGTACCATTCCAAAAGCACAGGAGCTTCTGCTCTCACTTGGGATCCTCTGCTCAGACTGGTGGAATTGGGCCACACTCCTCATCTCATTTTTTATTATCTGAGTGCCATGAGAGCTTTGGGGAAGATGCTCTTCTTTTTGTCTTCTGCTTCCAGGGATATTAAATCAAAACAGGACCAATTTGGTCTCTCCACATATTCATTTTGGGTGAGGCTGTAGCTTTTTAACTAGGAGTAGAGGATTTAATGAGTGTGACTTGATGACACTCCCACATAATGAACAATATTGTCTTCACAGGCACCACAGTGACTTTGCTCCCAAGCCTTGCCAAGTTCAGAGAGGATTTAAGCTGTAGTGACAGGATGCACTCTGAGCTTGTCAGTAAAACTGGATTTTCAAATGTTTTTAAAGGCAGTGACAAATTAATATTAAAATGGTGAAGCCTGGTAAAATTCAACGTAAGTATTTGTATAAATACTTATATAAAATACTTTAAAAGAGCCAACCCAGACCCAAAGTGATAGAATATGATGACATTTTTTAGACCTTTTAGCAGAACCCACAATTTCAGCCTCAGCAAGTTCAAGGCGGTGTGAGAAGAGATGCCCGTGTAGCTGTGTGGGATGAGGTGAGGCAGGATGGCCCAGCAGGCAGGGCACTAATTCAGGAAACTTGGATTCTAAGCAAACACAGGCATCTTGGGAAGTCACTCTCTGTAAGTGCACAGTCCCTTCGCAGAGAACAGAGATACTGGGGGCAAACACAGCCCTGCTCATCCCCCTGCACCCCAGAGCTGTGGCCATCTGGCAGGTCCCACCAGGATCCCACCAGGCTCAGGCAGGACTCATTCCAGGCAGGCAGCACAGCACATCCTGCTCCAGCACAGGGCTGCTGTTCTCCAGGTGGGCTCAAGAGACAGGACTTTCACCAGTTAAGGACAGGGAACTGGCTCAGAAATCCCCCCAGCCCCCCAGCACAGCATGTTCCCTTCCTTCAAGCAGCAACTCTTGTCTGTTCCTACACTGCCACACTCCCCTTGTCACTGGAGAAATGATAAGTATATATTAAAAAGCAAGGAGCTGTTGTTAAGGGCTGCCTGCTGCTCTGGCTGCAAACCATCCACCTTGCTGATCAAAACTCAGCCTGTCTCTTCCTCGGCTCCCGAGGGAACACTGGATTACAGCGACCAGGAGTTGCTATCAGCACCAGCCTGCCAGAGGGAGGCCAGGAGGGCTGGTTAAAACACAGCAGGAACACGTCCTTGCTTTGCTAAGGGCCCTACTACATTTTGTCACACTTTCAGCCAGGAAAGAGCTGTCTGGTTTGAATTTTGCAGAGCTAGAAGCCACTTCCTGACGCTGGTTGATGGGTGGAAATGCACACAGAGGTAAATATCAGGACTGCCAAAGGAGCCAGGCTCACCTCAAGCACAGAGACACCACGAGGCCCCATGGGGGTCTCCCTCCAGATCAGCTGGAATCTCTGCATAGAGGTGAACTCACCCAAAAACCACAGAGGAGACAGCAGGACAGTTGTCTGTCCCCAGTCTGATTGCACAAAGTCACAGGGTTCACTGAGTGCAAAGCAGAACTCAAACTCACATGAAGTAAGAAAAACCATCACTGCATTTCAGCAGCAGATGGGAAGCCCCAGGGAGAGGTAAAAAGTCAGTGATTGATCGGGTGTCCATGGTTCTGGAGAAGGAGGATGGATCCAGCACGGATGCTTTCCCACAGTGGGGACAGATGACCGCTGATGGATCGCTTGGTTGAGTTATCCCGGGTGCATTTCCCATCCCTGTTTCCCTGAGCTTTCCCCTTTGGGCACCCACCAGCTCCCCAGGGCCAGGGCATCTGCAACGCAAACTCCAGGTGCTGAGACTCTGAAATGCAACAGCAAAACCCTGCCAAGGTGAGGAGTTCAGCCCTTCTCAGCATCAACCCAGACAGAGGCATCTTTGCTTCAGACTCAAGCAGGATCAATTTTCCCAGCAGGCTCCAGCTCCCAGCTGAGTGCACACTCCTGGTGCTATAATTAAACATCTGCTGCTTTCTCCATCGTATTTGCCCAGTTCTAGCCCCCCTCACTGCCTGCTACTGTTTGCAAGGATCAGCCCTGCCTGCTCTGATTTCCAAGGTAACAATACCGTCCTTCATCCCAGCTCCAGCCTCCCAAGGCTCATTCAATTGTTTTCCAGGTCTACAACTACCAACCCTGCTCTGCACGTTGATGGATGATCAGAAAAAAGAAAGAAATGAAAAATCCATTGTTAACAACCTAAAACTTCCTGCTTTTTCTTAATTAAAGCTGAGGGGAAGAGCCCTGTTCCCACTGGTGATGCCTCAACCAAAAGAAGTAGATCTGTGAATGGGGAGTGCAGGGCTATAGCTGGCTCTTCCCACAGTCCAGAAGGGACTTTTTCCAATGAAAGGTGCAGCACCAGCATCTGCCTGCCTTTGGAACAGGGAAAGAGAGGATGGGATGAGGCTGAGCTTGGCCTAAGGCTCAGCTGCAGTTATATCTAGGGCCTGGCTTAAACAGACAGCACGAGGCTGCTGGATTGCTCCTTCCAGCAAAAACACAATTCCGGTGCTCACACACCTCGGGAAACGCCCAGCGCTGGAAAGTCTAAGCTCAGAGAAGCAAAGCCAGGCTGGAAAAGCCCCCATCCATGCTGCACACCCCTCCCCAGCTGCTGTGCAGCCTTGGGAGAAGCCACCAGGGACCAGAGAGAGGAGGAGGCAGAGGAAGAAGGCGAGAAGCATCCATCAGCCCCACCCACAGGGTATGAGTCACGGTGCAGCTCGTGTAGCACAGCAAGGAAAAACACCCAGTCCAGCAGCTCCTGGAGAGCACAGCCCTGCCCTGCCCTCTGGCTCTGCCAGCTGATGCCCAGTGGAGCCGGATCTGGCTGCTGGGGCAGGCACAGGCACCAAGAGCTTGGGCTCATTCAAGCTCTCGCAGCATCCAGCCAAGTGCATCCAGCCAAAATGAATTTCAGATGCTTCCTCGCTATCCCAACAGGCTTTTGTGTCATTATTCTTCCCACCAAGATAGTTAGAAGGGGGCAAAAATGGAATAAAACAACCCAAGTGTTAGCATGAGTATTTCATGGACAAGCAAGGCCTCGGAGGGGCTCTCCAATCCCCCCATGATTCAGCCATAAAGACCAAGCTCCCCATCCAGCCCAAGTTGTGCAGAGCAGCCTCAGAGCAAGAACAAGGCACTGCCCACCAGCCCAAAAGCAGCCCCCTGTCCTCTCTCTGTGTCTCATGGCAGGACTGCTGCTGTGGTAAGGATATTCCTGCTGGAGAGGCAGCACAGCGAGGTGCATGGCAGCTGCAAAGGCACACGGGGCCCACAGCCTGACGGCACAGCAGGAATCCCTCCCTGCAGCTGGAGCAACCCACGGCCACAGCGTGTGTCAGCTGGCGCCAAAGCGTGAGCACAGGCTTAAGCAATTAAGAAAGCTTCTTTCTAGGATTTTAGCTCCTCATGGATCTAAGCCTGTAAGGTGCTCGCTGGGTGCACGCTGAGCATCCTCAGCTCCCACCACGGGCAACCAGTTAAGGTGCTCCATGTTTCTGGGCAGCTCTGAGGACGTGGCTGTCTGCACGCAGACCACACGGCCATGGAACAGCCAAGGCTCCAAACACGGCTTCTCCAAGGTCTGGAAAAAACAGAGGAGGAATGAAAGCAGAGATGAGAGCCACGGCCTTTCGCTGACCACCAGGAGGTTCCTTTCCTAATGCTAATAGGTCTTGGACTTGCAAAGCACTGGAAGTGCTCAGCCCCCCTGGCTGCTCACAGTGTGAGTGGCGCACACACTGTAACGGCGTTTCGCTGTGTTTTGACTGATCTTCCCACCTGAGGAACTCGGAGCACTCTGCAGAGACTGCTGCACTCCTACAGAGCAGCTGAAGCACAGCTGCTGGCGGTTGTTTTCTCCGAGCACGCAGCTTCTCCTCTGCACCCCCGCACGCAACTCCACGGAGCATTACTCAGTGCAGAATTTGGCCTAGAGTATTTCCCTTGGCAGGGCTCCCCAGCCAAATTTACCCTGCAAGACACAGCACCAAAGAAAATACCCTCTTTATTTCCTCTGGTGTAGTAAGTACAGTGCATGTACTGCCAGGTTCGTATCTTAACATTGAATAGCTCCAAATTCCCCTCCCTTTACCCCTGGAATCCTCCTTAGGTTGTGGGTGTTGAGGAGAGCTAACTACAATTCCAACAGCAACTCGCTGGCTGTACTTGTCACTGGAAATTCAGTTAATTCCATTCAACAGGATAAGCTACAGGCAGGAGAAGTGAGTGGGAGAAAAGCTAGCTTAACACTCTGCTTTTTAAAATCTGCAGATACCAGTTACGCTACAACTGGCTATGCTTTGAATGAATGCTACGGAAAAAAAACCCACCCAATGCTTTACAAAATTACGCATCACACCAAAAAGCGTGGGCATACATCACCCCATTCCTTCAGCTGCTTCTGGTCACAAATACGCTCATTTCTGAAAAACTGGGAGGAGGCAGAGAGCAGACAGTTGGCTATAACACATCCTCTGAAAGAGGACATCAGCTGAAAGCAGTGGGAACACACACACAGGACTGGCAGGACCAGAGCTGCACTGAGTGGCCTGGCACCACAGATGATGGGTTTTCCCCTGGGAAAGAACACGGCTTTGAGGGACTTTGAGGAAAAACAATGGGAGAGGGAGAAAGCGTGTCAGGAGAATCATTTGGCTAAGGCTAAGCTACAAAAAATAAACAAAATTACAGCTCAATTTTTTCCATCACTTCAGCACACACTGCCCCCCAGCCTGATCCCCGGAGCCAGCGGGGATCCGTTGGGCTCTGCAACAGGTCATGGCCCCAAACTCCCAGGGATGGGGCTGTCAGCCCTCGGACCCCACACGCGCAGAGGTAGCCGACCAGGATGCAGCGCACACACATCACCCGAAGCACCGCCAGCGCTGCCCCGGGCACCGCATCGCCCCTCCCGGACGCGGCCCCGGGATGCCCACCGGTGCTGATGCCCATAACGGTGCGGCTGTCCCCGGCGCTGCTGAGCCCTCACCTTTTTCAGGAAGGCCATCCTCGGGCGGTAGCGCTGGCCCTGGTCGAGCCGTGTGACGGTCATGCTGGCGGTGCGGAGCGGTGCGCGGGAGCGGAGCGGAACGCGGTGGCGGAGCGGCCCCGGCCGGGCGCACCTGGCTGCGGACACCGCCACCCGCCGGGGGCGGCGCCACCGCTGTGCGCCGCAGCCAATCAGCACCCGCCGCCCCAGGCTCATTTGCATGGAGGCGCGGGGCGGCCGCCTGGGGGCGCTCGTGGGAGCGCGCGGAGGGGCTGGAATGGACTCGAATGGAATGGGATGGAATGGGATGGAATGGGATGGAATGGAATGGAATGGAATGGAGTGGAATGCAAGGATGGGGCCAGGGCAGGATGCAGGGGCTTGGGCCTGGGTTTGGAGCAGGGGCGGAGCGATACGATGCCCAGGGCAGCGCTGGCGGTGCTTCACGCAGAGGGTGATCTGTGGTCACTGGATCCTGCTCAGCCACGGCTCCCTGAGGCTTGTGGGGTATGAGGGGTGACAGCCCCATCCTTGGGAGTTCAGGGTCATGACCAGTTGCAGAGCCCCGTGGATCCCAGTTTGCTCTGGGGTCAGGCTGGGAGACAGCATGTGTTGAAGTGATGGAGAAAATAAAGGTGTAAGACCATTCTGGAAGGTGCTGGGAAGGTGTGAGCTCACACCTGAGTGTGCCCAGAGTGGCACCTCTACATATACTGAGCAGGCACTCACAGCACGCCCTCCATGAGCTGATCCCACCCAAGGCTGCTGGCATTCTCCATGTGACCCCTGGACACACAGGAACAGGTTATACAGGCACATTTATACCCCCATCCGTGCGCACGTCACACGCTTCACATCCATGTTTCCGTGCCACACCGGGAGCACCCACACTCCCCACAAGTGTGCAGCTGTTTCTCAGGGCAGTGCCTTCCCACCACGGTGTTTGTGACTGCTCTGGATTTAGGATCTGCCGTTCCCACACTTGAGGGAAGCAGGCTGGCTCTCTGGCTCTGAGGAGAGCTTTTTCCATGAACAGCAATGCCCTGAAGGCACAGGCTGCTTTCCCAGTCTTTTTGCTGCCCTCATGGTAGTGTTTTATCTTTAACTCATCTCTTTCATAGCCAGTGCTTTGGAAGGCCTTTCCCCTGAGTCTGCTCAGTCATTCCCAAGAGGAATCCTCCCGTAAGTTACAGCAGCTGCTGGATCACACACTCTGCTCCGTGCAGATGATGACCAACATCTATCATTCTACACTCTGGAATCAAAGTCATCCTGCCTCATCCTTGAAGGCATCAGCTGACGGCCAAAAGGAGCAGGAGGAGAGTTCCTCGTGTTTGCAGTGTCTCGTAATTCAAGGGCTGAGGTGCTGTTTGATTCTGCCAAACCAAGCTCAGATCCTGGTGGCCCTCTGAAAAGGCAAGGGCGACAAAATCCAGTAGAACGGATGGTCCTAGAGGTAAAGGTGGGAGAAAGGGAGTTCACAGTGGAGTGAGGAAGCAAGACCAGATAAAGAGCACATAAAAACCTGTAGCTCATTTTCTTGGTTTGGTAGGCAATAATCTGCGATGGTTCCTCTGAACCATTTGCAGTCTAAAACAGAACAATTTGTTTTGTTACACAAGTGGTGGTGGAAGGACTCAGAAATACTCCGGGTGAGGTACTAACGCTGGCCAAAGTAAAAGTTCATTTGCCAACAACTGCCCATGCTCCACACACTTAGAGGAATAAAAATGGTCATTTCATCCCAAAATACTGACTTTAACAGTTCCGCTGAGGAATACAGCTGTCTTATTCATGAGAAACATTTGAAATCTGGGTCTACAAGTGAGTTCGGAAATAAAATGGCCTTGCAGGAGATCCAGGTGAAATAGCTCTGAAGAGCTCATGCTGAGGTGAGCTCTTCAGCCTCACTGAGCTCCAAAGATTCCGGTAATTTTAAATCCTTCTGATCCCCCAGACACCCCCTCACAGGTCAGGTGTGGGGTTTTTTCCATTTCTAGTCTTCTCTGACAAGCTATGATAAAGCTTATGGATATTCCTCTGTTTATTATAAAGCTGCTTCGTGTTGCTGCCATAGAAGATGTTCAATGTAAATTCAGCTTTGTTCATATCTGTGAGTGACCCACAGCACCAAACACGGGGTCAGAGATGAGCTGAGATTTCACCTGTGCCCAGGTGAACCACCCCAGTGGTTAATGCTCTTGGGCAGATCTGCTACGTGAAGCACGAGGCTTTTAAATCAGATTACAGAGGTTTGTCAAGGGCAGACACTCTGGGCCTCTAATCACGAAACCCCACACTTGTGGAAAGCAAAGAATTCTACAGTCCTTGACACAGTCTGGCTGGTTTATGTGTGAATTTGTTGGTCAAGGAAACAAGGGACGTGAACAGCAGGAAGAGTGGCGGAGAGCACCGGCAGCAGCCGTGCAGGCTCCCTCCTGATTTCTGGCTTGCCAAGTTCATCCTGCCCTTTCTGCCCCCCAGATAGTGCACAAAGTCATTCCCTGAAGAGTCCCCTTTACCTCCCAAGCCCTGCTTTCTGCAGTAAATGCAGCGGTATTTACGTAGCTGCAAGTTTCCATGGGTGTTCACACTGCACTCAGGGTGTAAATGACGCTGCAGCGGAAATACACTCGTGGTCATCACATCACAGGGCAATGGCGCACGTCCATGGGCTCTCCAGAGCCCACAGATCCCTCTCAGCCTGCACTCAGAAAGTGTCCCAGCTGGGGAAGGGCCTGCTGAGGGTTGGATTTTGTCCCTCGGGTCTCCTTGTGAAGCCCCATAAGCTGTGATTGTTCTCAACAGACCCACTGAAAATTCTCTCTGGTGGAAAGCACTGCCGAGGGAATCCCCCCTTTTCTTTAAAGGTCACATTTCCTACGTGGTTGCCCCTTCTTCACACATCAGAAGTTGAATCATCCAACACAAAAGGCATGTGGTGAGTAAACTACCTTTCTATCTAAGGAAGCTGGGGACGGCCCTGAGGGGAAGGAAGGGGTAACGTAAGTGAAGCAACGAACGTGGCAAGTGCAGGCTCAGTTTCAGCACGCAGTTCCTTCCAGGAAGGTTTCAAAGCAGTTTACCAAAAAAAAAAAAAAAAAAAAATTGTGCAAACAGTGACATAGAGAGAGACGTGACTTAACCTCAGGTCTCCCAGCAAGGCAAGGGTTAAAGGAATATCTCCAGAGTCCATTGTCCTGCCTGGTGGGGCACAAGCTCTCAAAGTGAGAAGCTTCCTCAGCAGCCTCACGGGAAGAGCTGTGAGCACAAACGGGCAGCGTTTGCTTCCCGTCACTCCTGGGCTTTCCAGGAAAGCTAAGGAAAGAAGTGGCAAAGAGGAAGGAGAAATGCCAAACAGAGAAAGACCTTATGCACCCTGCCTTAGAGATGAAGCCTGGCTGCTGGGGTGGGAGGATGCAGCTGGGTTCACACCTGACCTGGATGAGGCCGAGCCCTCTCCAGGGAACACTGTCATGCACAGCACAGGAATTGTCCCTCCCTTTGTGCAGCACGCTGAGAGCCATGCTGCTGTGCCAGGGGATTGGGAATGGAGTAGCTGGGAGTTTTGGAGAACTCCCCGGGCAAGGGGAATGCGAAGGGGAGAGGAGCAGAGAGGTCAGGTGACTTGGTTTTAGAAACTCTGGAGTCCTCTGCAGTTAAAGAGGTGAGATGAGAGTTGGGTCAAACCAGCAAATATCTCAAAACCTAGTTAAAAAACTTAGACCAGAGGTCAGAAATTGCTGTCTTCTACATCTGTATCAATACCACTAGGATGTGCTCATTGGATCACTGTTCTCCTATGAGAAACGTCTTTTTTTTTGGTAAGGCCCTGTAAAATAATTCATGTGGAATTTATCTCTGTGTGGGACCATCCTCTAAGGTGGTTATAATTCTCGTTGCAGATTTTGAAGGTCCTTCCAGCTGGGGCCAAGTGACATTTCCTTGTTCTAAACTCACCTCAGAGTTTCCTCAGTTATTTCTTCTTTTTTTAAAGTTATGATTAATGTTAGAAAAAATCCCAGAAAAACATTGAGAGGATATCTTTTTGCTTTTCAACTTATGGACATCTTCAATGTATTTCAGTGTAGGCAGTGGAGTTGTGTCACCTTGCACTACGGCGGTGTAATTTATGATTGTTATTATTTAATTAATTTTTCGAACAATTGACTAAAAGAACAGTTGTGCTTAGGGCTGGGTTGAACGAGGAGTGGGATTTTCAATCCTTGGGCTTTTCAGTCCTTGCAGGTCCCTCAGCCTATGAGTTGTTCTACCCCTCACCTGACAGGTTGCCATTCAAAAGAATGTCTTTGCTTCTTTTAACTCAATATCAGATAAATATTCCCACTCTCTTTTGCACTCTTTGAAGCCCCGCACGAGGCTGGATCTGGAGAGTGTGCCCAGCCTGGTGCTGCAGCCTAGCAGTGCCGGGAAGCTCTTCTTGGCCAGGCAAAGAGGAAGGACGTGCCCATTTTTCAAAGTGTTTTAACAAAACGACCCTCTTTCTGTACGGAGAACAAAACCTGCTTAGCTGGCAAGCGCCATCCTGCCCCCCTGACCGATGGCTGACCTCCCCAGGCCGCTCGCCCGGCAGCTTCCCTGCACTGACAGCGTCGGCTGAGCACGGAGCTCATTTTCACAGGATCCCAGAATTGTTAGGGTTGGAAGGGACCTCCAGGGGTCATCCAGTCCAACCACCCCGCCAAGGCAGGGTCATCCGGAGCAGGTGACACAGGAATGCATCCAGGTGGGTTTGGAATATCTCCATAAAGGGAGACTCCACAGTCTCCCAGGGCAGCTGTTCCAGTGCTCTGCCACCCTCCATGGAAAGTTCTTCCTCATGTTGAGGTGGAACTTCTTGTGTTTTAATTTATGGCTTATGGCCATTGCTCCTTGTCCTGTCACTGGGCACCACTGAAAAGAGTCTGGTACCATCCTTTGACATCCCTTGGAGATATTTATATGCATTGATGAGATGCCCTCTCAGTCCTCTCCAGACTAAACATGCTCATGAGAAGCCAGGGACAGGGACAGGGAAGGGGATGGGGGTGAGGACAGGGACAGGAGTGGCTGTGTCAAGGCTGTGTCCAGTTCCGGGCTCCTCTCTTCAGGAAGGACAGTGAGGGGCAGGAGCGTGTCCAGGGAGAGGAATGGAGCTGGGAAANCTCTCCAGACTAAACATGCTCATGAGAAGCCAGGGACAGGGACAGGGAAGGGGTGGGGGTGAGGACAGGGACAGGAGTGGCTGTGTCAAGGCTGTGTCCAGTTCCGGGCTCCTCTCTTCAGGAAGGACAGTGAGGGGCAGGAGCGTGTCCAGGGAGAGGAATGGAGCTGGGAAAGGGTCTGGAGCACCAGGAGTGGCTGAAGGAACTGGGGGGGCTCAGCCTGGAGAAGAGGAGGCTCAGGGGGAACCTTCTGGCTCTGCACAACTCCTTGACAGGAGGGGGCAGCAAGGTGGGAGTCATGCTCTGCTCTCAGGGAACAAGGGACAGGATGAGCGGAAACAGCCTCAAGCTGTGCCAGTGGAGATTTAGTTGGACATTAGGAAGAATTTCTTCAAAGAAAGGGCGTTCAGGCATTGGAAGGGGCTGCCCAGGAAAGTGGCAGAGTCACCATCCTTGGTTGGAGGTGTTTAAGGAGCCACCTTCCCTGGAGGTGTTCAAGAAGCATCTGGACCTGGTGCTGGGTGATGTGATTTTGTGGATTTGTGGTTACCATGGCAGTGCTGGCTGGATGGCTGGACTTGATCTTAAAGCTCTCTGCCAACCTTGATGACTCCACGAAGTCATTCTCCACCTTAACTTTATTTCCCATTGCCGAAGCATGTTAAAATCATGATCATGTGCATCTATAAACCTGTAACTCCATTACACAGCAGCACCCTGTGCCCGAATGTTCTCTGGGTTTCCTCGTGAGCAGCCTGGGACTAGGCAGGAGGCACAGCCTGGATCTCCTCCAGGAACCGAAAAATCGCAGTTTCAAGCTCAAGTTCAAAGCGAGCTGAGGGACTTCACGAGGAAAAGGCAGAAGGAGTTTTACAAGTAAATTGTCAGGCTGCTTAAAAGGAACTCTGCCTGCCAGGGCTCATGGGGCCATCGCATAAGGCTCTTAGGCACCCGGTGGGATCGCTGGGGTGTCTGTGCAGGGCCGGGGGTTGGAGCGGGTGATGCTGCGGGTCCCTCTCCGTAACTCGGCGAGCGCCGCTCCCGCCATTTCCTGTGAGGGGCGGGGGGGTGGCCCGCGCTCCCGCCGGGGGCGGGGCACGCGCGCGTCACGCGCCGGGCGGGAGCGTGCGAGGCGGGCGTG
>WBMZ01014824.1:0-15437 GCA_013400975.1 Atrichornis clamosus
CTGAGGGGAGGTGTCAGAGGATGACCAGGCTCTGCTCAGTGGCGTCAGGTAACAGGACAAGAAGTGACAGCAGAAACTGATGCACAGGAAATTCCACCTGAGCATGAGGAAGAACTTCTTTGCTGTGCAGTGACCGAACACTGGGACAGGTTTCCAAGAGACGTTGTGGAGTCTCCCTCACTGGAAATATTTAAGGACCATTTGGACACACTCCTGTGCCAGTGTTCTGGGATGACCCTGCTTGAGGAGGGAGTTTGGACCAGATGACCCTTCCACCCTGACCCATCCTGGGATTCTGTGTTTGATTCTGTGATTCTGTGATTCAGATCTAACACAGTAAGGCAAGTAGAGTTGGATTTTGCTTTCACAAAGATGAGATGTCATGGCCAGGTATTACTGCTACCAGAGAAGAGTTGGGAGGATGGAAGAAAGAAGGAGTAAAGATAGGGTCTGGGCAGAGATCCCAGCTTGCTTCTACTAGAAGATGCTGGGGATATTACCAGAAGTCAATATATGTTTTAAAAAATTTTTTTCTTCTTTTAGTCTTTGCATAACCTTTACTTCTACTGTAAGTAAATGACATTTAATCTTTCTGAGTGGAGTTCATTTTCATCTTTACAATAAGTATTTTTGTTTCCTTTTTTGTTTGTGTGTGCTTCCCCAAATTTATATCTAACTGAAAAGCCAAGGCACCATTACAACACAACTCACAACTTAGTTCAAATCCTTAAAAACTAATTAAATCTTGTATAAGGTCATTCTGATACTGAGTCCTATTTGGGTACTTTCATTAAGACATAGTGGTTTTAAAATAAGACATGGTTATTCACCAGCCTATCTCAAATGTACAAAGAATTATAGCATTTATTAGCAATGCTGCTGATGAATGCTTTCCTTGTATTTCCCATGAAAGTAATGATTTCCGTCTCTACCTCCTATTCCACTGTACCCCAGAGTGGACAGAACTACTTATTTTCCTCTGTGATCCTGCACGGTGATCCCATGAAGCTGCCAGGAGCCAGAATGGAATCCCACTGACCCCTCCCTAGGCACTGAAAACTGGCTCTTTCCAGCCTGAGGGATAGCAAAGGTGAGCACCAGTGGCCACCACTCAGCTCTGCTGAGATCAGGGCCTAGGCTGGACTTTCAGCACAGAAGATTTCCCAAGAGTTTCATGAAAGCTGACAATTAATACAGCTAAACTGTTCTCTGCAGGGGATGTGGTGTGGCTCAGGACAAACTGACCTAGAAATAAATCATACCTAGATATTTCCTTTCATAAGACTTTTTAGGCTCAGTTGGTCACAGTATGGTGCTAATAACACCAAGGTCACAGGTCTGATCCCTGTACAGGCCATTCATTTAAAAGTTGGACTTGAAGATCCTTGTGGGTCCCTTCCAACTCAGAATCTTCTGTGATTCGTCCACTTTATACCAACAACTCTGTGATGAAACACTGCATCTGAATTGTTTCATTTCACACCTGGCTTCCTCTTTATATTAATGTTATTTTATGCATTTAAATTTCAGAGGAAGCTAAGCAGAAGGTAGCGTAGCAAAGCAAACCTTGCAGTCTCGTTTATCAGTGTCACTTAAGGTGATGCTGCCTTTGCTGAGTCAGAAAGCTCCCCCCTTGATTTATGACTGCCTGCTTTTTAGAAGAAACTTTCCTCAATCACAGGTTCTAAGGCCTAAAAAGACTTTCCAGTCGCCTGCTCTGACAACCCACATGCTGCAGGCTCATGTCACATGTTCTTGCAGTGCTGTGGTGTTGATGGATGTCTGCAGCAAGCCAAAAACATGGCATTTGAGGGGCTCAGCCCTGTTGTGCCTGCTAACAAGCTTTCGTGCAGTGTGTATAGGCAGCTTTAATTGCTGCTGCTCAAAGCTGGGCAAAGCAAAATTCTTTCCTTTCAAGGTCATCTCTAGGATGCTGCTGAGTTTCCAGACCTGATGCTAACTAAGATTTGTTCAAAGAAAAAAATCTATTTCACTTCATCCAGACCTTTTTTGGCTGCCAGTAGGCTTTGGTAAAAAAGAGAGAATCAGAAAATAGTGCTGTCAAAAGATAGCTCTACTCTCAGTTATGCTGGGAACAAGAGACTGGCTTTTCTGGGAAGACAGCAGCCCAGGTTAGTAAAATCAGGAACACTTTTCTGAGATGTAAGTCTCTTCCCACCAAAGGTCATTTCTACACAGTTACTCACTCAGAGATATCAATTAGCCAAAATAGAGGTGGATTTGAGCCAGATGCTAAGAACTAACCCCTGCTCATGTGGTTTATTGACTGCAGTAGAGAGCCTGTTGATTTACAGGGGTGTAGTTAAAAGGACATCCAGGACTTAATGAGGTGTTTTAAAGCAAGGAGTTATATATGAGAGTCTCATGAGTTGAAGGTGAGGGTGCAGCCTCCAGGCAACTAAGAACAGGTGAATAGTTGAAATAAGCTCTGGAGTCAGTGGCTTAGGAAGGCACTTGCTCATGCTAGACTGGTTTGGCTCCACAGGCTTCACTGGGACTGGGATCTGTTGGTCCCAGATGGAGTGTCTTGCTGGAGACCAGCCCACTTGGACAGTCAGGGAAGCCTTAGCACCTGCCCCCACCACTCCCTTTCTTGTTTTGCTGCAGTTTTGACCATGCAGTTGGTATCAACAGACATCTATTCCCACCCTGACTTTGAGGGGAAGGGGAGGATGCCGTCAGCACTAAAGTTCTGTGGGAAAGGGTGGCTGTTGTTGTTTACCTGCGCTGGTAAATGTTAAAGGCTGAACTTGGACTGGGTATCTGAATGTGGGGCTCTTTATTTAAAATGGGAATCAGTTAGGAAAACTATGTGTGTGATATTCAACCAGACCTTGTCAGTCCAGCAACATTACTCTGCTACTTCTGTTCTGTTGCTTTACAGTCAAGAAAATGGGGTGTTTCACATTTCCAGTGGAAGATACAGCCATTTCTCCTAATAATTTGCCATTTAGACAGGTGATTTTTCAAATAATCCAAATTATAGGAATGCTAAATTTCTCTCAGAAGAAGGCCATACCACTTGGGAGTATTTGAAACCATGTAGACACCATCTATGTGCTTTATTAGTTACCATACCACTTGCAATCCCTCAGAAGTCCATGAATCCTTGAGCCTGGATCGAAAACCACTGCCCCAGATAGAAAAGATGAAGCAAGCTGCTTGTGTAACCCAGCTGGGGGGTGGAGAAGCTGCTGGAATAATATTGTTTATTAAGAAAACTGAACCTTATGCGGTTTGTCAAATGGTCACTTTCTGTTATGGTGATTTCTAAATAAACTTGCTTCACAGGTCAGGATTTTGTGCTGAGCTTTCAGATGTGGTTATTTTTGCTCATTTACATGAGATTAAATTATTTCTTAGCTGCCTTCTGTCATGTCATGGATGGGCACTGTAAACAGTACTAATGAGGCTGTGTCTGTTGTCTTGTAGTACATACAATTAATCACCAAGTAAAATTAAGATAGGCTGAATTTCATTTTTTTACCTTCTGAATGTTTGAAACAGTGTAAGTGATCTAATAAAAAATGACATGTGGGTGGGCTGCAACAATTTCACTTGTTTTCATATATTCAGATTTGGAAACTACCTTTTTGGTAGGGCCACTGAAATTTCTTAGGAAAGGAGTTCTTTGATGTTTGATCTTTGTATACTTTCAAGCCTAATCAACAAAGAGATTTAATCAGTGAAACAGCAGCTAACAACCTCTGAGAGATGTTCATGTGTTAGAAAAACAAATCACTTGTGGGTAGAATTGCCTTGTTAAGGTTTAGGGCTGGACATGCTTCAGTGATCTCAGACCCAGGGGAAGGTTAACTAAGCTTGGGGAGAGGATGTACCTCTGATAGTGAACACAAAGAACGCAGAATTTATGGGCCCCAAGGACACTTGGCAGAACTCCCGAGATAAGGAAGAAACTAATAAAGCAACTGTGCTGAATCAGCTCCATCTGGGTAGAAGGTAATTCCATCAGGGGCAGACCACGACCACCAACTCATGGACCGCTGACTCAAGAAACCAACCTCAAAAGAAGAGAAAGCCTGAGCATGTAGGCTAGTTAGCTTGAGAAGCGAGAGAGTCATTAACCAATAAAAGATAGAATATTAATTAACAAGAGAACTAGGTAACTTGTAGCTGAGGAATACTAACCCCTTTGTTTGCTAAAATGTATAGCTAGTGAAAAGTTTTGATAGTTAGGATGCTTGATTTGTGGAACACCATCGTTGCAGGGTTTGTGCAATTCTGAAATAAATAATCAATGTCCCTCTCAAGTGTGTAATTATTGGCTTGTTGCACACTAGGTAAGGAATCCAATTTTTGTGGACAACATCAGGAGCACAGACTCTGTGGTATTTTATTTTCCTTCCTTTATTTCATAATGATTGATTGACCAAACTCAGGTTTGCTAGAGAAACTTCTTTCCTTCTTGGTTAGGATCCTAAATTTACTCCTACAGTGCTTTAGAAATATATTGTACAGAGAAAAACCAATGGAAATACCTTAGCAACACATTTATAATAAAGAAATAGGCCACTGTTATATTTTTTCCCAATCTTCCTGTGGAATGAATGTCATATTTCCTGAAAACTAAATATAGCAATGTGCATTGAATGCTAATGCATAGATTTTTCTAAGTAAAAGTGTTATGGACAGATCTTAAAAAAGTCTCTAGAGGTTCAGTAAGGATTTTACAGATAAGTTGTTGATTACATCTCAAATATTTCAGACAAGTTAAGGAAAGTGGTCAGAATTAGTCAGTGTGTCTTGTATTTCTGTAAATGTTTTAAAGAGTAAGGAGTCAGAAATGCTTAAATTGGAAGAGTCCTGCTTGGGATAGTGTGGAATATGCCACTCTAGATAGAATTAATTACTTAAATACCCCTCTTTTTCAAAAAATGCTCTCATCAGGAACTTGCTTTGATGCTTCCTGCTTCATGGGTTTGCAGGCATGACCAAGATGTTACTAGTTCAGATCCAGAACAAGGATGCTGAGTGAAGGCAATTCTGCCACAGCTTTAAATACAGGGGCACAAAGCCTGACACTGAAATACTGTAGGCTTTGCCCCACTTTGCACCCTCTGATGTGTGGTATAATTTGTAGGAAATCAGAACCTGGGCATCTGCTAAATCTACATGTAGCTGACTAGAAACAAGCTGAAAGATCTTTAATGAGCTTAACCATGCTGTAGAGAGAGTGCTACCAACATTGTGCTCCCATGTGCGTGCCAGTTTGTTATCTTGTGCTGGTGAGGAAACTCAGATCCATAATGCTTTCAATTACCAAGTAATTAAGCTTGTTGTGTATCATCCAGACAGGCCTGTCTAAAATATCTTTTCTCTGCCTGCCCCGGATGGGCATAAATAAAAGTAAATTCAGACATGTTCCTTGCTTTGGGACATGTCCTTTTTTTCCCCCCCAAACTCCACTGATTGAATTCTTCAGTCTCAATACTTTTTCCATTTTTGGGGAGAGGGAGAGTGGGTAAACAACTGATCCTGTTGTACAGGCAGCACAGAGGAAGGTGGAGAGGGAAAATTCTGTCCCTTGTCAGTGCTTGGGTCTCACGGAGAGCTGCAGGACTTTCTGCCAGCAGGAATTGGGACAGTCCTTCCCCACAACCTCTGGGAAGCAGAGTGATGTAGTGCTGTGGGAAGGACAGGCTGGTGGCTGGGCTTTGGGGGATCTAGGAACCTGCAAGTTACCCAGAGCTGATCCACCAAAGACTGTGGCTGACCAGCTGCTTCTACAGGCAGAAAAGCCAAAACTTGGCATATCCCACAGTCCTTGTTTTGTTGTTGTTGCTTTATTTTCGTTGTTTTGGTTTTGTGGGGTTTTTTTTGTCCTCACATCACTGAAACGCATCTGGTGCGCAGATGTTTGCTGGCAGAGGTACACAGACCCACTCAGGAAACAGGAATGACCAGGGTGCAATACAGGCCATGTGGATCACGGCAAAGGCTCTGCAGATCCCCTCCTGCCCCTCTGGTGGGTCCTCGGCGAGGCTCTCAGGAGCGAGCACAAGAGCAGCCAGGGCAGGCTGCAGGCAAGGCAGGGGAATGGTGCATGGGGAGCTCTCTGGCAGCTCAGCTGAACTAATGAGCCGGTCCTGTTAGTTCCCTCTTCAGAAAGCTCACATTGGCAAAATTAGCTCCGGAGGAGAAGGGGGACAGCGATTTTAGGAGTCCTAAGAGACTTTTATTAAAAGCACAAGTCGTGTTTAAGCACTGAAAGCTGCAAATGTTTTGATGTTAATTGAAGGATATTTCAGCCTGATTTAATTTGTTCATTGCCCTGCTGAGAAATTATGTATCTCTGTGATATGGGTGGGTGCCTTTATGCACTTTTTCCTAATTATTGATAAGTAAGTGTGAGCAGTAACAGTGCCTAGCTCTTACCAGGGAGGGGTAAGGCAACTGTTTTTAATCATCAGGACTTCTTTGCCTGTGAATGGTGGTGAGAAGATCATGTCATTTTAGGGCTGGGAAAGCAGGCATCTTAGAGGATTTATCCTGTCAAAGGCCCAGGACTAAAACTCCCTCCTCTGTATAACGTTCACTGCCAGCTTATCAGTTCTGTGAAAAACAAGCATAGAGCTGTCATGAAGTTGGGTCATTTTGGGGATCCTTGACTGTGGAGCAGGGATCTTTGTATGACTCTTATCTGAGTGTGGTGGTTTGGTGTGGGCAGGATGCCAGGTGCCCACCAAAGCTACTCTATCACTCCCTTCCTCAGAACCGGGGGAAAAAAATGCAGTGAAAGGCTCTGAGTTGAGATAAGGGCAGGGAGATATCATTCACCAGTTACTGTTACAGGCAAAACAGTCTCAACTTGGGGAAATTAGTTTAAATTATTACCAGTCAAAATCAGAGCAAGATAATGAGAAGCAAAACATATACTAAAAATACCTTCCCCCCACACCTCCCTCCTTCCCAGGCTTAACTTGATTTCTGGTTCTGTACCTCCTCCCTGCCAGTGGCACAGGAAAATGGGGAATGAGCAGTCAGTTCATCACATGTTGTTTCTGCCACAGCTTGCTCCTCAGGGAGAGGAGTCCTTTTTTGATGGTAGCAGAGCAGGGAGGAGAAGACAACGTGGGCCAGGTCAATGTCTTCAGTCAGAGGCTTTGGAATCACGTTGTGAAAGTTTGGAGCAGCCAAGATCTCTGCTCTGAGGAAGGCTTGTCCCTATCACAGCTCTCCACTCACTTCTGTGCAGGTGCTTTGCCTGGGAAAGATTTGGTGTTGTGGTGTGATGCTTCTGATCAGAATGTGGTACATAATCTGGGTTGTAATTTGGTTTCCAGTTCTGGCTGCTCCTCTCTCAAATCAGTTTGTTGGCAAGTAGAGCAGTTGCACGTACTGTTTCCGGAGTGATTTAGTATGAGCAGAGCTTAAAAAAACCCCAAAGGTGCTAATGTTAGGCAGTTGCATATTCTTCATACAAAACTATCCTTCTGGGCAGTCTTCCAGAATTTAGATAATTTCTTAAGAAGCATTTTGGCACTTCTCAATATGCTATGTGAGCCTAGCCTGTAGCAGAATACAAAATACTCATTCCAGCCACTGGACACTATGATCATAAGGAATACTAAGAATTTTTTAAAAAATAAATCCTTGATTAATAAAAAAATAACATCGCAAGATCAAGTGATGGCAGTAAATCAGATCTTGCAGTTTGTTGAATTACATAATTAAACTAATGCTCCAACAATCTTCTAATTTTTCGGAAGGGATGGAAAATGTTTTGCAAACTGAAAGGGTTATGGAAGTGGAAATACTGGGGTTTCCAGTCTAATTCTGTAACAGGGATAAATAGTGAAGGAGAAGCAGAAACAGGTGCTGTTGAATTTGTGCATAAGAGTTAGTGAGGCTTGGCTCCTTTCTCAAATTTGCTGCAATTGCATGAAATAGTTGAGGATGAAAAATGAGGTTTTCAGCCAGGACCCAAGTGCCCTGTCACATTGTGACAGTTAAAATGGGTAAATAAACTCCTTATGAATATGAAAGTGCAATTTAACAGAAAACAGGAATACTCTTAAAGATGGACTGAAGTTTCTGAAAAAGAAACTGCTAGTTTCTTATTTAAATTGTATTGTTATTAGTCACCACAGTGAAATGTACATGTAGATCTCTGAAGCTTCCTCTGGACCCACTGGAGCAGGTCCACGTCATTTTCATGCTGGGAACCCCCGGAGTTGAATGCAGCATTCCAGGTGCAGTCTCAGCAGAGCAGAGCAGAGCAGAGGGGCAAGATCACCGCATTAGCCATGGGAATGTGTCCACTCTGGAGTGTTTGTCCTCTCAATAGGCAACCCAAGCCAGACCAGTTTGAGAGGGTGTTTGGTAACCTCTCTACTGCTGCATCTTTGGTTTTTTCCATGATTTAAATCTGCCTCTGGAAGATAAGCATGATACAGCAGTTCTTGTTTTTGTGTCATGTCTGCACAGCTGTCACCTCGAGTGAGCTTGGCAGGGTGACGAGATTGATGGCAGGGAGAGGTGTGAGTGGGCATTCACTGCTCTCCCAGCTTGAATAAATGTACTGAGTGTGCTGCAGCTGGCACACTGCAGAAGGACTGCTGAATCAGGTACCCAGGGGGACCCGTGCCAGGACATTGCTAGAAGCAAGCCTTGTATTTTCCAGCAGAGGTCCAGAGGGACTACGAAGTTTAATGGGCTAATGTTAATTAGCAGAGCTCCACAGCTTCAGCAGTACTGTGGTTTCCTATTGAAATAAGCCTTGCATGATCATTATGTCTGTCTGATCTTTCTTCCACTCCCAATAATTCGTGACCCTGCTTGACAAACTTGATTGATCTAATGAATGAGCAGAGTTCCGAGAGTCAGTGAATTTCCTACAAATACTGGGAAAATTGTTGGCCAAAGAAAGAGTCCTGATTGACTCAGAAGTTTGGTGCATCAGCTGGCAGTTGACCCAAATAAGCATCAAGGCGAGCTGAAAAGGGAGATTAGTGGCAAATGTGAGACAGAGAGAGAATTTGTGAGTATTGCAGGGGAGAAAAGTAGAAAGGACAAAGTTAAAGAATGAAAATACGCTGGAATAAGTTCCACTAATTGGCAAACTGGCTTGTTAAGGAACCAGAAAAGGAAGGAGAATTCCCTCAAAAGTTTGCACCTTTTCTGTTGCTTCATTGCCCAAATACCTTCTGGTCCTGTGTGAAGGTGTGTAGCCAGCCTCTATCTTGTGTGCCTCGTCCTCTCTTCACATGTCTAGTGCCACCAGAGCAAATACAAACACAATAGAGACTTGGACCTATAGCAGAGTGAAGCTGTGCTATCCATTTTGCTGTGGCTATCCTAGTTATTTCACAGCACATCCAAATTCTGTTAAAATGAACCTGTGCTGGAGGAGCATTCCCTGAGAGAAGGATCTGAAGGGGTGGTTTGCCATCTGTCAAAATTGGTTAAGCCCTGCTTGGGCAAAGGTGCAGATGTTGTTTTGGGTGTGTAAAGACGCTGAAAAGGGATGTCTGTGAGTATCTGCCAAGCACTGTTTATCAGCACAGAGACAGAGCTTGGATCCACATGGTTTAAATGGCTACAGGGTCACTGCAAGCTCCAGAGAAGACAGACACACCCCTCTTCTGGGGGTTCTCTCCAGCAGGAGAGATCCTGTTGGGAATAGATTGAGGGGCATATGATAACATTGAGATGTGCCTGGGTGACCATATACAATGAAAAGCCACACAGCAAGTGGGAGGGTTGTGGCTGGAGATACAAAATTATGCTCAAACCCTGGTCACTTCTGTTGCTTTGTTGCCATGGGATGCAGCAGGTTTTTGCCAGCCTTCGGGCACAGTAGGGTAGAAGGATGACTCATACCTAAAGCATGATCAGGTTTTGAATTAAAAATTTAAGTCACAGATGGACTTTTGGATGTTTTTTTAAAGCAAATCTGTTTCAAAACTGTCTTTGAAGGAAGACTAGCTGAGAGACACCCCAAGCTACTCTGTGACTGTGGATATTGTTTGCATCTGCCTGGCTCTCCCCTACGTCTTTTGGTGTGAGTGAACTGGCCTGATGTGGAGGCTGGCTCAGGGCATGATGCCTCTGCATCTTTAGTTGGTGCAAGTGCCAGTCAGCACCACCCCTGGTTGTCTTTCCTGCACTAACCCGGCTCCTGAGCTACACTGGGGTGTCTCATTCAGAGACACTCTTTTTGAGAACCTGCCAATCCTCCAAGTTAGGAGTTTAGGGAGAGAAAAGAGGTGTCTTCCCTGCTTTAACAAGACCTGTGTCTAAATCTCCCAGACAACTTCTGAGAACTTCAATCTCAGCCTCTCACCTCAGAGTATAAACAGCACATCAACATTTGGGTTCAGATTTGGTGATGTCTTAGGTATCTCATGAGGAAATATCAAGAGTTGAGTAAGTCATCTGACCAAACACTTATAATTTGGTTTTTGTATGGGTATGTATTATAGGGGGAAAATGCAGAGAAATTACGCTACTTCAAATTAGTAGGCAAGACTAACATCAAAGTTATGCAAATTCAGATTGGCTGCTGAACACACAGCTTCAGTATTGAGTAACTGTTGCAGGAAAGCATCCTCCAAACTCCTTCAGCTCTGTGTCTTTAATTATTACAACTGTATAGCTTCCTTCTGGCAAGTTATTTGTTTCAGCAAAGGCACAGTTGGCTGATGGCCTGTGGTTGGTTGCAGAAAAGGACAAATTTGATGATCTTCTGGTCTGTTCTGGAATGAAATCTTATGAATCAACAAGACCTTTTCCTCAAGTTTTTTTGCAAGTAAAAAAACGTTTGCATTAATTAGTATTAATCTCTTCCTTTTTGTATTTTCCTTCTACTATTTTCATGAAAGATTCATCTCTGTTTTTATGAACAATAATAAAATAGGTCTGTTAGCCTCCACTGTGAACAGCCATCTTTTAAAATTGAATCTACAGAGTAGTAAAATCTTTCATCCGCTTCCTTGAGCAACAAAAGGAACAAATAAAGAGCAGCAGCCATAGTGACCACTGGAAGTATTCAGCTGCAAGATTCACCATTCAGCTGCTGTTCTGTTTTCTGCCAGGGGGATTTTTATTGTCTGAGTGTCCATATTGCAGTGCTGCTGTACATCCTGGAGGCACGAAACTTTGTAACAGGTAACAAGTAAAGCAAACCAACAGAGCGTGTCTTCCTGCAATGAAAAACACAGGTAGTGAGGCCCATTAGAATTTCAGTTATGATGGGCATTGCTGAGTAATATATACGGTGTGGGACACACTGGAAACTACTGGAAAATTGCCAAAAAGATTCACTTGCGTTGAAGTGTGAACAGGCTCGTGCTGAAGGCTGTTTGAAAATCTAGGTTGTCTGCTGAGTGTTATCAAATCTCAGACTGGTAATCTCTGTTTCATTACAGCAGGTGAGGATTTCAAAAGACCTCCAGGATTAGGTAATGGACCCCACCTGAAAATAATAGGCAACACACGCAGTCAGCGAGGGTGACTTAGCCCTTCCTCTCGGCCAGCTCTACTTAAACTAGTGTTCCGGGTAACTCTTTATATATTTGAAAACATTTGCCACAAGTACCCTCATACTTACCCACAGCTGGGGATGTGTGTACAAGAGTGAGGGGTGCTAAGTGTGTGCTGTGCTCCTTGTCCTTGGTCTCAGGGACCTTCTTTAATCTCCCATGAATGCCTAGGGTGCTATTAATCGGCTTATCACATCTAGGTCTAGGATAAGCCTGTCCTGGAGGGGAAACTGCCCATCCTTGGGGTCTTGGGCATGCACCCTTCTACGGGAATAGCACTTTTGCAGTGGGGCTGGAGTTGAGTGCTCTCTGGTTATTTGAAAAGGTCTCAGTCCTGAGGGGTTGTAGGGGTGAGTGTAACTGCTTGTCTGGGGTCTGTTCCCCACGTGCTCCGTTTGAATCTCAAACTCCAAAGGACTGCTGATTACTCACACTCCCAGCATGGGTGCTTTGGCTTTGGGGGATTAAATGAAATGCCATTTCTAGAATTTGAGGGGAGCAGAGTATTAAATGTCTCCCTAAGGCATAAATCACTTGAGGCCTGTTGCTACCAGAGTACGTAGGTCTGGTATAAGACTATTGACTGTGGTTTCTAAGATGCTTTTGTGCCCAGCTAATCATCACTCTATGCTTGCTCTCAGGACTATTTTTGCTCAATGTCCATAATGCTTAGACTGACTTTTAAACAAAACAGCTCTGAATGACCCTGGTGTTTCTGCCAGAGCACTGGAACCTAATTTGGAAGTTGTAATTGTTGTCTCCCTTCTTCTTCTTTCTTGGAGTGGGCTGGGAGAGAAGAGCATGCTGGGTATTCAGGACACATTTTTGTGTGTGTGAGCTGCTCACTCTGGAAGATTTCCTAGTGACCCTGCTCAGCTCAAAGCTATTTCTTTGGATACCTAAATTTACATTGGTACATCAAACCAATGAACTCGAGCTGACTCCTACAACCAGTCTGCACCTTTGATTGGGAGAATTACATGCAGTGCTGAGGAGTGAGGTGTTGTTCTCAAAATAGGGCTAAGATTGTGCTGTCAGTGGTGCAGGAGGCTTTCTGGTTTCACACAGTGGCAATGCAGCAGTCAGGTTTTTTTCTTAGTATGCACTGGGTTAGCAGTACTTATCTATGTTATCCATTGCTTGCTAATTCTGTTGTCTTATCTCGCTCCCTAGTTCATCTACTGGAGGTGGAATGCTCGGAAAAGAAGCTAACATCTCCCTAATGTTCATCTAGCCATTGCTAGCTGTGGATGTTACAGGCCTGCGTGCAAAGGGATTTCAGCTTCCTGCCAAGTGTCTGTGAGAAAGCAAGGCTTTCTCAAGGATGCTGCAGGAAAACAATCTAAAAGTATTGTAAACTGTGGTCTTGTTATGAGACCAAAGAAGAAAACATGAGGTAAGAGTTGCTGGGTCCAACCAATCCCTCTGGGGGGTGGCTGGTCAGTGAACCAATGACCTTGTGTTAGTCCAGCGTGCTAAGGTATATAAGCACCTTTGTAAATATAATAAAGAGGTCGGTTTGCATCTACATAAGGCCGTCCATGTCGTTGGTGTCCGGGCCCGCTAGCGACAGCTAGCCTGGATGACACCTCTTGCCACGCAAAAAATGAATGATGTTTTAGAAAGTATCTGTTATGAAGGAGGGAGAGATCCCAAACCCTCTGGCAGTCTGCTGTTGCAGGGAAGTAACTTGCCACTGAGCACATCCCACGTTCTGCCCTCTCTTCAGGTGTTGTGTCCCATGTACCTCAATTCTTTGCTCTTTGTGTGAGGTGCCCTTAGAACTCTCCTTGGTTTCCTTGCCTGCTGCTCTGCTGCTTCCCATTCTGCTCTCTTATTGCTCCTTTGGTATCTACTATGGAAAATATTTGTGTTTCTTTTTTCCCACATCCTTTAACTGCTTCTCTTCTTACTGTCCTCTTACACTTCTCTCTGTGAGTCTGTTGGTGAAGACCCATCGAGACCTGTCCTGTACACCCTTCTCTCTCTCTCTAGACCTGTCCTGTACACCCCTCTTGCTGCCCATCTTCTCTTTCAGTCTGTTCCCACTGTCTCCTGTGTGCTTTCACCCTGTTGACCCTTATGCCACACACATCCTCGTTCTTTCCCATTTAAAACACAACGCATCAACTGGCTCTTGCACGAGGCTCCTCCCTCAGGTGGCTGATGACCATCTCTAGGGTAGCTATCAGCTTTAGTACAGCTTGGTCTGCAACTTGTTGCTGCTTCTTAGGTTCCCCAAATAGAGAGGAGCCTGCGGGACACCCCTACAATCGCATAGGCCCAGAGTTTAAACAACTCTTTGGGTTTGGAACTGCTTCTCTGAACTGATTGGTGCTGAGTACTGTGGAGCTCTGGACTCCCTCTTGCCTCGGTAAATTTGGCTCCTAAGTCTTTGCCACTCAGTTCTTGGTTGAGATGAGACCTTTCATCCTTCCTCAGCTGGACACAACTCTTCTCTCCTCCTCGTGGATGTTTTAGCAACACAAATAACCCAAGTTGTCATGGGTTACAGAATGCAGCTTTCAGAGAGACTCCACAAAACAAAGTAGTGGCAATTGTAAATTAGGGTTATTTCAGAGTACATGGCTGGAGAGACCAGCTGAACTCTTGGCACAGTCTGTGCAAAAATATGAATCTACCTAAACTCCTGGGCAGCCGCAGAATGATGTGAAGACACACTTTTATCACCCTGTTGATGTGTCAGTTCTGGTATTAACTAGGACAGTGTGATGCAGTATTTTGCCACCTCCTGCTGCTGTTATTCTTCTTTACTATGAAATCTCAGCATTCTCCTTTGAAAAATACTGCAGCTCACTACCTTGATAAAGATAATCTTTATTCTGCTGTGTGGTACTATAGTCCTCTCAAGAGAAATTGCATTTAAGGGGAGAGCTGAAACTAGTGCATCTACAGGAGACCATATTACTAGAGTTTTATTTTAGCTATTGATTTTTCACAGTTTCTTTTAACCCAGAGTGAAAATGTCAAAAAAACCCAAACTAAACCAAACAAAAAAAACCCAAACAAACAACAACAAGAAAACCCCACAAGAAAACAAAAATGTGAGAGTTTTGCAGGGAGAACTTCTAACTCTGCTTATTTGCTTAGAGAAAAGAAGAAATATTTTTATTTCAGACCCATATTGGGTTTTTCCTGGTACCAAAAGAAAAAATATCTTTAAGAAGGGTGTGTTGCTGTTGTGGATGGGGTTGGTCTTTTTGTTTCGTTGGTTTGGTTTGTTTCTAATTGCTTTTGTTCCTGCATTAAAAGGACGACATGCATAGTGAAATATGTACTTGATAGTCTATACTTGTGCTTCTAAGATCACCTAAGGTCACCTGTCTAGTGGGTGACAAGAATCAAAAGTTGAACTTGTAGGTTGGGATAAGAACAGTTTAATAATCTACACAACAAATTGAAATAGAATAATACCTTATTATTATTATTTTATTGTTACTATTAAAAAATGGAAAGAAACCAAACATGTGAGGCTCAGTACAGTTGCTTACCATCTGCTGACCAATGCCAGACCCCATCCCTGAACCCAGATTGGCCCCCCTTCCTGGTGGCTCCCCCAGTTTATATACTGGGCATGATGTTCTATGGTATGGAATATCCCTCTGGCCAGTGTGGATCACCTGTCCTGACTGTGCTCCCTCCCAGTTTTTCTTTTGTGCACCTCCTCACTGGCAGAGCATGAGACACCAAAAAAAAAAGGAGTCCTTGACTTAGGCTAAACATGATCTAGCAAACCCCAAAACATTAGTGTATTATCAACTTTATTCTCATGCTGAACCCAAAATACAGCACTGTACCAGCTACCGAGAAGAAATTAATTCTATCCCAGCTGAAACTAGGACATCAGTGTAGGTCCCTTCTACTGAAATTCCTCCCCTCCCCTCCCCTCCC
>WBMZ01014825.1:0-181089 GCA_013400975.1 Atrichornis clamosus
CTGCGCCGGGGCGGGGCGCTGGCGGGGGCCGGCGCTGCCCCGCCGGCACCGATTCCCGCCGCTGCTCCCGTTGCCGCTCCCGCTGCGCCTCGGGGTGCGATGCCGCCGGCGGCAGGCGAACGCACAGTGCGGGACAGCGGCGGCTCCATCCCGCTCCCGTCGTCGCTGCCGGTGTCAAATTCCAGCCGCCGTCACCTGACCGGCGGGGCGGGCACCGGCACCGATACCGATACCAGGACCCTGATTCACACTGGCATCAGGATACCAACCGGCACCCCGATCCGCACGTAGTAGCACCGGGACTCCGACCCGCAAGAACGCCGGGATCAGGAGGGCACCGAAATCCCGCCAGCAGCAGGAGCCGCAGCACAGCCCACTTTATCACCGGCTCTCGCCGTGACCGCCGTCGAGCTCCCGCGGAAACGCGCACCCCGCCGGGAACGGCACCGGGACCCCCGGAGGCACCCGAGCCCCGCTACCGCCACCTGCCCGTCGGCCGACCCCGGGCAGACGGACCTGCAGCTCGGACGGACAGAGGGATGCCCCGTGAGCGGGGCTCCCTGCCCCGACAGCCCGGTCACAGCGCTACCAGGACGGACACACGGACACCTTTGGGAAAGGGTTCAGCCCTTCCCGGAGCGCTACGGTAGCAGAACCCCACGGGGACCCTACGCCCCGCGTCGGAGGGCAGAGCCCCGCGGAGACCCCTTACAAACGTGGGGGGCCGGCGGTGATGGGTTGGCGGGTAGCGCCCGGCCATGGTGGGGCCGGCCAGCGTCCCAAGCACCCCGAGCTGACTCGGGTCACCGGTGTGACTGCCGTTCGTGTCCGGCCGCGCCGGAGGAGGAGTCCGGCCTCCCGCCCGCCCGCGCCCCGGTCCTCCTTGGCTGGGCCGCCCGCCACCGGGCTCCTTACCTCTGCTGACGCCCTGCCTCCCTCCGCCGGGGCCGCCGCTGGCCCCGGGGACATGGGGGCCGGCTGGCGAGTCGAGCCGAGCCCGTACGAGTCCTTACGTCACCGCCCGGGGCCCTCCGCGTCCATCCCGGGGCTCTCGAGTGCTCCTTGCGAACGTGCCAAATCCCGGAGCCGCCTCCGCTCGACACCGCTTCACACGTGCACCCCTGGCCGGAGCCGATCGCCGGGACGCGCCCTGGGCCAGGCGAACCCCCCGGGTCCGGTCCTCATGGCTGCGGGGTCCGAGGGCGCCCGGGAGGGCTGCGCGCCCCGCGGTGCCGCCGGCCGTGTCACCTGCCCCGGCGGCACTCGGCCGGCTCGGCGCAACTCCCCGGGCTTACGCAACTCCCCGGCTGGAGCGGGGCCAGCGGCCCGGTCGCCGGCTGTGCCGCGGCTGCACGCCGGGCCCCAGATCGCCCCGACTCCGGGTCCCCTGCCCTCGTCCCCGCCGCCCGGCAGCCCGGGCCCCGCAGTCCCGCGGAGGGGACGGACGGCCGCGCCTGCAGCCACCTGCGGAGCCGCCGCCTCGCTTGCTCTCATCTCCTCGGATTATCCAGCGTGGGGGTGACAACTCCCGCGTCCTCCTGCGGCATCACCTGCTAGGGAGTGTGCGGACACAGGCGGCGCCCACTAAGCCCTTCCCGCAACCGCGAGCAGGGACGAGGGAGCTAGCATGCAGCCCGGAGCTGCTGCCCCTGCCCTGAAGTGGCACCGCGTGACCCTGGTTCCCCCCTCTTCCCCCTGCCCTCATCCTGGCACAAGCATCTTGACCTAGTCTGTCGCCATGGGTGGCTCCACGACTGCTAGTGGGACTGTGTGGGAGCGTGGGCTCTGCCGTGGGGCTGCTTTGTCCCACGGCTGTGACCTGAGGCTGCTCCCATCTGAGATGTCCTCATGGGAGCTGTCAGAGGTGATGTCCTTGGATGCCTTGGCCCAGCGGAGGTTTGGAGGCCCTGGGGCGGAGGAACAGTAGGGGGCAAGTGACAGTGAACAGGGCTGCAGACTAAGGCAGCTGCCTGCTTGGAAAATGTCAGTGTGAGTGGCATGTCCTGTTCCAGGCTGCCCATGGAGCTGGGACTGGCCATAGCCCTGCCCATGCTGGGGAAGCTGTGCAGGAAGAGAGGGCTGCCAATGAAGGGAAGGGTTGCCTCTCCCACTGACTGCCTTGGGGGCTTGGAGACCGCCTCGGGTGCTGGCTCAGCAGAGGGGTTACCCCATCCTCTCCTACCTTCCCTACAGATTGAGCAGGTCCTCACGGCCCCAGGACGCAGCCAAGAAATTCTGAGGGTGTGGTGCTGGTGGTGGGCAGAGGGCTATGTGGGGCATGGGACAAGGGTATCCAGGGGACCCCATACAAGTGAACCCACCTGTGTTCCAGGCCCTGTGTTCCAGGTCCTGTGAAAGGGATGGTCGTGCAAAGCCATGTGAAGCATGGCCTCTGTCCTCATTCAGGTGCGTCTCCTTCAAGAGAGACACCTGAAGACACTGGCTTCCTTCTCTGCCCTTGCTTCCTGTCCTGGAACACATGAGCCTGCTGCTGCTGTCAGCCCCACTAATGTCCTACCAGCAGCACCTCCTCCCTGTCCCCCCAAGGTCGTGGTGGCAGACGATGGCATGTCCCAGCTCTGTGTCTCAGTCTGGGCACTGATCTCCCCTCTTGGGCTCCCATGAGTATTGGCTCTGCCCTGGGCCAGGCTCCACAGGGTACTGGGGTGCAGGGCAGGGTTCCCAGCCCCACATGTCTCCAGACAGAGGGGTGACCTGCTCCCTGGCTGCTGCTGGCACCACCTGGTTTGGTACCTTCCAAGGCACTGCCTGTGTCAGCCTGTGCTCCTGAACTTCCAGGACTGGGGTGTTCCCAAGTGCCTTGTCTGGTCTGGAATGAGCCCTGTGGAGCCAGGGCCTGCTGCGACATCTGCCCCTGAAGGTGCCACCCTTGCATGTTGCAGGATGGGGTTGATGCAGTCCAGCCAGATGGCAGGACTGAGCATGCCATGACTGCTGTGTGAGGCTACGGCTGAGTGTGACAAAATACACGTGGGAGAGAGCTGTGATGCAGGCGTCCCCATCTCAGCAGTGACATGGGTCTTTCAGGGATATCTCTGAACAAGCCTCCATGTGTCAGTTGACCTGAATGCCCTGATCCCAGGCTCTGTGGTCTCCTCCTCCTCAGCCCTTCCAAGGTGAGGCCAGGGTATGGGCCATCCCTGTGGCTGGCCCAGCCCAGTGGTGGTGCTGACTCCACTCTTCAAGTGCTGGGAAGAGAGGAGGGAAGGAACGAGGATTTGAGCAGCTCCAGTATCTCCTTCTTGGAACTTGCAACCACACACTGGGGAGGGTTGGGCAGTTGCTTCCCTGGTGTCCCATTGATGCTGGCAGCAACCCACCCCTTGTTGTTTAGAAGCAGAGAGGTATGGCAGACTAGTCACCCACCTGGAAGTAGCCTTCCTGCTCCTCTGAGCGATGGGACAGTCTCCAACATATCCTGTAGCCCCGGGAGCCCGGTGGCATCACCAGGGTTTGCCTAAGGGGTTACACTCCTCCTGCTGGGACTTGGCAGGTGTCAGAGCTGGTCACAGCCTTGGCCCCTGGCTTCCTAAACCGTTTCCTTCCTGGACACTGTGGTGAGAAGGTCACTTGGCTGGACACCTGCCTTTGTCAGGGCCGCACCCAGCCTGATTGCTGCTGCGACCCTTGGCGCGAAGTCACCCTGCTGGCAGGGAGTCCCCTGGAGAGCGGACACAGCCACAGGCAGCCCATCCCAGGCAGGACAAGCTCCAGCACCTGTGCCTTCCAACATGAAATGAACCCAACTCATGACCCCCTCTCCCACCCCTCAGGTCACCTGCAAGGAGGAGCACAGCCCTCTCCTGTCTCCAGCACCAAACCAGTGGCATCGGCCAGTTGCAGCTCCAAGCCGCTGGATTACTGTGCTGGAGGAGCCAGCAGTGAAACCAGGCAGGGGACAGCCCAACCAGGGGAATCCCTCTGCCTCCTGTAAAAAAGGCCCAAGGCAGCAGAAGAAAGAGGCCAGCCAAGCTTGTTTGATAGCTTTATTGCTTCTGTGATATGACTGAATTGATGTGACATAAGCCGGCTTGGAGGAGCCTGCAAGACTCTTGCCCTCCCTGCCTAGAGGGGAAATTAAAAAAAAATGCAGAAACTAAAACTAATTTTAAAAACTCATTGAGTTCTTGCATCTCAGCTTGGTACAGTACCGGCAAATACACTGGCCTTTTCAAGACCCTGTGCAGGCTGTGCGAGGAGCCAGAGCCCAGAGGGGCTGGGCAGTGGCCCCAGAGGGGCTCCTGCACCTCAGGACACATCTCTAATACAGCGAGTGACGCACGCTTGGACCGACGGCGCGCACTGCACTGGTGCCTGTGGAGCTCGGTGTGGTGGCCGCCTCCCTGCCAAACACTCTGGGAGCCCTTGCCCGTGTCCACTGCTGCCCATACCCCAACCCAACAGTGCCCATTTGACACAGACAGCCCTATTCTGACACCTTCCCCCACTTCCAGCAGTACCCACACTGAGGGGTAGCGCAGCATGGCTGGGCAGGGCGTCCTCACTTCTCCCGCGGAGGAAAGGAGATGCTGGAAGCCCAGAGACACTGGGCTGAGACATATTGGGCTGGATCATGCTGCTGCCTTGTGCTACCTGGCCATGGTGCTTCCCTTTGGCACCTGTGAGCTTGAGGCCACAGCATGGCCTGCCCTAATAGGGTGAGCTGGTGGCAGAAGCCCGATGACAGGGTGGTGGATGCTGCCACAAATGCATAAGCAGCTCATGGTGTGGTCCGTGCAGCAGCAGCAGCTCTCTGGCAGCCCCTGTCCCCCAGAGCACCACGTGCAGGTTGCCCTGCAGCTCCCCAGACCCGCTCTCTGCAGTAGTCAGAGCGAAACCCGCTATGGGCACTGGGCCCCGAACCTCCCTATGTTTCCCTGGGCTCTCTCTAGGCAGGTTCCCTGCCACCCGAGTGCCTTTCTGCACTGCAGCACATCAGAGGCATCAGGCAACCCCACTCTATATTTAGGCTGTGGAGAATTCCCCTGGGCTCTCCCTTCCGATCTGACAAGGTGAGTCACTGCGAGGGAGAGGCCAAGACTCACATCCGTCCCACTGACCCTGCTCTGACCTGCGTGCACCGCTCCGAGCTGGCAGGACTGCAGCGCTTCAAGGGCGGGAGGTGGCTGCAGCTGCACGTGGGGAGGCAGTCAAAGGAACGGCATCCAGGAGTGAAACCCAGTGCTGTGCACTGCTCCTGGGGCTGGAGCCCCATCACCTGGCCATGGGCTGCTCTGTAAGGTCAGTGAGCCAGAGGAGAGCCATGGCCCCCAGATGCTCTTTCGTTCCACTTGCAGGTGGTCCTGACCCACCAGAGTCACTCTGGGCCATGCACTCATCTATTTAACTTGGGCACTTCTGCCTAGAGACTCCCACCAAGGTGGAGGGAAGGGCTTGGAGTCACCTTCCTGGTCTGTAGGGTCAACTTCCCATCAGAATATGCCCCTGGCTGTGGTAGAGAGCTGGGATGACAGGGAAGGCTGAGCAATGGCCATGCTGTGTCCTTGGACCTGGAGCCTGTGAGTTGGAAGATAAAAGTGCCCTGTAGCTTTGTAGTGTTCAGTAAACCAGCCTAAATCAAACTAATGCTATCACAAGACTCCACAGAGGTGCTTCCTCCAGTGGGTGGAGAGGAGCCCCGCACAGACACCGCAGGCTCTTCACCCCCTCCTCCCTCTGGATGCAGCTGCCCACGCTGCCATCTCAGCTCACTGCAGCACATGGATACAGCCCATCGCCCACCCCTGCCCCAGGGCTCCCATGGCAGCTGGTTAAAGACCCAGTTCAAGCACCAAGACAGGTGGGTGTCAACCCTTCCCCAGCCACAACCTCAGCCAGGTCCAGCCCAACCATCCTCACTGCCAGCATGGCTGAGACTCAACAGATGATGGTCCCAAGTTTAGGCTGACACACAGGAACTGCAAAGGGAGTGTCATCTGGTGAGAGCCATGGAAATCCAGTCCCATGGACTCCTTGAGAAAGAAGAACAAACGGGGAGACTTCAAAGGAGTATCTGCCACAGCATATGCTCAAAAACCTGACGAAAACCTCACAGAGCATCCTGGCAGGAGGCGTGTCCCTCAGGGAGCAGGGACTGCCTGGTTGGGAGGCCAGAGGGATGGGGAAGGGACATGGGAAGGGGAAAGGGAAGGAGCCTCCCAGCATGTCTTCTGCAGCCCAGAAAGGGCAGGATCCTTGAGCTGCTCCCAGATGACAAGGCAAACAGCAGCCACAACCAGAAGCTGGGCAGGACTTGCCCCTGAGCAAGCTCCTTGGCTACAGGCACACCAGGCAGAAGAGGCTCCTGAGGGATGCATCCCACACCAGTCTGTAAGCAGCACTCAGCCCCATGTCCTGAGAGCTGCCTCTGCCTGCAACCTTGTCTCAAACCATTCTGTACAGTTTGTTCCTCTGTCCCACGCCTGAGTCACTGCCTGCCCCTCCTGCACACCCCCTTGAGGGTCTCAGCTCCAAAGTCCCAGCTCCCACCAAGTCAGCAGGTGCAGAGTTGGCCCAGGGAGCCATGTGAGCTCTGCTCTGGGCATCCCTTGTCCATGCCAGAGCCATGCTCCCCCTTCAGCTCAGAGCAAGGCAGACTGCAATCCTTGGGCTACATCAGATGCAGTGCCAGGACCATGATTCCAACCCACATCCCTCTGGGATCCCCCTCCACTGACCCCAGCACTGGCTGGCTGCATGCTGGTGCCTCGACACCCAGGTAGTGGGACAGTGCCCGTGGGTGCAGTCCAGCCTGCTCCAGGCTAGGGGAGCACAGGAGCCACTTTCCACCTGTAACTGTTTGTTTCCTTGGCAATCCCCCTTCTGCCCACGTTCTTCAGGTGGATGAGACCACCCTGCTGTCCTCACACATGGCCACGTTGCTCAATTTATTCCAGCTCCTCTGAAATATGTATACAAATCAAATGTGCAAAACTGCATCTTGGGACCAAGACAGCAAAGAAAGGACGTGCTCCTGAGAGCAGGAGGAGCAGCAGTGCCAGAGCAGCACGGGAGGAGCTTGGAAATGGAGTGAGCAGGGGCCGAGCAGAGGGTGAGAGTTCCCATCAGGTTCCATCATCATTGAGGTCACACGTCGCTTAAATAGGGAACATGATCGAGTTTGGAAAGTTAAGCAAAAATCTTCAGCAGTCTGCTCTCACACTGTAAAGCTTGAGATCTCCATTCAAGATCTGACCTCCTTCCAAAGAATAAATTACTCTCCTCCCACACAAAAACAAAGTGAGATGCTGTCCAGAAACAGTGACACCAGTCTGCATGGACTCCACGGGGGCCCTGCATAGCAGGCACAAACCAAGAGGCCTGAAAGCCTTAAGCACAATGGGACAGGCTCCTCTGCACCATGACAGGCAGGAAGGAAGGTGGGGAGGATCTGCTGTAGGCAGAGAAAGCCATCGGCTCCCCGCTCCACCTCGAGGTCGGGGCAGAGGCAAAGCAAATGGCTATGAAAAACACAGCCAAGTCAGTGGCTGCTGCTGTTGCTGCCTCTGTGGAGGAAGTGAGGAAAAATGCAGAAAAACAAACCCATGCTCATCTCCATCCAGAACCTCCAAGTGGAGAATGAGAGGAAGCCATTATTCTCCCTTCGGATTGTAGCAGCACCAATGACACTGAACTTTTGGATGGATTTGTTTTCCTGGGGAAAGATCTGAGGCTGGTGACAATGTAGATGGAGCATGAAGAGGCCAGGTTTTTCGCAGGGCTGTGCACAAGCAGACTTTGCCTTGTACCTTGGTACTTCTAGTATGGTTCCAGCAGAGTCTTTTAAAAAATAATGCTTTGTACATTCAGGCATTGCTGCCTTGGGGCAGCATCACCTCCCATTTGGCACAAATCATTTTATTCACAAACCTTTCTTCTCTCTCCTGAGTCTTTCGTGTCTAATTCAGGATGCAGAAGATCTGTCTGCGATGCAGAGTTCAAGAACTGTCCACTCAGCCCCTTGCTCACCTCCTGCCAGCTCTAGGCCTGGAGGTGGCAGATGTAACCCTCGTGCAGACTGGCAATGCAAGAGGGTCTTCCCAGAGCACCTGGGCATCTCTGTGTGTCTTCAGTGAGGTGGAATTCTTGCAGGGGGCTGCCAGTGCCTGCTCCCAGTGCTGCAGTGTGTCTTCATCTCCTCCCTTGGAGGCAGTGGCTGCAGCCACTCAAATCCCACTGGTTAGGTCAGTGATGACTCGGGCTTTCACCAGCTTCCTCAGAAACTCTTTCTCCCGCTGGATGTTGTGCGTCCAGGACTGGAAGGAAATGGGAGAGACAGGAGGTTAGCAACTACTCTGGCCAAGCAAGTTCCTGTCCCTCATGCTATGGGAGACTCCATCTGGGGCAGGGCAGTGGCTTCTGCCCAGGAGACAGACCCCGCTGCAGATCAGAAGAGCCCTTGCACACCAAGGACCTTCTTTTATCTGAAGCTGACACAATCACCAAGGTCAGACCTGTGTACCTGAGGTAGAATGTTTCCCCATGGACTGGGTGAAGTTTATTTGGCATGGTGAGATCTGGGCAATCCAGGTCCCTTGGGCAGATGTAGCTGGTTACAGGGCCCTCCCAAGCTACCACACACACAGGTCCAGTAGCACAGCGCTGATGATGGCGTGTGCCAGGGAACAGAGCTCGCAGTGGCAGGACATGCTGTCCCCACCACACACAGCTCCCTGCCAGGGGAGGTCTCTGGCAATGCACAGGGTGCATGCAGCTGAAAAGTGCCAAGACCATCCCCATTAAAGCTGGCTCTTGCCCCTGCTAGCTCTCTCAAGAGGAAATCACATGCTAAAGGTTATACTAATACAATGTGAAGGGTGAAATGGCCACATCTCCCAGCAGGCACTTCAGAGCAGTGATTGCTATAGCTGGTGTCAGCCCACCCAGATGTGTTCCCTGCAGCAGGCTTTAGCCAGGATTGCAGCATCTGCCATCACTCCCCTGTGCTGGTACTATTGAAGCACTTAATGAAAGCAGTAAATGGTGTGTCACCTGTGGAATCCAAGACAGAGCAGGGGAAAGCAACTTTCCCCCAAATCTCCCAACAGGACAAGAATCTCAGTAAATGATTTCAGCACAGTGCTCTGGTCAGCAGGTAACCTGAGCTCTAAATACGATCTGGACCATGACAAAATCACTCTACAAGAGCCTCCCTGAAGTGGCCTCAAACCAACAGAGCACCCGCCCCACGAGCCCACTGAGGGCATTCTGTTACAGGTATTGAACTCCAGTTTACCCACTGCAAAACTGTGGGCACCTGCCTGCAAAGCACTGGTTGTATACATCATGCACAGTGTGCATGTGGCTCTCCTGTCATCCTGCTTGTCCTGCCCTGTCCTGTCCAGGACAAGCAGCTCTCAGCCGTGACTGCTTTGTGGCACTGGCATGATGTGCAAGCAGCAGGCTGACAAGAGGTCCAAGAAAATGAAGGTCTCTCTCTGGATCTACAGCACATTTTGGAAATACCTTTCTTGCTGCTACTGTGCATTTACAATCCACTTCCACCCCTCCGCTGCACAGGAATGACAACAGTTAAAGCTACTGAAGAAAGTTCAGGCAGGTGTTACCTTGTAACCTGTGTTCAAAAGAAGTTTTTGACTTCCTCTGCCTCCAGTGACACTGTTACCTGAACGCTGCAAAGGGTACACCAGGGAACAGGACCACAGGTGGTAAACTGTGCTGGTGCTCTTTGGCCGTGCTGGGACATCAAGTCTCAGTGCATTCACTTACATCTGGCTGGGCTTGTCCTTCAGACCTGCCTGGAGCACCAGGAGTCTGATACCTCAGAGCACAGTCTGAGCCCTCCTCCACGCCTTTCAGCCTCATCAAATAGTATGACAAGCCAACTGGTTTTGGCCAGGACAACCTGTTTGTGTTCCTTGGACAGATGGGAACTGGGACGGCAACCAATTGTAGGCAAACTCAAACCACCTAAAACGTCACCTCAGGCCACGTGCAAATGCCTTATCTGATGGCAAGAGGAAATCTGCTTTGTGAAAAGTACAAGTGGAGCAGGAATTTAAGTACAGGAGGTGGATAATAAAACTTTGGGTGATACAATTGCAGTCTCTCACATTACAGCCAGGTCTGGCTCCAGCAGTGACTGCAAAGCTGCTGGCAAGACCTACCAGCCTGTGGTTGTTCAGCATCCAGGCTGCTCTATACCCTGGGCACTGCCACTAATTCCTTGTTTCAAGCAGAAAGTCACATGAAGGGCAATTCAACCTCCCACCTGATCCATGGATCTTAGTGATGTCCGCATCAGTACTCTCTAATGTTTCGTGGTTAATGTAAGCCCACAGAGGAGGAGGTTCCCTGGTGAGGACAGGCTTTCATCCCTCCCAAAGAGCACTACCAGGGCGCTCAGTGCGGTGCTGCTCCCCCATTGTCCGACAGCAAGGCAGGCAGGAGGGATGAGGCGTGTCTTCAACACCAGCTCCGGTTACTGATTACAGGAGAGGAACTCACTCACCCCACCGACAGACAGAGCTAATCAGACGAAGGAAGCTGCATTCCAACACTGGCAGCGGCAGTGGGGAGAAGAGCCAGAGCAGTTTTCTCAAAACTGACAGGAAGGCAGGCACCTCAGTCCTATTGCCCTGACAGGAAAAGGCAATGAAATACACCCTAAACTGCAGCAGGTTGCAGGGTGTACACACCTTAAATAGCACCCTGGGTAGCACATGCTACAAGCAGAAAACTCCAGCTATTTTCTTGTCAATCTGCACCTCCAAGACAGTGCTGGAGCAGCTTGGAGCATTCACTGTCACCTCCACCTTCTTGTCCCTGCACATCACCACCACTGCTGCTCCTGCAACCTGGCAGACTGGCTCTGTCCTCTCCCTCCTCTGCCACTCACATCCAGTGCAGCTTCCACTTGTGCAAACAAACAGGCTGCATACCTAAGCCCATGGTCAGAGTAATGAACCCCTAGAAGTTCCAACAGGAATGTCCCAGGACGCTCCAGAACTCTTCTTGTTCGCTGGGGATCAGGCTTGGATTTCCAGTGCTTTTGGCCTCTCTCTGAGTAGTGGATGTTTGCTATTTCCAGTGGAGAGAGAAGCAGCAGGAGGAGAGTTGCTCTGCAAGCACATGCACTGTTATGGCTGTTCATCCCAGGGAGGTGGCAGTGGCTCTGAGCACTTGGTCACAGTTATTAGATGAAAATTTATCATCAGTTAAAGCCACCTTTCAGGGTTATGCAAATGCAGCTGCCTCAAACCACATTCTTTTTATCTTGACAATTCCAAAAGGAAGCACAAAACATCATCTGTCGCTTCAAGAGAAGCCAAGTAGAATATTTTAAGACTAAGCAAATGTTTCAGAGACCAACCCAGGAGGAAGGTAAGCTCCCTGTCTGTAATCAATTACAATTGGGGAATGCCTCAGCTTCAGACCACATTAGTCTTATCAAGCATGCTGCAATTAAAATACAGGAAGGCTAAATTAGAGAGAGTGAAGTCAATGAGGAATGCATTCCAGAAAAATAGCAAGTTGTAAAGCTGGAGGTTTCTCAGCTCTGTTACATCCTCCCTATTTCTGCAAGTCAACAGCATTTTTCCCTGAAAACCTGCACAGAGATCACAGCAGAGCAAAAAAGGGCTTCTTTACTGGCAACAGTCGGTTTCCAGTCTGTACCAGTGCTAATTCATCTTTGTCTTTAACCTTCATTGCCTTGTCTCTAGAGCTGCTTAATTTTCATGATGAGACTGCCCCACTCTGCCTGGACCCCCTTGGGATTCACACGTACTGAAACAAAAGGGATGGCTGGGCACCTTCATCTTCTCATCTTTAGGAGATTTACTCACAACTCCTTTATGCCCAGTCATTCTTATACCAACTTTAAATTTTAAACAGCTTTTTTCACTCCTGCCTACTCTTAATACATACAGAGAGAGAAACTGTATCACTTCTCAGTCTTTATTTTGCTGAGTTAAACAAGCCATGTCTTCCTTCTACCTAAATAGGCTGTTCATTTATACTATGAAAACTGGGAAATTTCCCAGGGTTATAGTAGCTCCCTCTGTCCCTATTTACTCCAAATGTAATTCTCATGAACCAGAAAAAAGGCTCACCATTGCCTCCTGCAGAGGCAATTCCCTCTCTCTACAAGAAGTCCTCTCCTCTAATCTTTCCAGAGCTGTACTTGGTTTTTTTTCACAGTAAAAATCTGTCAGCCTGAATTATCCTGTGATTTATTTGTACCTATCTAAGCACTTTCCTCCTCTACCATTGCCAAAAAATGCTATCCCAGCTTAGAGTCCAAGTGTCTGCTATTGCCCCAAAGAGTATGACCTTCCATTCATACTCTTAGGTTTCATGCCATCCAGTTTACTCCTGTTCTCAAGGTGCTCATGGTCTTCCTGGATGGTATTTTGATCCTCCCTTGTATTGACCACACCTGGTTTTGTCTCATCACAAATTCCACTTGCACACCATTGCCTTCTGTGCCGAAAATCATTAAAGCAAACATTAAACATGACCTCCTGTGGAGGAACTCCCAGCTGTCCATTCAGTGCTGCTTTCTGTGTTCTCCTTTAGAGAGACTATTCATGTACAGGTGTTGCACCAAACCGTGGCTTCTCAAGCTTAACTAATAATGTCTCACACGGCACAGCATTGCACGCTTAACTGAACTTCTGACAGACAAGACTCCCACACTTCCTCCGTCCCAAGAATGATTTTAAAAAATCAAATAAATATATTAGTTTTTGTAACCTGCCTTTGGTAAATCCATGTTGTGTTTGCTTTGAGGATTTAATTATTCTTTCATTTAAACTCTTCTCTGAAGTTTTGAATAGTACCTCTGACGTTAGTTTAAGAGGTCTGAATTTGATAGGATTATTTTCCTTGACTTGCTCCCATCCCCCCCTAAAAAGAAGGGAAAAAGAGGTATTATGTCCACTACAAGCTAATCCTGTGGAACCCGACAGATTTATTGGGGACCTTTTCCTATGGACTTGCAGCTTAACTGGCTCAAAGTGGAACAGAGACCTCTTGGGCTCTCACACCTAGTGCATTAGCTTCAACAGCTTTTGCCTTTGAATGCTGACCCAGTATTTTTCTTTTTCTGTGAACTTCTCACCATTAGCTACCCTTTCCCTGACATTCATCATATCATCCTGATGGAGGTAAAATACGTATTCATGTTGTTCCTACTTTAATCCTTCTGCTTGCCTCACCTCCCTGGATGCCAGTCCTGATAGTTCTTTCCTTGTTTCTTTATTGTTTGTCAGTGACACCGTTCAGTATTTGTTTATTTTCCTTGCAAGATCTAACTGAACTTGACTTTTGCCGCTTTATTTCTGCCCTTTCCAGCCATCAGGAGTGAAGTCTTCTGATGCTCTTCCTCACTTCTCTATTACCTTTAACACCACTTTGAAGCAGTTCTCTATGAAGTTATGTCTGCAGCCTTTTTCTGCCAGTTCCCTTCTCACTGCAAATATGAATTGCAGACAATTATTGTACTTTCACAAACAAGATTTCAAGGCTACAATGAGTCCATGAGCTCTTCACTGAATCTGCTTTTAGTAGCCCATTCTCCTAGGCTAGGACTAAATTCAGAGAAGTCAGAGTCTGCACGCATGTCCCAATTCCACTGAGCACCCCACCAGCACTGCTGAGTCTATATACGGCCCTGCTTATCAAGCTCCCTCCTTCTGGAAGCAAAAGGTGAGTTTTATCATCCCTTCTGTTGCCTTTCCATTAATTTAACCACAAAGGCACTTGATCAAAGGCTATTTCCTAAAATGTCCCTCTGCAAGGTCTTCATATGTGCTAAAAACAGCTGTGAAAGGCCCACAGCTCTCCTTGTGCCCTCATGGTTGATGAGAAGAGCTGTGCCAGCCGCTGTGTCTGGGAATACCTGGGCTCTCCTCTTGACAAGCATACTGGTTCCTACGGTACCTCCACGACAGTGCCACTTCTGGTGGCATCCAGCACATTGCAGACATCTGTGCTCAATGCTGGGGGCAGCAGCTGGGCTCTAGCACACCCCTGTAGATCTTTTATTGCCTTCTCCTCCAGAGATCTTGTCCAAGCCCTAATTTTTGTCCATTCTGCAGCCGTACCTTCCTTGCTGTTATTAGTGTGCACTGATACCCTGAGTGTCACCCTACTGCTGTCCTACTGAACAAGGCAATACCTGTGCTCTGGTCGTGGCTGCTATTCCACCAATCTTTTCCAGATTTCTATTACATAGACACACAGTCCCTATGCACAGGAACAGCATGTGAGGCCTTTGCTCAGCCCAAATGCTGTCAAACAGGTGGCTTTTAAACAAAGACAAAAATGTATAAACCTCATCAGTCATCACTGCTGGCCCCAAGAAAAAGCACTGCCCTTTCAGAGGTGCCCCTGCCCCAGCCCCTAACCTCCCCCTCCAGAGCTGACCTTCATTTCAGTCTGCACCACTCCTTGTACTGCAATTGCAATTCATCAGGCAGGCTCCAATAGCCATGTTTTCAGTCTATAAATCACCAGGCTAGACATCTGCCGGGCTTTCAAAGGAGTTTTGTTCTTCTTGTTGGCTACTTCAAACTTTAAGGTACTTGGAGGCCTGAAGCAGCCCCACCACCCCCTCCCAAGCAACTTGTGTTGATTTAAAATGCAAAAGGCAGCTTCACAGAGAGAGCCCAGATGATGATAAAGCACTATTGTTTGTGCCTTTATGGGTCGAGACTCCAAACTTGATGTTTGTGGATTATTCTGAGAGGTAGCTGCTGTCGGGGAGAGACAGAGACAAAGCTGTGTGTCACTGCATGCTGCAGGCCACCTCCCCTGGCCCTTGTGACAGCCCTTACACAGGCTGAATGAGAAGTGTTACAAGATGGTGTCCTCAGCATCCCACAAAGACCTGCTGGGGAAGGGGCCAGCGATCAGAAAGAAGCCATCAAAGGCAGCTGAACCACCTCCCCCTCAGGTCAGGCAGCGAGTCACCGAGGTGCTGGGCACAGCTGTATCAAAGGAGCTGACACCTCCAACAGCAGTGCTGGTGCTTGACCTGCTTCTCCAGCATAAAGGAGACCTGCCAGCAGCTCCACCATGGGACACAAATGCCACAGACGGGCTCTGGATGGGTAAGGATGGCTTTTAACCATGAATTCACCCTTTTTAGCAAACACAAGTGTATGAGGCAGTCTGCAGTCAGCTGCTGAGAAGACAGCTCAGGGTGTTTCCTGTGTGGCATCCAAGGTGACTCCTTGCTCACATTCTTGCTCCTGCATGAAATGACCAGGGAGTTGAAGTTCACCTCTGGATCATGAGGCTGGGGAAAGCTGTGTGCTGGGGAGAGCACATGGAGAAGGGATGCTGGGAGCCAGTATTATGCTTAGTTCCCATGATTTAGCACAGCCCCCTGGTCTCTCCAGAAGCTCCTTATGGATCTGTTTTTACTATTCTAAACAGTCACTTTCCCATCCTTAAATAATTTCTATTTCACTCTATTTTAAAATGATTCTTTTTCTTCACCACCATTTTCATGTTTCCTTCGCTATGTTCCCAGTGGGTCTGACACTTCTACATTAATAGAAGATAGTGACCTGTGATAAAAATACACTTTTATGGAGTGCTTGGGCAGGAAACATTACAGGACCTAAGCAAGAAATAAAAATACAATAAAGCATATGAAAATCCAGCTCCGATGGATTCATTGCCACGAAAACAGAAACAAGTGAGCTGACACCTTGGCAAAGACTCAAGTAATTTTTGGTACAGCATTCATGGAAGCAGGCAAGGGACAAAAGCTGCTGCAGAGTTATTTGGAATAGGGAAAATAGTAACTGAATGGACACACTTGGACATTCTGCATTTTGTAAGTTAAAACAAAGCGATGGGATTAGAGCTGAAAAATCACCTGTGAGAGTTTATACAACAGCACCGGGTCTGTCGGGCAGTGGAGCCCCAGTAACAGATCAGAGAACAGCAGCTCAACTTCACACCACCCAGAAACCCCCTGCTGAAGTGCAGGCCAGGACTCTGCACCACCAGCCATGATGGGGAGAAGATGAGGGACAAGGGAAGAAGGTGCTGAGCAGCAGAGCTGGCCTTGAGGTATGGTTTTAATTGCACTGATCTTCCAGCTCACAGCCTGAAACTGAAAGCACTGCCCCAGTGTGCTTTCAGCTCTCCAGAGCACACTTAGGAACAGGAAAGGCTCTTCACCACCAGCTCTGTCTGGACATACCCTGGACAGAGTACACTGAGCTACCCAGGACAGAGGGCAGAGAAGCTATCCAGGCCTAAACTGGAGAAATTTACTCTCATGTGCATTCACAAGCACATGGAGAATCCATTCAAGGAGAATCCATATGTGTTTGCAGCCACTACTGACCAAAGCCCCAAGACCATACACTTCCCCATGACCAGTAACAGTGATCAAGCTCCATGGCATTTGCCTCCTTGCAGAGCCTTTTCCTCTGGGGCAGGAAATGCCTGCCCAGCCCTCAGGAGTTGGAGATCCTGGAAGACTCAGTTGTAGGCAGCTGCCTTCTGTGGTAGCAATAGCAGCACAATCTTGGACGTTGAGGGCCTTTACTCCTGAGGAAAAGCAAAGGCTGAGCTAAACTATAGACTGGGTATGACTGTTTCTCCTTTAGGAATTTCAGCTGCCAGTCCCATAGAGCAACAGGAAAAATCAGATTCATTTCCACAGAGATTTTATCACCTCAGTCTTGGCACGGGAGAGGCATCTCCGCCCAGCTGTGAGTGACTGCATTTTGCTGGCTTTTTTAATGTAATCAGAACAAATTCCGTGGAGATGAGTCACAGGGTTTCAAGGATATTCAGAAAGATGTCAAGCAGTCTCAAGTGTAAATCAGTGACACACCTTGCTGAGAGGACTCCCACTCGCCTGTAGGCCCATTTGCCCTTCAGACACCAGGCAAGGCAAGAGGCTTGAGGGATGTTACCAGACAGGCTCCCACAATTCCCAGACACGTGCGGCACCTTCAGACCCAGGACACTGCTTGTGTTTACATTTCCTCTGTAAAGACAGTGATGTTTTCAGGGTGGAGCTGGAGTGCTTCCCTGCAGCTGCTCTCTAGGCTTAAACACTGAAGATTTTCGGACATTCAGGCTGGAGGAGCTTGGCAGTCAGTGAAGAGATCTGAACTTCAGAAACAGAGGTTCTGCCCCATCAAAGCCTTGTCAGACTGCAGGGGTGCCTGGCTGGGTTGCTCGTTATGGTGGAACAGCTGCATCCAATCCCATCACAGTTGTTTCAGTGCTGTGATGTTGCTACATTAAGCAAACCTGTTCCATTTTCCTGCCCAGGAATGAACACCCCAGCCTCCATGGGTCTGCAGGCCAGAGGACAAAGATGATACTTACATAATTTCAAAGCATAGCCTGCTTTAGTGGCTTCTTTAGAGGCTGAAATGCAGAGGAGAACCAGAAAGAACTAGGCCTGGACACCATCCCAGAGGTACAAAGTAACACTGAGGAAAATACGGTGGATGCTCTTGAACCTTGGGGTGTCAGAGCAGATGGAACAGACAAAAACCTTGGTGGACATCGGTTCTCAGTCAATCTTCTTTCACTAATGCCAAGGGCAAGGTTTGGCACAAGCACTAGTGCAGGCCAGCCTCCCAGTTTCCAAACTGCATGCAGATCTTTCTTCAAGCAGGGTGTGGGAGGTGCTTCCAGTATGGAGTGAGGCAAATCTCTATTTGTACCTTCTTTGAGGGCAGCTGCAGAAGACACAACCCAGTTATTATGCCCTTCACCTTTCAACTTCACCCTCAGGTGACTAACAATTACCAGCTACCATTAATATTAAATGGGAGAGAAAGAAATGTGATCGTCTCTCTGCCTTCACATTCCACAATATCACAAACAATTTGTCATATTGGGAGGGGCAGAGGCAGGAGGAGCATTAATTATTGATACTTGGGAACAGATGGCTTTTTTTGTACCAGGGCAGTGAAATGTAAGAGGAGCTTGTGGGTGAGGATGTGAGGATTAGATGGGCAGACACATATCAGGTAACCAGTCTTCAAATGGAACAGGAACCTTCCTCCTAGAATCAGCTCTGCTGGGCTGCGGAGCTCTCAACAACAGAAACAAATCCACTGACATTTGAATTAGTGAGGCTTCACCAGAACCTTTCAACACTCCCTCACCTCTGTACAGAACATCCTGGACACGATGACTGACAGCTTCCAGACAGCAGAGGCCTGGCAAATCAGGCACCAACTGCTCTCTCTAGGAGACCTTACTGGTTGCAGTTCATGTGTTCATGCTCATCTAACTGCCCTGTGCCATGCAATGTTTATTCCTGAGACCACATGCAATGTCCAAGAGTGACCTCCTCTGGCCTTCCAATGGCCTTTGGATCCCTTTCAGGGTGCTAACCTCCAAAATCAGAGATCCAAGTAATCTGGGCCTGTGACTTCAATGAGAGACTCTGTTATCCAACTTTTTGCCAGCTGTTCCCATTGGTCCATGCAAGGATCAAGAGCAAGAAGACTTCATTCTTGTCAGCTCCAGTGGTGTCCTTGAGGTCAGAGACACCTACCTGTAAAACAACCTTGCCATAGGACACCTGCTGTGGGTGTCTCCATGTCCAGAAGCTGACTGTGGGACTGACATCCTTATGAGACAGGAGGAACAACTGAGTAAGAGTGATTTTCCACCACAGGCCGCTGACTCACCAGAGCCAAAACAGTGGCACCGAAAGTTTTTCCTGAAACTTTCATGAATAGCCCATCCCCTGCTGGATTCAGGCATCTGCAGACATTTTCACTCTGGTGTAGCCATCTATTTGCTGGAAGACTTAGGAACCACCTGTACTGCCTCAGACCTGGGCCTGGGGAACTCAGGGTCCTGTCTCTAGCAGTGATTACAAGCAGATGCCCAGGGAAGAGCCAGAACTGGGCAAGACAATGGTGATACCTCCTCTACTACTGCAAAAATTATATTCATCAGCTATTTTCCATTTGGGGAGTTCACAAGCCAGACATCTCCTCAATCAGTTTTCCTCTCTGGACATACCCCTTAAATCCTGTAAATGAGCACTTATTTCTCAGCCAGGACTGATTAAATCCATGGTTATTCCATTGAGTAAGACAGACTCTCTTGCTGCCTCCACAGGTCCAGAAGGTACCTCAGGACCACAGTGTCCAGTCCCTTGATATATTGGGGACCTCCTCACACTCTTTTCCTAAATTCAGTTTGTTCTCTTGGCCTCTGCTGAGAGCTTGTTCCAAAGCCTCGTAACTCTGATAATTAGACACACTCTTCTCATTTCTCAAGCTGACTAATCACTGATTTATAATTCCTCTCAGTCTGCCTAGGGTCATGCAGCCTGCAGCCTGTGAGAGTACTAAGACACGTACAATCTCGTGATTTGGAAAAACACAACTTCCCAGCTTCCCTCCTGGTCTGGATCAATGGTAAAGAGCTTGAGGTGATGAAATGACAAGTGCCAGGAGACAGCTACTGTCCATGAACAACACAACTTTTCAGTGTGAAGTAGGCTGGAGCAAATTTCCTTACCCAGGAGACAATGAAGAGGGAAAAGCAATCTTAGAAAGACCTGGACCACATCTGTGCTGAGAAAGAATGAGCTCTACCAAAAAAAGCAGCAAACCTTCCCACTATAGAAGCTTTGACCAGTGCCCAAGTTTGCTCTAGTTTGGTACAGGAAATGGACAGACCGGAAGGCATCTATACTGCTGCATTACACCAATATAAGAGCTTTTATTCCTCCAAAAATGCAGTTTGTCCCACTGTGCTAGTATCAGAAAATGTTTTTAATGTGGATCTGTCTTTACAGAGCAGTGTCCACAGAGCCCTGATGTGTTTACACCAGCAAAGTGCTGCTGAACAGTCAGCTGGGAACTCAGGTGCATGGGCTGATCTCACCTCCCTCATGTCTCCCAGGGCCTGAGGAGGGGACCATCTTGTAGAAGAAGCCTATGGATTAGAGAGCAATACAATGGATCAAAAAGCAGGAGAGGCCACATCTTTTCAACCCCAGAGTAGAATTGCTCCCTTTCACCCTTCTTGAGTTAACACTTATGTGAATCCTTTCCTTGCTGCTCAAAGAAGGAATTACATTATATACACATTCCAGAGAACTTTTCCCAGCAGTAATAACCATTTTTAACATACATTGAGCTTGGGAGAATGTCTAGAATTTTACAGGCAAATGCATGGGTGGAGCTGTGTGGTGATCCACACAGGAAAGCTGCAAGTTGACATCACCATCCCAGTCAGGCTCTGGAGCTGAGGTGGCCGGCGGGCTTGGGAGGAGGATGTGCTTGGCAGGAGCTCCCTACCTCTTTGATGGCAGACATCTTGATGTTCTCATAGTAGTGCAGGGGTGCATTGGGTGAACTCATGTCATAGCCAAACCCAGCTACCGCCACCTCATCACAGTTGTGCAGCGCCATGGTTATTGCTACGCTTCCCAAGGTGGGGATGTTCTGAGAGGAGAGAAAGCAGGAATGGAAGTCATTAGCAGGTTGCCATTTTTATAATCAAAGATTTCTTCTTATTGTCTCTGCTCACAGGGGCACAGCTGCTACTAAACAGAAAATCAGGAACGTGGTATTTGGCTATATCCATACATCAGCTGCCCAATGACAGCTTGGAGGGTTGATAGACTCCCAGCTTGTAAAGAAATTAATGCAAATGGTCAGACTCCCCTTCCAGAACTTTGCTATCCTGAGAACAGGGCAGCAGACAAGCTGGAGGATGAATCACAGTGGATACATTTGCTTTCTGAAATTAAAACAGATGTAGATAGTGTATTACAATGCTATGACATTACTGGCTTCCAGTTAGGCTAAGTAGGAATACTTATCACAAACAGGTCACCATTCAGGAGCAGAAGTGAGGAACAGCACAAACTCCTTATTTTACTGATGGCAAAAGGTGTTTTAAGATTGTTAAACAGCTCTGGGAGATGGAGAGGAGATCAGGCAGTGTGCTCCAAGAGCCTTTCCTTTGCTCAGGGGCACCCTGACAGGCAAAGGGCACTCTGGACTGTGCCACACCCTCCAAACCATAGCACACTGGGAAGACAAGGAGCAGTGGGAAGCCGGTCAGAGATGGGTGGTAGCACTTTAAGCACAGACAACCCAACTGTCCTTTCCCATCCGCTGATCTGCGATTTGCACTGAAGTCCAGCCTCAGTCCTTCCCATTTCACCTGGCCTCTGCTGAGGCCCTGTGACAGTGGTGCTGTACAGCTACAACTCCTCCTGTGCGTTCAGATGAACATGACTGCTGGGACAGCCAAGTGTTTCCAGTGTAATATCCTAGCTCACTGACTTCCCTAGCTCCCCTTTAGCCAGATGAATCCAGAGGCAGCTTTGCCCCAGGGGCTAGGGAGAGGCTGAGAAATCCACCCACATCTTCATTTGTAGAGTATCCAACACCGGCTGTATCAGAAGCATCATGAATTCAGAGGACATGCTCAGACAGTCACCAAGGGTGACAGCTCTTAGCTGAGATGTAGAAACCAACTGCATGCTTATATTTTTCATTTACAACAGTTTACCCTGGACCAGTGAGCAATGCTATTGCATGTTCAAATAGATTGGGAACAATGTTTTGAGTTTCTGCTTCTCATTCAAAGGAATAGGTTTTTGTCAGCACATGACCTTGCTCACTTCTGATTGCCTGACCAGTCCAAAGCCGAGCAAAGAATGTCACCCATACCCCAGCTGAGATGCGCAGAGCTGGCAGAACAACTCGCATGCTATGGAGAACTCCACTACAGTGCACTGGAATTACTTTAATCTGAAAACAAACAGGCAAAAACTGCTTATGGCTAAATCAGTGAGACATTAAATTCAAACATTTGCAGCACAACTGTAACAGTGCACAACTGAAATGACAAGACCTTCCTATATCCTCCTGTGCCAGCTCTAGATGTTGGGAAAAACAGCAGAGTCATTTTGTCCTCACTGCTTAATTTCAGTTGATACTCACACAAACAATATCGGTTTTACTCTAGTTACTTAACTGTTAATTCACTGGTAGCCAAAAAATATCAAGTAGGGACTTCAAAAAAATGGAAAAAGTTCATTAGGCAAGGATAAGAACATTGCCCCGAATTTCAAAATATCCAAGAACATCCTGTCTTCCCAGACATGGCAGCTTTAATTCAGATTTCTCAGCTTTATGTTTTGCATAGAAGTTGACATTCGAATGTCACTGGAATTGCATCAGCTGGTAAGTGGACGTGCCACAAAACCCTTTCCCTCAGCAGAGCTGTAGTTACAGTGTCCAAAACATAGTGAGTAAATGGTTACATCCTTGAGACTGTGTCGTCATTGGGAACATGATGGTGTTAACACCACCCACACTTGCACTGGGCCCATTCCCACGGTACCGCTCAAGGGAGACACAGGGTCTTTGCCTGGAGGGAATTTCGCTGGCCAAGTTAACATTTAAGAGCTAACTTTCTAATGTGCGTCTTGCAAACCACAGAGAATTAATCACACTACCCAACCTTACGGGAGGACTGCCAAACTTCCTTTCAGGCATATTCTGTTTGGAGAATAACAGTAGATAGAAATCAAAAGTGAACTTTCCTTTGGTCGCCAAATATCTGCCTGACTTTATTCTACCTGTAATACTTCCAATGGTATTTATGGAAAAATAGGAGCTAATTTTCTCATCTGCTTCTGTTCATCAGTAGTTCCTGACATGCCAGTATCTCAGTACCATCTGCTCTGCTCTCAAAAATGATTAAAATACCAGAGATTACCTACCTTCCTAACCTCTTGAACTGTAGTAGATGTATCAGATTTGGTCCCTACCACTGTCAGAAATTCACACCGTGTCCTTAGCAAAATAGTTTTGCATTGCCCTAAAATCACATTTGAAAACTGATGATTTGATGGCAGTTTTAAATTAAATTATGCCTTATTGATGTTAGCACCCTCCAACACTGCAGTAGCTACAGCCTAGTGTGTCCCCCACTTTGAAGACAGAATTCTGCAGCCATTCATGCCTTCACTGGTGAGATGCGGCCTCACATCCCATTGCTGCAGTCAGAATCCTGTGAGCTAGAGAGGAGCACTTTGAAAATACTGTAAAAATTATTATCCTTGCTCTTCACTGGGGGCAGCAACTGTTAGGGCAGCACAGGGGTGCTTGCAGAGCCCACTGTAGTAAATGGTGTGGATAACAGCACCTGCCTAAGGAAGAACATGGTACAAACTGTGTGTGCACCCCCATGTGCCCAGACCACATACACACAACTGGGCACTTGCCCCAAACTGCTTATCTTAGAAAATAAGCAACCACCAGAGGGATTAAACAGTAACTGGAGAATTAGACAAGGTTGAAGAAAAAGGAGCTGGCTTGAACAGAAGTATAAAAAAAGCTTGATTGTTGGTTAACTAAATGTCATCAGTAAGTCGATAGAGTACTTTGGTCCTGATTTGGTTTAAGCTATAGAAACTGAATCCTCCTCCTGTGGCAGCCTGCTGAGCTTCTGCTACTCCTTCCCCCTGTTGAAAATTAAGTGCTACCTCATGTCCAGCTTGTGGCATGGGAAAGACAAGGCCCTGTAGGATCTAGGGGTGGGTCCCAGGCTGTGCTGCAGAGAAGCCAACTCAGCAGCATTCTCCAGGTCCAAGGGAAAGGGCTTTCCTCTCAGCAAAGAAATGGCAAATAAGAGGAGACGTATCAGAATGGTTATAATTACTCTCTGGCTGCAACTACACAGCTTCTGAGATTTCCTGATTGTACATATACATTCATTAGCTGCTAAACTCTAATCTGGACCTAATGGACCATGTACAACCTATGGGGCAAGCTGGGGGACAAGTCACTCCAAAAGAAGTTAGGCATCATGGACATGGCTGTGCCAAATCTGCCTTGCTATGCCCTGCACGATGCGTCAGCGCTATCTCACCACACACACCCTTGTGCCGTGCCCCAAAGACATACCAAAGCAACCACCACACCTCCTGTGTTGAGTTATGAAAATAAAACTCTCTCAAACAACTGAGCAGGCCTCTTGTTATTCCAGGCCTTTGCTAAGACAAAAAACCCAAAATTCCAGCATCTTGCCTCAAAAATAATCTAGTGTTGGACCAGCTCAAAGCCTGTCTTCCCACTCACGGCCCTCTGTGTGCCTGGGCGTTCCAGTATCACCAAGGAATGCTGTTTCCAACCAAATGGTTGAAGAGCTGCAGCCCAACAGTGGCCAGTGCCGGTTAGACCATGGGGCTGCCTGGAATGGTCCAACAGGACCACTGCTCCAGATGTGGCCATGACGAGTCTCTGACCTGAACTGGTGCCCACCAGTTTGAGTTGAGAATGGCAAAGCCCAGAAATCATTGGCAGTCCTCTCCCCCGTCAGTTCCCTGCCACAGGGATTGAACTTGGCCTTGCAAACTCTGTATCACCTGCTGTGTGTTAATGTTTTCTGTCCCAGCTGGGCCCCATGAAAGTACCAGGTTCAGCATCCCCTCTCCAGCACCTGCAAACAACTACAAGGGTAACCTCACTGGATAATGTGTCCAGAATTGAAAGTCCACATTTTCAAGCCTGGCCTGCTTGTCCAAGACCAAACATCTGGAAAATGTAATATCTAATATAATGCTCCCCAGGGATCAGCCCTTTGCCTGGTCCCATTTGAGAGAACGCAGCAGACTGACAGACGAGCCAGGGATGACACTAAAAGGCCATGTGACAAACAGAAGCAGAAAACAGTAGAGGTGAGCAACACATCACCACAGCAGTGCTGGGCAAAGTCTGCCTGAGCCTCTGGAGCATGGCTCCTTCCAGGGGCACCTGTCCTCCAGGTGTGAAGTGAGCACAGGCATGGTGGATCTTGGGGAGAAAAGCATAAAGACAACATAGGCAAAGATTTCTGGTCTTGTGCTATGTCAGGGGCCACTGCAAGCTCTGTGCAGTGCAAGCACAGCCAGTCTGCACCATCAAGTCAGGGGACCAGAAATGCCTTTAGCCATACAGACACAGGGCAGGTTCTCCTAACTGCTCCTACACTGTTCTCTGCTGCAAGCAGGAAGATAAAAGGCTTCCCCTCAAGACATTGATGTTTCGTATTTCTTTGTTCCCCTGAAGAGGCTTTAAAAACTGACTTCTACTAACAAAAGAAAAGAAGTCAGTCAGCAGAAATGAACACCAGAACTCTTCTGGACTCTATCAAGGCTGAGCATCACTTCATGGGCTTGTGCAGGAGATCCAGTGCTGGTGACTGAACCAGGGCTGCAACTGCTCTTTGCTTGGTGCATGTGAAAAGCTCTTGCTGCTTTTCATTCCATGCCCGGGTCATTCCTGTGTCACTGCCTGCTGGACTGGAAGGAAATGACTGCTGTAAATCTGTTTTTAGAAATATTTGACTCCCTTAATATGTTAAATGAATTCCAGTTATTTATGGGATTTTACTTAGCTCAGGGTAAGACTTATTGGATTGTTCAGACTATTCCAATTGTTACCTTTTTTCAATAAAAGGGTAAGTGTTACTGAAGGAAAAACTCCCTACAAACAATAATGTACCTAGATAATCACATTGGTTTGACTACTACATTAAATTATTTGAGGGAAAACCTGAAAATTTACTTACCTGGGAAAAATTGCTACCTTAGTTTTATCAGTTACAGACCTGATCACCTAACTGCAATGAAGTTTCTGAAACAAAAGAAATGCAGAACAAAACTATAATAATCATCTCAACATACACAATTGTCACTATATTTTCTTCTTGTTTCTTTGTGTTTGCATAGGAGCAACCCCAAACCTACCCTTTGTTTCCCTTAGCTGAAAAGTTTGAAAATATGGCATAAAAAGCAACTTAGTATCATTCATTGGGAGCAGGCAAGTGCCTGTTTCTGTGGAGTGGTCCCTGTCACAGGAGCTTACAACACACACTGCTGTTCCCACACCTACCTCCATCCATGCATAGACTCAGCTGCAATATTTGGCTTCAAAAGACAGCCAGAGCACTCCAACACTCTTCCTTCAGCTCCCCTAGTTATCCCTTGCTGTGAGCAGGACAGAGCCTGCAGGACTGGCTGTCTGCAGCAGAGCAAGGGAAGCGTCAGTGGCTGGTTGCTGGAGACAGGACAAGCCAGCTGCCCAGCAGGTTCCCTCCTGCCACTTCCCTGCTGAGCTCCTAAACTCCTTAGCCCAATCCAGGTATCTTTGACCACATCTAATCTGGTGCACAAGCTATGAATCACCATTTGCCATAGAGCAGGTTCCCGTGCAATGCAGGGAGCATTTCTTAAGGGCCTAAGGATTTAACACAGAGCAAGCAAGGCCATGACTTTACTACATGCTATGGGCTTTGTGATAACCACACACACACTTACCCCACTCTAAATGGGAGTTCATTCCCTTCAGTTACTTTGCACCTCTCATGTGCAGAAGCACATGGCTGGGCTTGTACCAAGAAGAGGCTGGTATGCATTTCCCTGCTCCCCTGCACTGGTTTGTCTGAGTGTCCCTTCCCCAGCAGCTCAAGGACTGATCCCACTGCAATGACAATGGATGGAACAGTCCAGCCTACGAAGCAGATGTGCTGCCTTGCAAACCCAAAGCTTTGCAATGACTCTAAGTCTCTACATTTAACTGACTGCAGCTGCAGTGGCCCCTCACCTGTCCCTCTACCTGCCTTAGAAGGTGCCATTGGAGTGCAAAAAAGGGAGAACCACATAACTGGAAAGGATTAAGTGGCAAACTACTTTGCCCCTGTCATCCCCACATCTCTTCTGCTCCACAGAGATCCAACAGGTCCAAGACATGGTTTTCACACAGTCATAATCCAGTAAGAACAGGCCAGGACACAAAGTTTGCTGACACCAGGGCAGCTCATGAGAGCAAGGGTCATGATGACCAGCCAAGGGAGCTGAGAACTGCATAAAGGGTCCCACTGGCACCTCCAGAAAGGCTGCCTGCCCACAGGAAAAACCATCTAAGAGCTAAGGGAAGCCCTGGGCCAGGATGTGCTAACACTCCAGCATTGGAGGTTAATCCTTGAGTGCATGAGGGCTGTCAGCACTATGCAGAGGTGCTAATCCATGGCTGGGTGCCTGATGCAGCCTGGTAACACCTCGTGCACATGGCTCCTCCTTTACGAGGTTGGTGCTGAGCCTGGGTGAAGTACAAAGAAGGATGCATTATCTCTTTATAGATCCAGCCATTTCCAGTACATGAACAAACCAAAGGCTTACAGTTTTGGGTTAAATCATTCCTGGATGCACAGCACCACCATAGAGAGAAACAAACACCACAGTCTGCACTGAAGTCCTGAGAGTCCTGACAATTTGTGTAATCTGAAGTGTCCTCCTTGCCTCTCACACCAGGCTCAGGGCTCCCAGAGGAGCTGGAAAGCCACTGTTCCAATGGCTCTGAGTGCTACTGGCTGGACAGGACTATTCCCTACACAGCAAAAGGCACCACAGCAATGACCTTCCCTAGGGGTGTCTGTGCAACCAGCAATGACACCTCTGAACTGATGCTCGTGCTCATCCCTCAGTGAAGGGGAGAAAATTGCAAGCCTGAACTACAGCTGCAATACCAGTGATGGTTGGTTTCAAGCCCCAAAGTTCTGTATAAACAGAATTTCCACCTAAACAAAAATGACATAAATACACCTTTCTCTAGTGAGAGAACCAACCCTGCACTCACACCTTAACAAGATTCTTTAATCAGAGAGAGACTCTTCACTAGATTTTTTTTTTGGTGCTAAACCATCTTCAGGCATTAACAATTATCTCCCCCCAGACATTGCTAGGAGCCTAAAGTTTTTTTCTTTATCATCAGCTTATCCCAAGAAAGAGAAGTCCACATACAGTATGGAACAGCTCTCCCACTCTTAAGACTTCAGTAGATGGACTGAGAAAACTCCTAAAAAGTTTGACCACCCCCAGAGAGAAGTCACTGTTCATTGTGGGTTTTGCTCCTTGCTCAGACTTTTGGCTACTAGTGCCACAAGTGCAATCAAAATGCACATCTGAGTTGTACCCCACTACTCTCCTTCAGAATCATCTGGCCCAAATTATATTATCAAAGCAGAGGATGTTACTACATTCATCCTTTATTGAATCCTGGGAAAAATGCTTTGAGATCAGCCCCAAACTATTTTACTAGCTCTGCTCAACCTTGCTGGAAAAGCCCCCAAATTACAAGTTAATTGGCAGCACATTGTTACCATATGTGGTGTGCAAGAGAAGCACTGAAGTTTATTTAGGCATCAGAACCAAAGAAGAGTGGAATATTACTGCTCTTTACAAGGATTTCGTGTTGGCCTTGATCACTAAGGCATCCCCAGCCTTCATTCTCCTGTGTGTAGCCTGCCCAACACACCACAGCACACTGCAGCATGGGGGCACCAATCTGCCTCCAACCCCATTTCCCAGAAGAAACTCAGGACACACTGTTTGCTGTGCTTTTGCTTCCTAGCCCGCAGCATTTTCCTTTTCCATGTTCGTACGCTTCTTTCTTGAGTAAAGTTTTGCAGGCTGTCTCTCATCTCTAAAGCACGACCCCAAAACCAACCAACTCTGCAGCTGCTGGGCCACCACACTTGTGGAGAAATCCTCCTTGCTGCCCCACTCATCTGGCTGGATCTCTCACCAATCTTCAGTTAGAGTTGGATTCTTGGTCTACAAGCTCTGATTTGCACTCTTCCCCTTTAAACTCTGAGTGAAAAAAGTGATTTGTATCACCAGGGTCTGACTCAGACCCTTCCCTCTTTGCCCTGACAGCCGTAGCTCGTCTTGCAGCCTTTGCACTTACAAAGCTCTAAGCTTTGCACTGGTGCAGCAGCATTCACTGAAGTGTCCCGCAGCTCCATGACAGCAGTCTGTAGTTGATGCTTGCAGTAAAACTTGTACCCACAGGCTAGAGACATTCTCTCTGTTTTTAAACTCTGACAGAATCCCTATATTGATGCCCTTGCACAGACCGCCCAGGCTATACTGACATCCCAGCCCCACACATGCACCTGCAGAGCTCCTGTTGCCCCATCTGAAGGGATAAACTACAATTCACACAGTCTAGGAGGGGTCACAGGCAAAGACTGCTTGCCTTAAAGATCCATAAACTATTTTTAAATGCTGAAATGGGCTTTCTTGAAGTGAAACATCAGGTTTCAATTAAGATGCCTTCATTTCCCAATCTGATGTGTGTTAAACAACCTATCAAAACCTCATAAACTTCAGTTCATAGCATTTTCATTTCCGGATTCTCTCTTCTCTTAGTTTAAGTAATAACTTGTGTATTAAAATAACGTGTTTAAAAATAAAAACAAATCTGGAGAAAAATAAAGGCAAAAGTCTGATGAGGTTTGTCCGTTACTGGGGCAGCACTCCCGATCTTCTGGAAGACAAATCAAGACCACACTGTGCATAGTAAGTTCTGGAGAAGGCAAAGAGGTGAAGTAAGTTAATTCCTAGCTGATGGGAATATTTGCAATAAAATGCCTTCAGTGCACAGAACAAAAATCCAGTGGTCCCAGAATCCCGTGACAGCTTCTGTACACAGCAGTGCATTCTACAAAAGGCCCGTTCCATGTGGCTGAATCTGTCTGCACATCTTGCACTTTGCATTTTAAGAAGGAAATGTCTTATCTCCAGGCACCTACCCATCTGACTTGTACAAAACAAATGTCTCTAATATTTCAGAAGTCTTCATGTTGTAATTAGAGCATGGAAAATGAGGCACTATTCTGTCTAGTCCAAATCTGGGCTGCAACATAGCAAATCTCCTGCACTGATAGCAATGGAAGGACAATGCCAGGGGCAGAGCAAGCAGACCTTGTCCAACAAGAGTGCTTCTCTCTGGGTTTGTCAGCTGTGCTAATGCGCCCAAAAATGTCACGTGTGGTCTCTATCAACAACTATATCACATGTGTACATAAGCAATTTACCCTCCCAAGTAATACTTACTCTAATGGTTGATATATTACGTAGAGCAAATATAAATAGGTTCTGAGGACAGTGTTGCAACGTGAGATAATCCAGTAAACTCAAGTCACCACCTACTCCACACTAACACTCCAAAAAGCTGCACTGGGGGTGAGAGATATGAGAATGACCATTAAGGTATTTTGTTCATAAATATGACCTAAAACTGTGGTTTGCATTGTTTTCTTTTGTGAGCTTTTACTCACTTGTTGGGATAAGACCAGAATTTCTTACCAAAGGCCTCAAAACAAACCTTTACCCTCCTTTGCTAGAAGCCTGGGATGCAACTTCAAAGTGGCTTTCAAGGCATTGCTGAATTGTAGATGAACCCCCCCAAAATCCTCTGATCAGGAAGGTTCTTGCCTTGGTTTGAAGAAGACTGAGTGCTGCCACTGTAACAGAGCCAAAGTCCCTCCCTTCAGTGTCCAACAGTGGAAGCCCAACGGGAAAATAAGAACAGCGTAACCTCCTCTGCTGCTTGGTCTCTCATCCTTCTCTGTGGTTTCGCTTCCTTTGCTTTATACCTACCCCTCTGCCCATCAGGCCGTTGTTGAAAGGCAGTCCGATGAAACTGAAAGCTGCCTCCTGGATGAAGTAGGGATTCAGGATACGAATCTCATGAGGTTCCCTTGGGACACGGGTTGCCACTGACTTCCAAAACCCATCAGAGGCACTCTGGTAACAACAACAAAAAAAAAAGGAACAAGAAAAAGAAAAAGATAAACCAACAAAAACAATTATATACAAAATATAGCAGATTTCTATTATTTTGCTTAAAAAGAAATATTAAAATGCACTACTGGCAGCAGTTCCCATTGTCTCTGCTCACTGCCACAGGGCGGTAGTGTAAGATTGTAGGGGACCTGTGCATCCTGGAGAGGTGACAGCAGCATGAACTGATGCACTTGAGCCAGCCAGTCTGGATGGCAACCGTGAGGAAGACAGACAGGCCTGGGTTTCAGCATTAATGACCTACTCCATGGTGCCATCTTTTCACTCTTATTGGCTTCAAACCACTTCAGCTGGTTTGATCAATGGCTTAAGCATTCCAGCACGTGCTGTGATCACTCCCACCTGCCTTCAAAGAGATGCACCATTGGATAGCAAAGACTTAAGAACATTCAAAGAGATAAAAATGACTGTAGAGCTCTACTTTCAGTGTGAGCTACATGGTACCCACTTTATCCCAGATTTATCTTCCTCTGTTAGGTTTTGTGTGAATTAAGCTATAAGTTTATAGAGCTGCCATCTTGTCTTGTGAAGGGTCATGAATGTTCGTGGTAAAAGAGAAAAAACAACTAAGCATGTCTGCTGTTTTTACCCAATAGATTGATTTTTAATTCAAGTCTTCACCCTGCAAATATGGAAGAACACTGGCCTTGACATCTGCTTCCCTGCTAGACAGCCCTGCCTGGAGAGGGGCTTGTGCCACTCTGCCACATGGTTTCCCATCATTGCTCCTGCTGTCCAGGTTTCAGCAGGTATAGCATGGAGTCCCCCCAAAATAGCCAGAGGCTCTGTCTTCACAGGACTCAGAGAACAATTGCGTTCTAATGTTTCACCTCTGTTTGGGTTAATTCAGAGCAAGGCACAGGGAGGATGGCAGGAATTCTAATCTGCTAACCAGCAGCTTGGGTAGGATAATCTGGTTGTACACCTCCTTCTCGAAGCATTGAGCCATCTTCCCTGAGATCTCTGTGACAAGAAACAGACACTACACTCTACATAAAAAGGACATAGTCTGGATTTCATTATTTACACCAGTTTTGGGTTGCTTGCAGCTTAGTGACTTTACAGCTGCTCTCAAGGTACTTATGAAGACGTTGATGATTCCCTGCAAAATCCTCAGGAGCTTCCCCTGCCCAGTAGTGATCACCCCTATAATTACTGAGTGGAATTCTGCCTCAGCCAGTACCTGCAGCATTTCACACGCTCCTTGTGCTGTGCTCGGCTCCTGTGAACGCACACCACGTCCTGCTGAACACCTTACAGAGAGTTTTTTATGGAACAATCCCATGGATATCTTTAGCTGCTGAATTTCATAACCTGAAATTGAAACTTTGGCAGATGGCTTGTGCTACAAAAGACACTAACACAGCAAACTTGAGGAGGGTGCACACAGTCATCCAAACCAACAGCTTAAGGAAGCCAAATCCCATTGCCATCCCGTGCCCCCTCAAAACTGCCCAACCATAATACGCTCTTGATGACCAGAGCAAGCATCCCATGGATTTAAGTTGACATTTCAACAATGGCCAAGTGCCCTTGAGACCATAAATGGAAAAAATTCCTAATTACCACTCATGTTCTTTCATCATAGTTGAATTAGAAAGAATGCCTGGTGTCAAAGCAGTCTAACACTTTCTATTATAATAAGACATTTTCAGCCACTGAGTGATCCCAGCATTTAAAAAAAACAGAAAAAAAACTTCAGAAATGTTAATAAAGTCCAACATCCATTTGACCAAGGGATTTGAGGGATTTGGTACGTCAGCTGAGTTTTGCCTCCTTGTGAAAATTCATTAAAAATTGGATAAATATTAAACCTTTGGAATTTCCTAAAGGCACATGTAAAGTATAGGCCTTTCAGTTCCAGAGAAGGAGAGAAAAAAATTAAATAATAAAAATCACAGATTACACTTGCATTAAGCATGCTCCAGGTCTCACAGAAATGAAGAGGATAAACAAAAATCTTGAACACCTACTCATTTAGTGAAACCGTCTTATCATGGGCTTAAGCAGGCACACCCTGGAAAAATAGTGTGTGACCTTGAAACTAAAATAAATTTATAAGTTCAATTACGATTTCACATACAACTCTAAATATGGCATTGCCTAAATTTTGCAAACAATTCAAGTCAAAGGTCTGCAAGTGATTTAAACTGGACAGAAGGTGCCTTTTGTTTGGACTTACACTCCGTAGGGATTTAAGTAGGTTTTACATGGCTTTTATGTTACACATAAAACATTAAAGAGAAAAGAAAAAGAAGAAAAGTGATTAATATTTGAGAGTTTTATTCCATGCTGCTGCTGGAGCTGTTCAGAAAGAGATAACCACACATACCACCATTGCCCATTTTCCCAGTGCTCTATGAAACACAAGGACCACACCTGGGCTTCTCAGCTTGTTCAATGCCAGTGCAAAATAAATGTGGGTTTCTATCCCTACTTGCAAATACACCAGTCTGCTTTGCTCCCTTGTATGTAGCAGTTTCTCCTGTTGCTCATCATGACATTTCCCTCAGCATTTTCCTCAGCTATCACACTACTCTGAAAATGCTCTGGCTTCTCCCTTCTGTATCATTTCCATTTGCTCTGTGTGCTTCCCTGTAACTTTTCTGGGCAGTTCCCCTGAGATTATTACTGAGGGACACCTGGGGTAATCTTTCACTTTAGTGCATTTTCCTGCTGTAGTTTCTAAAACAATTGTAGGGAGAAACACGGAGTCTCAGCAGACACCTCTCGTACTTCCACCTGAACAGTAGGCAAAGCCCTGTAAGTGCTAAACAACCAAAAACCGTTTTCCTGGCTTATAATGACTGAAATCCTCAGCCTTGTGGTTTGGCTCTCCAAGCCCTGTAGTTCTGAGCTCCATCTCAAGCGCTGTGGTTTTGTTCTGCAGCTTGTCACTGGCACGCTCCAGAGCACAGCACCAGCCCCTGCAAGCCCCGGGAGGCTGCTCCCTGACACGGCCGCGGATCCGGGAGCGCGGCCCCTTCCAAGGCTCCGCGCTACCGCTGGTGCCGCGCCTGGGGTGGATGTTCAGCCTGATTGGACCCAGATGTTCAGAGAGGTTTCCAAAGCAATTACTTCCCGTCGGGGAAAGCTGTCCCTTTTTCAGCTGGGAGGAGACTGGCAGCCACCCGAGGAGCAGCAGGCACTAGGAGGGAATGCACACTTTTCCTGTCAGATTCAGGAGCTCGGACTCACAGCTGGAGGTTTGGGGCATCCTCTGTTCTCTGCTGCAGTGGCTAAACCTGCAGTGCTTAAGTGTGCACTTCTCATGATGAAATAACTCCCCTCCTGGTTAGCACAATGATAAATGAGTCTGAAAACTGCTTAGGCAATGTTCCCATCCCACCTCATCGCCTCCTGGTACCGAGGTGGAAACCAGAGGGTCCAGGCTGGAAATCGTGTATCCTTGTGTTAAGCTCCCAACTGTTATTACTTGGTATTACTGTGCACCTGGAGCCTCGGCCACAGATCAGTATCCACAGTGCCAAAGGCTGCTAAAAATAAGCTTACACCATGAGCATAAAGAAACAAGCACCACAGAGAGAGAGGCAGACAGGAGAACATGACTGAAGAACAAGTCTATGAAGGCCATGGCATTTTTAAGCTATCTTGGAGTGTTTTCAAAATTGTATAATTGCAAAGGACATCACTAAAGGCTTTAAAGGAAACTACTTTAAAAGTAGGAAAGAATTTAGATAGGCCAGGGCTTTCAAGCCAGTATCTTGTACACTTCTTATCTAGCAAGAGAGGCAGAAAGGGACACCACCTCTAGAGACACCATTCCAGGATTAAACTGGTACGGACATGACAGACCAAAGATAACAGATTATGAAGAAGGGACAAAAAATGGCAGGGCTCACCAACTAGCTCCAGGGACAAGACAATCCAGCTGTAACCCCTCATTCTGTCCATTTGCAGAATACTGAAGGCTAATAGGCACAGCCAGTTGTAAACTATTTTTTGTCTCCATTCAGTTTTCCATCCCCTGTTCTCAGATTTACCAAGGCAAGTCACAACATACCCTAAAATAAAATATGGAAACTCAGAGTTTTAGCCAAGAAGCACACCTCAATGGAAAATACAAGCCACTAGAAGCAGGCTGGGTCTCCCAGAATAACAACATTTCTAATATGCTGAGCAAAATGAGAGTTAATGCCATTGCACCCTGATGACACAGCTGCTGCCTCTTCTGTACCTCTGTGATACTACTGGATTTAGGAGCACAAGCAGCATTGCACATTGAAACTTCTAGCTTTGATGGGAAGGGGACAGGAAGATGGCAAAGGTCATCTATGTACAACACAAAGCTAAATGAAGTCTGGGTATGCAATACTCTGCTGCAGAGCAACAAAATGAATAGACTGGAGAGGGAACTTGTGGTAAATGGAGGTTACTGCTCTTTCAAACTCTGTTAACACCAGAAATTAAGAAGGGCATGAGGCAAAGAAAAAGTCAGGGGATGATGTACCAGTCACAAGACCTCACCATGCCTGGGAGCACATTGTTGACTGGAATCTCCGCCTCCACCAAGGCTGGAATGTGGTTTATTCTCTACCTGTCATCCACAAGCACTCACTGTCACACAAAAAAGGTACAGCAGAACCACTGCAATCCATCTGCAGAGGCTTTTGAAAGGTTTCTGCTCAGGCATAACTGGATTAGACATGGAAGGTGTGTTTCCACTAGAAAATAACCATCTTATCAGCCAACACTGCATTTCTGAGCGGTCAAGTAGACACAGAGGCCTAGAAAATGCTCTTCTACAAGTGGTAATATAAATGAAGTTGCATCATTTGCACCGATTATCAAAGCAACAAGGAATTTTAACCAACAAGAACAGAGGTGATGAGAGCCTGCAGTCTGAGTTGATGGTCAACTGCCAGACCCACTAGCCCACACTTCAAGCATATTTACCCAACTTTCTCAAAGCTATGGAGAACCCCTCACCACCCTCTGCACATGGCTCTGATGCCCAGAATTTGTTCCCAATGATCCTATCTTCAGTTTCTAGAGCCTAGAAATGCTCTAGAGACTAGTTCCACTCTTATCTGCCCCACTGAAAAGCTCTTACTCTGCCTGCAGCAAGAACATTGCCCAAGCCTTTCCCTCATTTTCTCTTTGTTCTGCTGTCAAAAGAGATGCAGTTCTTGAACTATCAATTTCAAGTATCAACATGATACTTCTAATTTTTTATCAGTTTTGTTTCTTCTTCCTGAGTACTCTTCCACTGACCAAGTCTAAAATCAACTGGCTGTAATTTCCCAGGCCATTCCCCTGTCCGTATTCCCCACCTGGCAACAGCCTCACGGCACCCACAAGACCTCCTGACAGGTTATAAGGCACACAAATTTAGTTTTTTCTAATGTTTCTCAGTGTGAAACTCAAATACATTTTATACCTAGCAAACAAAGGGCAGAAAAGCATGATGGAGACAAAAGCATCTCAATACATGGTGCTACTGAAGCTTTTCTTTCTTTTTAGAGCAAAAATATTTTCTTCTTTGTTGACAGAGCTGAGCTAATAATACTTCACTATACTGGCTAGAGGTAAGTTTCTTTAGGCTTGATAACCAGGTTGAAAACCACAAGAGAAGGGGAGCTTAAATCCAAGCAGCAGTTGCAAACCTTAAACATTGTGCCAGACACGTTACCTACACAGCATCCTGGCTACACATGAAAGTGGGATTTGTTCCACCCACAGATACCAGTTCAGAAAGCTGCAACTTCAGTGGTGACAAAATCCAGCTGGGATATGAGGGTGGCACTGGTGTGTCACACACCAGTTTGCTGTAACTCAGCAACGTGCTCATTCCCATGGATGTCAGGAAGTTTCTGCCCTGTTTACCTGCAAACATATATTATGAATAAGCAGATAAGCATATTCAAATAGGCCTACTGAATTTCCAACTTCATTTGACCTATATAACTGAGTGCTACAGCGAACCCAAACACAGACATGTGGGCTGCCTGTGTGGCTGGTCTAATACCAACTGCTGTCTTCTGACTCACAGGATCAGGCAGCACAAGGCCAAGACCAGCTCTAACGCGTCAGGAGAGCAAAGCTATTTTCATGACATCTTGTAAATGAAAAGGAATTCCTTTTTTTAAAGAAAATGTATTCTCATGGTTTTATCCATGTAACTGAGCAAAAATGTGGTTCACAGTTGTAAGATAACAAAACACCGTCAAAAAGAGATTGTCCCGTGAAGAAAACGGAACTTGGAACTTGTCAGATGAGCTGCAGAAAAACACTGAAGATTTTTCTGATGAATGCTGTTTCACAAGTCAAAGCATAAATGATGGCTTGCATACGGTGTGTCAGAAAATGTGTCTTCTATGTGCAAACAGGGTGATGGATAGACTGTACTACAGACTCTTTTGTTCAAAATGTAAGTTGGATTTTGAGCCAAAATTTGAAGAAATATTCCTGTTCTGAAATGTTTTAGGAAAGACAGAAGTTTTTAGTAAAAGGGATGGATTTAGATAATTTATGTTTGTGGATTTTTGTCTGTGAGTAATAATCGTTCAATGAAAAAATAAGTAGTGGAGTTTCAGAAAAATCAGAAGAACAGACCCTATATCATCATCATTTACAAGGTATTTTATTCTCATAAGGGACCAGCCCCTTTATTTTGCTATTATTTTTATGTCATAGTTTATGAAATGTCATACTCATGTAACATCTATTAAAAGGATACCAGGACTGAAAGGCCAGATCCATATGTTGGTAACTGCTGAAGTAGGTTTGCCTCACAATTTCAGCTCAAGATTTCTGTTGTGAACATTGACTTTCTAATCTTCCCACAAGATTTTCCTTATATCACTGTGTATCTAAGTGGTTTACAAACCATACTTTCATATTTAGAGCATCTCTGCAATACTTTGTATGTAGAACATCTCCTCAAGAGGAACCCTCAGCATCTGTAACCAGGAGACCATTCTTCCTGCTCTCCTTTCCTCTCTCCTATTCACATGTTCTACAGCTCCTCCTACTACTCATACAAGGATGAATGTCTTGCATTACAGAAATTAGTCCAAATCAGAGTCTTCCCTTCCATTAGATAGACAGCTGTTTTCTAAGCAAGCCAGGATATAATTATGTAATTAAGGATAACATCTGCACAGGAGAACTGAACTAACATTGAAAATGCAATGTAATTTTCTTGCTTTTTTTAAACTTTTGGCAGCTTGATTTTTATAATCACGCAGCACTTTAAAAAGTCTTAAAGTGCCAGTGTTTTAGGAATTCCCTGCTGGTTATAAACCCTTCCTTTCTCTGCTGACCCCAGTACCCATTACTCTTCGACCTGCAATACTCCTGCCCCTGCCATGCACCAGACCAGGCTACTGCTCCCTCACTTTGCCTAGGTGGCTGGCAGGAGGAGAAGGGGTTCCTGAGAGTCTAGGAGATATTCCTTGCTCCCTGGTCTGCTGTCCTTGCCCCAAATTCTTTGTGGAGAAGTAACATTTGTGAAGATGAGAAAATCCTACTTGGTTGTTACATCCCTGGAGGTGCTGCATCGCAACTAACTGTGTGAGAGGACACCTGACAGGCAGGACAGGGGAGCCACAGCAGGACTGACCTTGCCCAGCGCTGCCAGTGTCAAACAGCCCCCATGGAACATCAGATCAAGCCATGGGATTTCACAGAACAGCAGGAGCCACACCAGGCAGAAGAATTAGACAATCTCACCGAAATAGGCTGGGAGACTTCTGAATTTTTTTTTAAACAGGGATACAACTGCGCATTTTCAGTAGCCTCCTCCTGCGACAGCTGATTTATTTCAGCTGAACTTTCCAGCTGTGCCAAATATATGGCATGGAAAACCTCAGCTCAAAGATGAGAGTGTAATAAAATGATAAAGCATTTTCCCCATTGCTTGTAACAGAAAAAATAAGGTGATCCCAACCATGATTCCAACTACAAGCTCAGCTACCTGCTCCACTTACAACCATATGCCTGTACAGAAGGAAAAAAAAAAGAATTGAAAAAATTTTTTAAAAGCTGTCTTTGCAGGCTTGGGTGACAAAGTACAAGGGCATCTTGGGGTATCTGAGGACACCCATCAGCAAAGTCTTTTTTAGGGAGATGAACTGGTTCATGAGTTTGAATACAAACAGCAACTCATTAAACAACACATATTTAGACTAAACTCTTGGCACATTACAACAAAAAAAGCTAAAGGATCACCACAGGAAGAATTATGGCCTAAAACCCCTCATTGCTTTCTGAAGTTATCTCAAAGTGAGACTCCAGGGAAATTTTAACATTGTTTTTACAGCAAGAGTACACAGAAAATCTGTCTTCTCCTATTTTGGCATCTTTGCTGAAATGAGAAGCCAAATAATTTGTATGTTCACTGAGTGTTCATATAGAATATATACAAATTATTCAGCATCCTCTAAGAGGAGAAAGCAGAAAGGTCAAAATAACAAGAAACTGGGAAGATGCCAGGAAGCTCCTGCCCTACTCTGTTTTCTAGACTTGCATTAATAATTGGTGTTTCACAGAAGAAGGGTTTTTAAGTAACATTGTTTAATATTCTTAAAAGATTAGAATTTAAATAAACTGTAATCCAAACAGAACATTTACATTTAAAGAGTTTTTTCCCAAATAGTCAAAGTGCTGATTGCCTGGGCCAGGCTCAGTATTTTCTGTACTTGTCAGTTGTGGGCAAAGTTCATTTAATCGAAAATGGCCAGAACTGATGGTCCAGATGAGGAAAAACTTCCAAGTAGACCTACCAAGATGTTGTTTTGACATTTTCCTCCAATTTTATGCCTCTGATTGATTAAATAAATAAATAAAAATTAAGACACTAACAGTTTTACTAATCTATCTTAACTAAGAAGAGAAGAAACACCCTCAGACACATCCCATAAAATCGCAACTGCAAGAATAGAAATACTACCAAAAAATCCCAGTTCTTTCCAGAATCCCTCTTGCTTACTGCCTTCATATGGTTTGGTCTATTTTCACTTCTGTTGTCAGGACAAGTATTTGCATCAAATAACTGCAAGTGTTGAGGCAGGAGTGATGCTCAGGCAGGAGGGGAAGGAGGTCAGGGATTCGCACCCCGCGCACACAGGAGCATCCCTCTCTCTTGCAGAAAGAAGCTGCTATTCCTCTTGGGAAGAGCCAGAAGCACCACACACAGCTGGAGCACAGGGGGAGAGATAAATTTAGGAAGATAAAAGCACACAGGAAGCTTAGTTACCTCAGTGTTTATTATAGCAGACTGGAGATACAGGTCAACCCTCTGTCCTGGAGCCCTTGGTGCTTCGAGGCAGAGAAAATGTTACAAATTGCTCAGACAGCTCTAACTATGCAAGTAATCCATGGAGCCTGCCAAGGAACACATGTGTTTCAGGCATAAATCGTCCAATCTATTCCTTTCTGAATTAACATCTGTCATCATGACACCATTCAAAATGACTGAAGACTGGATCATATTAACAACCACACATCTTGGATAAATATTTACTGTTCAGACTTTCTCTCCCCCCCCCCCCAGTTTAAATAAAAAATGCAGATAGCAAAATTCCTGGAGCTGTGAAAGGGGAATCTCTTTTCAGCCACTGACAGAAAGCATGTGTTTTTATTTACAAAATCAAATTGGTATTTTCCCCCTCCTCTGTGAGTCTTCACACCACACACGGGTGAACTCACAGCATCCTGTGGTGTTGCAATGGTTTCCGAAGAGCTCTTCTGGGAAATTTTGTTATGCTGGAGGTTGCTCACCTCAGAGACTTCACAAAGCCTTCTCCCTCCAGATGCAGAAACAGATCTGGCCAATTGTGCCCCAAGAAGAGAAAATTTGCTGTGACCTTTGCAGACAACTGGATAAAGCAAAGAACTTACTTTCATGACGAGCTGTCAGGTGTATTACTGGCTTGCTGTCCTGCACCTTACAGTCAACAAATGGGTCACAGAGAGTGAAGACAGGGGGTCCCAGAGTCACAGAACAGGATGGTGGGAAAGCAACAAGAGTGCAGCCCTGTCCTGCGTACTCCCAGGACAGGATTTTCCCAGAGACTAGATTAATTCTGCATTTCAGAAAAAGATGTCAGCAGTCAGTGCTCACTTCTGCAAGTATGTCATTTAAGAATTGTAAGGACAGATTTCTAGGAAATGATGTGTGTCCAGGTCAGTTTTATCTAGCTGGACCTTCCAGCCCCCACATTCTGCTGTTTCTTACCAGTACGGTTTGAGAGGCTGAGGGAGATCTTGCATAGCAGGAGCAGTGCTCCTCCATCAGCAACTTCTCCTTCCTGTCCTTTACTCTCACACTGTCTGAGTGGAACTTTACCAAGATATCCAGACATCAAGAGCAAATTCATCAAGCCTGTAGGGCAGAAGTAGCAGAAATAATTATACTGATATAAATGTGCTGCCTTTTTTGGTTGTTTGCCTAGATTCAGGTACACTTCTTCCCACAAAATTAAAAAGTCTTGTGAGAAAAAATGTTCCCTCTAGGTAGAGAGAGAGACTACAAGTAAATCCCCCCAAAATCTCATGCATAAGCTAAATAAATTGAACTCCGTAACTAAATAAATTGAATTCAAATCTCTCAGACTAAGGGAGGCTTTGCAGACTTCAAATGATTCTTGTAGTTCTTTACTGAAGTGTTAACACAGAACATCTTTATTCCACTAACAGTTGCATGAATAGCCGATACCCTCTGGGTGACGTCTCAGTTTCACTGTTGGCGATGTCCTGGGACTTCTTCCATGTCCTGGATTCACAGTATGGAGGAACATCTGCCTGGAACACACCTGGCTGCAGGAGAGGCCAGGTGGAGGTGATCCCATGTGAGCACAGCACTGCTCTGTTCATTTGGGCTGCCAGGTGTCCAGTCATGGACATACAGGCCACCAAAACATGCATGTCTTCACCAACATGCAACCACCAGAGAGCAGTGAGGGATAAAAGGGAGGGCAGGGCACACTGGGAATTTAAGAGGTGGGGGAAACCTGAGAGCTCTGCAGTGCAAAAGGGAGCAGATCATAAATCCACAGGCAATCAGGCAATTTTGTTAGCGCTGCTGTTTATGGAATTGTGTGCTTCATTAAGATCAGCATCAGAATTGGAATGAATTTCTTTACACTGCCTCAGATATTCCAATCAAGGCAGGCAACCTGAGTTTACATGCACTATGACCTTGAAATGCACCTACCAGGATTTGCATAATACTGATGCCTGAATATTGCCAGAGCCTGCCAAAGAGGGTGAGTGCAACACGAGCACTCTCCTGGTGCCTTTTCAAGACATCTGCACTAGCTCTTCAGTTGGCCCTCACACTGACTGTTCTAAAGAAGAGACGTGGAAAAACTGCAACTCTAAATTATCCATCTTTTTTGACTTTGGTTGAGAAGAAAGGAGTGATCCAATATCTAGGAAAGAACAACAACTGTCACTGGGATGGCAATGGACATCAGAAGAGATTAGATGATGACAATTTTAGGAAGAAATTGTCTCAGGATAAAGTAGGATGGTGAGGCAATCCCAGAAAGGATGTCCTACTAGGGCAAAGATACAGTCTTTTCAGGGGGTAAATCCTGTTTGGGTCTCTTCACTTAAGAACAACGTACCGAAATAGAAACTAAAGAAGAATAAAAATCTGACTGGAGCTCTCTGGTTTTCATGTTACAGCTGGGATTACTGAGCCAGAAATGAAGGTGATGCTGTGTTGGCAGATATGGGATAAAGGTTCTCTAAGGACTGCTGATGCCTAGCATGGGTAAATTCTTCTCCTCCATTAACAGGAGTAAAGGCCAAGGATGACTGGTGTTAGGTAATAGCAAACAAAGCAAGGTAAAAAAGAAAAAAAGGAACAAAACCCATGCATGGTGTGGGAATGACTGAAAGGGCAAACACAACAACCACTTTAATTTTAATGATAAACTGTCTAAAAATGGAGTAATCAATGATGTCATTCCTACAAATACAGATACTTTCCACACTTTTGATACCTCAATTTTTTTCATCCAGAAAATAGTGTGGCTATGGGTATTTTTAATGGTTTTTTTTTCATCTGCCCCACGAGCTTAGGTGAATGTGGTTATAGACTTGTGGATATTGATGGCTATCCAGTCCAGGTGGACAAGTTGTATAAGTCTTGGCAATATTAAATGCTATGAAGGCACATTGCAACAGCACCAGAGCAGCCCCCGCCACCAGCTGATGCTTGACAGTGCACTCACAGACACACTGTGCATGCCTGGGTGGGAGCAGCTCTCAGCTATGTAGTGACCTGCCTAATCTCATTACGCTGTTGCATGCAGGTATGTATGAAGGGCAAGCTCCAGCCTGCACTTTCCATAACAACAACCTTCCTTTGGGAATCTGGCCATGAAGTCTTCCCCAAGGCCCATGTTGCAAACTGGGTCATTTGCCTATTGAGGTTCCGGTATGGTCCTCACCACAGTGCTACCTGAAAGCTTGCTAAAAATCACAAAATACAGAACTAAGTTTTTCTCCCTCTTTTGGTCTACAGGGACAAGATTTTATATAGCATATCTACATATTTTCCAGCCTCTCTTCTAACCAGGACTGAAAACAAACTGGCTCAGCTTCTCTCATAGAGCACCAGTGTTGATACTTCTCCTTACGTCTTCTGGAAATGGCTCTAATCTCCTAGGCCAGTCACAGAGAAGGATTTATTTTTTTCACATGCAAGTCTTTCATGGTTCCCTTGGGCCACTCCCACCAATGCACTGCAATGGTGAAACAGCTCCTGACTATGGGAACACAACTCCTCAGGCAGTATGGACTAGCCATCTACATAACCAGAGAGATCAAAACCTAAAAAACCCCAAACAACTCAACGATGTCAAAAGAATCATCCCAGAAAGATGAACTAACCTCCAGCTACTCTCTGCCAAAGGAATATGGAATATTCTCCACTGAATGCATCACACAGGCTCTCCTACATCATCTTCTCAATTAGAGACTTGGCAGGAGCCAGAAAAGTCTGTCTCATGTTTTCACTTTATTACAAAGCATTTTCTGTGCTTCAACATTAAGTAGTGCTTCAGTTGCCTTGACTGAGGCACTGAACCATCCAGATAACATGGTAAGGTATTCCCTGCTATAATTCCTGCTAGAATCCCCCTGATGCCAAAACGATTTTTGCTTTTATTCTTCATACTTATATATATATATATTTGTATGTTACTATATAGTTATAGTTTCCTAACTTCAGTCCCTCAGTACTTTTCCTATTAGATAAACCTTTCCTGAGGGCCATGCCTGGTCTAAGTTTCTTCTGAGATCCAAGGACAAGACACCATCCCAATATATTCTCTCATAAACAACAGGTGTCATCCAGAGACGTTTCTCATAACAATTGGTGAAGAGAGACACAACACCTTCCCGAGATATTTTTCTCGTAACAATTAATGCCTTCCTGAAAACTTTCTCATAACACATACCGTCTCAGACAGGGACAAGCTAATTGGAGGTTCTTGTCAGTTACTTCATCCTCTGTGTTCCTAATTGGAGATTCTTGTTAGTTATGCTAATTTGTTTAAACTTATAAAACAGCACTTGTTCTATGCCACGTGTGCATTCTTTTGGGGGCATTCTCGGCGTGTTGTGCACCACAGAAGGCTTTCATTAAATGGTAACTGTATTTCATCACCTAATCTTGTCCGGCTCTGATTTTTCAGGGGCCAAAATGAGCATCACCCCACACTCTGTGAGGGGAAATGGGTTTTGCCTCATGTTCCAGGACCACGGGACAACCACCACTGAAAAGGCTTTCTTGCTCCTTCCCCACTGCAAGCCCCATCACGTCCTTTGAGCAGGCTGGCTGCCTTACCAGCCATGTCTTCCTACATTATACTTCTGAAGGGATTAGTTATAAATAGCTATTTAGGTGAAAACTCAAATCTGTGAAAGAAATGAAACAACCCTTAGGCTGACTTCTCAATTCAACCGCTTTTCTCATTTATGATGGAGCAGCAAATCCAGCTTCTGTCCCCTTCCAGCAGAGTCCAAGGACAGCAGGAGGACACAAGGCAATGCACACCCAGGCACATCTCTAAGCAGATGGGCTGAAGCTGTGTTTCAGCACAGAATGAGGCACCACAAATCTGTAACCAACCTTTGCATTCATAATGCATTAAGACAACTAGTAGTGGATTTACAGCTCCACCAAACCAGAATGCTGTCCTGAGAATCATCCCGCATGTCTTTCTCACAGTCCTTTAAAACATTAAAAGATCCACTGTATACGAGATATTTAAAGCAACAAGTCCCTTGAAGGAGAAAAGGGAAAGAAAATATTTGCAGTCCAGAAGCAAACTCTGGAGTAAATCTGCCAGTAGCAGTGGCCACACCATTTGTCACCAAAGGCGAGGGACAGCATTGGAAAAAACAGATTCTCCCTCCCTAGGGCAGACCCAGGGAAAGCACCTGCTCAAGTGCTGGTCTCAAGTTCCAAACAAGGTGAAAATACACGCATGTGAATGAAGCTTTACTTGGGATTGGACAGCAACAATAAATTCACAGCCTCACTATTTTCCTGAAGACGACAGGAGGAGCATGATGGCTCCTCAGGTTTTTTTTTTTAGGGGTATAAACCAGCTCACAGGTAAGGCTATTTCAGAATCTGAGGAATCCATGGTGAACTACAGGGCTGTGACGTTCACAGGCTGCCCTAGCAAACACGCAGCATGACAAGGCCATTAACTCATGGAAGAAGAGAAGCTCTAAACAAAAGCTCAGCAGACAGCACAAGTGCTGGCAGCGGTCCAGCCTTGGCTCCAGCACAGCAACACTCTCTGATCGTGCCAGGAAGGTATCATAACACACATTTTACCAGGACTAGAAGTAAGCTGCTGGGCTAATACAATAATGTAGTTCCCAAATTAAAAGTTAAATAAAATCTCTCCTGCTGCAACATCCACAAAGTCTCCACAAGCAGCAGTCACACGCTGTGGCACAGGAGCAGCGCTCGTGCCATCGCCGCTGCTGGAGGACGGCGGCTGTTGGGCACCACTGCTGTGTGCAAGTTGCCAGAGACATGTCCCTGCAAGGGACAGACAACCCAACCTGGCCTTGCTCGCAGGCAGGTGCTCACTTGCTCCTATGACTTTCACTATCAAAGAGCACTTCTAGGTGCTGCAGGCGTTTACTGCACAAGTGACTCCTCCTGGCAAAGGCTGCAGAGATTCCCGCTGGAATCGTCTACAGGCTCATTACTGCATGAGCAGGAAGCTTGTGAGCTGCCAATTTCTAGCGACACCTTTGCCCTCACTTGGCTGCTTTACTGCCATGTGCCAGATGTTCAGGGAAATGAGTCCCAGCAAGCTAAAGAGCTCCTTGTAATTCACTAATGATAGGCAAGAAACCATCCTGGAATCAGCCTCAGCACCACGTTGAGGTGGCTGGTTTGCATATCTGGAGCTTGTAAATTCCTATTTTTTTTCAGAAAGCATCTACTCTCCACAAAATAGAGAAACTTTCAACTTTTGACCATTATTTTAAGAAGAGCAATATATGACCAAACCTCTCCCTACCCCTCTAATTCCTCTGGTACTTTGTGTATTCAGAAAGAGCTTCTGTCACTGAGAGACGCAGGGTGATGCAGGAGGGTACAAGGAGTAGGAAGCAGCAGGGCGGATCACAATACATATACATAATGTCTCTTGGCAAAAAGAACAGTCCATGAGAAATGTAACTGTTCTGAGTGACTGTCCATGAGTAATCCCCCTCTGGGGATGCACTGCAGCAGTTGTTTCATCAGTGAAGGGGTGCCTGGAAGTGTCACAGGCTCTTGCAGCAATGATTCCAAGTCAGCACTGCCAGACCAATCACCACAGACGCACGAACAGCTCACATTTGTGACCCGTCTGCAACAGCCATGAGTTCATGCAACTGCAGGCTGTGGGACTCCAACACACTTCCTTTCCACTTGTACACGGACATATGAGGTCAGCGTGGTGCAATGCTCCCCTCTGCTAACCATGTCACCTTTCTCTATCCCATACTCCTTTTAGTTGCAACCAGTGCAATGATTTTCTCCTTCAGTTTATTCTAATGCTTGTCAAATGACTGAAATCAGATTACCAGGGTTTTAGTCGCTCAGACTCACTCATCTTCCCCTTCTTAAAGACAGGTCTACATTCTCCTGTGATACACTACTGCTCTAACTTCCTACAAGACTTGCAATTTGGAGTGACAGCTCAGCCAAAATTCTGTGATGAAGACTACCTTTGTTTTGCTGCTGACAATGAATATTTAGCCAAACCTGTCCTTTTTCTACCTTAATGTTTTCTCTCAAGTCTTCCTTGCTTCCAGATATTTCTGATTTAGTGTAAAATAAAAAGCAGTTGAGCTTTCACTTTTCCTTTGGTCCATATTCCACTCTCCAGTTTCTGGAGATAGGGTCTCTCAGGGCACTGAGGCATCACACAGATCTCTGGGAGGCTGTTGCACCAGACTGTATGTAACAATCAAATCCCCTGCCTCACCATTCTGCTGCTGCTTCTGCATCACACTGTTTCTTTTTCTTTATAACATCTGAAAATCCTCTTCTCTACAAAGCACTTATCCCTTCCTCAGTATGCAAGTGCTGCCAGAAGACTAACATAACACAGAGCAAATCCCTCTCAGCTGCAGGGAGAATAAGCTTATCTGACCACTGACCCAGCAATAAATAGCCATTCGCCTTTCATTTACTCTTTCTCAGATAAACTCCCTTTGATTTCACTTACTCAAGAAAGGACTAAGCAAGGATCTCAGTACCTGGCCTGGAATCTCTAGTCAAGCAGGTCCAAGCAGATCCAGGTGTCTGAAGGGATTCAGAAGGTCTCATGCCCCACCTGTGACTGTACCATGGATGTGCAGTTGCCATCAACAGTCACAGGCAAAGGAAGTATTAGAGGGCAGAGATCAGCCCATTTTTTTGAGGAATGTGTCGACTTCCACAGCAGTTGTGTTCTTTAGTAGGATGCTTCCATTTTCCTTTTCTTCATCCCGAGGTCTGACTCCTGACTGTAACCACTGGTTTGCAACAGGGATGAAGTCTTGCAGAGGGACACATCAGATACGGAATAAGTAACAGTGACACACAGAGCTGTCAGGTCATGCAAGCACCTCTAGATGAATCCAGGAAAGGAAGAAACTCACTTTCCTCTGGAAAACCCACTGAGAGAGAAACAAACTCTTGAAAGAGAGTACTGGGCAAGCATTTGTCATTTTGAACTCACCACATACTGATAAAAATACTAACACTCCCTACCAGAACAAACAGACGCCTACGTGCTATTCCCACAGCACTGCCAGTTCTGCATTGGGTCCTTCCTACCTAACAGACAGCACTTTCTGCATTGGTTTCCTCGAGAAAAAGCAGCTGTGCTAGCCACCTGCTTGCAGCTAAAGCCAGTGACTGCAAGAGCTCAGCCTCAGAGAGAGATCAGACTTTAGAGCACAAGACAGATGTCTTCCAGTCACCTGGGCTGCATCCTAAAGTACTGATGAACTGGCTCAGCAGCCTCACAAACCAGCAATGATTCCTCTTGGGAACTTGTGTAGAACAGGTAGGGGGTCAAAGGATTGAAAAATGGATAAAAGTAGAGACCAGCCTTAATAAGGCAAAAAAGGGAAGAGAGTTGAATTATGATTTCAACTCCCAGAATAGTAGGATTGCCCGGTATTTGTAAGCACCTGAAAAAAATAACAGACTGAGAAGCAACCCAGGTGGATTTGTCAAGGGCAAGTAATTTGTAAAAAAATTTCTCTATATAGACAAAAAATTATCTTAGGAGAGAAGCAGGACATGAACTGGAATTCAGTAAAGCTTCTGACAGATCACTTTCACAAACACGCCAAAAATGTTATTAATGATACTACTGTGATACAAATTCAGAAGTGGCCAAAAAACTATCCAGGAGTTCTCAGAGGGCTCACTGTAGAAATGGAAGGATGTTAATACTTTGGGGTCTGCCTAGGAACCAACTTTGTTTAGTGTTTTCATTATCAACCTGGATGGTGGACTAAAAAGTCTGTTTATTAAATTGCAGAGGACATGAATCTGGAAAGAATGGCAGGTATGCTGGGAAGCTCTGCCAAAGGAACTTGGCAAACTGGAGGAGTATTCTGGAAGAAAGGATTGGTAGGGACTAGTGCACAGCTCTGCTCTTTGGCAGAAGGAGCCAACGGCACAAGTACAGGGTGTGGAGATGGGGAGGTGGCTGCTCTTCAATTCTTCCTGAGACCTGGAGTCTCCAGGATCACGACACTCACCTTTAGTTCCATGCCACTGTGGAAAAGGCCATCCAAATAGCGGATATATAAAGAACGGGAACCGTGAGGTTAGGGAATTAGCTGTTTGCTCCTCTCTTTTTGCTGTAGTCTGTACATTTTGGAGCACTGCTCTTTAAGGAAAAGAGGAATTAACTACAGGCATTCAAAAGAGCAACAGGAATTAAGAGATCTGGAAAACATCACCCAAAAGAACTGAAAAAACCCCAGAGTGTTTACTCTGAAGAAATGAAGGATAAGGAGCCAGTCACAAGAACACTGAAGTAACATGCAATGCACCAAGCTCAAGTTCTTTCTGCTCTCTGCCAAGGTGGGCACTGAAGCACTCAGTTAAGAGAACTGAAATGGCTCTCCCCAGTCTAGCAAGTTTTAATAGACTATTTGCTGCATCTTTCCAAGAGCAATGGATACCACATAAGAATGTAGTCATGACCACTTGACTGAAAGCATCAGGTGAAAATTGAATTTGTTTTGAAGTATATCAACTCATCCTTTGAACTTCAAGCTAAACACTAGGAGTCTCTGCAACTGCGTTCAGGTTGGAGGGCACTGAGGCTGCCAGGGCTTTCCCTTTCCCTGAGGAACAAGAGCCTGACATAAAGCAAAGAAAATTACTTTTGACTCAATTATTCATGTTACGAAAGCCCACTTGTGCTTGCCCAGAGGCTGACAGGTAACTTCATCCGTCTGGTACCAGGAAAATAATTGCAAGTTGGTGCCAGTGTTAGACAAGAGCAAAGTATGAGCCCTTAAGGCCATCTCTGTAACAACCATGTACAATTATATTCCCAGAGTGTTTCGTTCTGTGTGTGGTGAGCTGCCAATCTCCTCTCTCTGTCTCTAAACACATGATAGAATATGCCATCCCCTGAATGCTAATCCATTTGTCTTGTTATTTGCTGAAAAGTCATTAAGCAATATTTGAGAACACATATATAAGATTTGTAAAACAAGAACTATACCCATTTTTTATTCTGGATTTCCTGACAACAGATAAAGACAAACCATCCACTGAAGGAGAAGTCGTTGACCACAACCTGATTCCATTTAGGGTAGGTGAACTAGAGAGAACAACCCTGACTATTAACAGGTCCGTGGTACTTCGGAAGAGCACTAATGCAACGGGAGTAAAATATTATATGGGGAAAGCCGTGTATTCACAATTTCAGTGTTTCAAAATGAGATACTGTTGTTCTGGATGATACTTTAACCAAACACAAATCATGAATCTCAATAACTGACCAAAATGTAATGGCTTGTGCTATTCAGGAGGTCACATTAAGTCTGAATGCAGCCTTTTCAAGAAGTTGTGCTGCTGCTGTCTCCTCTTTCCCTCCTGTGACATCACATCCTTGTTCCCAAACTCCCATTTTTTTCCCTTGCCATTGCTCTTTTCCTTCCTTTGTTCTTAAATCCTAAGAGTCCACGAAATCCATGCAAAAGCTGGTCCTTTTAAATACTCTTTAAAATAACTAAAAATTAAATTAATTGTTGATAGTACACACTAACATAATCTTGAATAGCAAGCCTCATCTGTGATGCATGGTCAGGTTACAGAGAGATGTCTTCGTAAAACATATTTAATTAAAGCTGATGTCCATGGAGGTAAAAAAAAGTCTTCACTTAAATGCAGCAGGACACACAGTGGAACTGTCCTCACACCACAATGTGGCAAATATGATGGTGATATCACTTTTGCCCACTGTTACTATTCAGGTGACCTTCACAGTGCCAGCTGACAGCATTCTTACCACTTTCTCCTTGTAAACAATGTATTTCAGCCACTTGAAATCCTGCCATTTGAATCCTGCCAGAACAAACAGGGAATCCTTCTCATACTGCTCCATTTTCTGGATTGCACCTTCAGGATATGTGATCCGGAGTGTTGTCTTGCCACCCACATCTTTTTCAAAGCCCTTCACTGGAGCCGAGTTCAGCCTGCAGGGCAACCAGAGAAGACACTGTCACGGATTCCCACGTCCACTCAGATTCCCACTTCCACTCGGATTCCCACTTACACTCCTGTGTGTAATGTAACTCCTTGATGACACAGCAATCACTGCTGGGGAAGAGCTCCCTGTAGCAGCTGTTACAGCAGCAAATGTTAACTCTTGCAGTTCTTCATCACAAACACTTATGGAGGTTTATGCCAAGTGACAACAGCTTAATTAGAAGCTATTTAAATTCTATCATTGAATATAATGCAAACCATTTCTGCGTATCCACTCCTGTGATTTAAATTGAGTTGGAGGCGTTGGAAAAGGAAACTGAAAAATATTGTCCTTGTAAATTTAGGGTAACAAACTAAGCATTAACATTTTAACAGCCCATTGCTCCTGTGACGTGTTACTTGTGTTCTGCAAGACTGTGCTGAAAGAGATGATGCAGCTCCACATCAGTTTAAACAAACTGAAACTGGTCTCATGCTCCTACACCAGTCCAGAGCTTACACTGCTCATCTTACCTGCCGTGAGGCTGTGTAGGGAAATCAGCCAACTAATAATTCTCAAAAATCCCCCAAAGGAACAATCTCCACCTGGTTTAATTCCCCCAACTGTCCTGTCTGGAGGGCGAGTTGCCCTGCACTGCCAGCACAAAGGAGGAGCTTGGGCTGCACGGCTGGGACAAGGCTCAGCACGACTGTGGTCTCACTGGCTCCAAGGAGTTTCTGCTGTGGAAGTGCACCCCACTCTGAAAATCCTCAAGCAGACACACAGCTTTGCTCTTGCGCACACTGATTTCTAAGGAAATGCTATGTATTTAGCTGTGCTTTTGTTAAAACATTTCTCAGGAACAAAGTTTTTTCCCTTGAAAAAGCAAACTGCTTTGGCATGAACAACAATGATGACCTTAATGACATTAAAGTCATTTAGAACTTTCATTCGAAACTAGAAACCCAAAGCTGAGGAAATTTCATGTTACTTGGAATACAAATCTTACTGACATCAAATAGCAGCCCCTTATGGAACAGCATTGCCTGCTTGAATTATTGCAGCATTCTTGACTTGGTGTGGTTCAATATACTGGAAAGTGCTTATAGACTGCAAATTTTGCCATGTAGGAATGTTAATGAGAATCTGGATTTGTCTTTTTCAGCCCAGGTAAGCATTTTACATTGGAAACTTTTTAGTAGAAGAAAAAATATCTGTATAAAATCTGAAATTCTATTCAAAATTTAGAGGAATAAATTCCTATGCATTTTTACTAAAAATACTTACTTTATCATTAGGAATAAAATATTAAAGGGAAAACAACTTAAGAATCAGCACCACTGCAATTTATATAGCAGATGAAGTCTTTTTCCATAGTTTATAAACCTTTGCTTTGCAGCCTGTCCTTGAGGTAACTTGACCTGACTACAATGCTCCCAGACCTGACCCCTTGCTTTTTCCTCTGCTGCTGACGGCACATTCACACATCATTCACTTTTTCTATGGGCAGTATTTAAACTTTAAGGCGTTGTGTCTACTCTAAGGTAGACGACCTTACATAAAGTAAAAACAAGTGGCTCTAAAGGTAACAGAGATAAATACTATGAAGTACTACGCAAAGAAAGCTAGTTTTACATATTTTCATCTGTTTTCTGAAGTTGAGGAGAAGGTGTCTGCAGTCATTTCAAATGCCAGTGTGTAGCTCTTTGGTAGGGTTTTCCCCATCCCCAGCTGCTGGGTTCGCTGTTTTGCTGCTTACCTTGTTAACACTGCCAAAACTTGGGACCCCTACTTTGTACCTAGACAGGAAATAAAACAAACCATTTCCCCAAGTAGAATGAACTCGGGTCTTCAGCAAAGGGCCAGAGTGTGAGCTGCTGGTGGAGCCTCAGTGATGGAGCCAGCACTATCCAGCCCCAAGGGCAGTGCCCTGAGACCCGTGTGGGCAATGGAGTAGGAAAAGTTCTGGCAGCCACAGCCCGTGCCCATGGAGGTGCAGACTACACAGGTCAAACCCCTTCCCAGGCAGGATGCACTGGTGGTTATAAACACAGCTAAATCTTGGAAAACCTCCATTAGGATGTCAGCCTTCCTTGAACTGCCCATGGAGTTTTCTCCACAAGAAGTTTCAGAGTGTTTTTCTGTTTATGTTTGCTGATGACATAGGGAGCTTAGAGACACTAACTCCTAACCTTGGCACCATGAAGATCCTTTCAGATATCACTCAAGCATCATCATCAGGTGAATCCCTATCTGTTTCTAATCAGGAATTTCTGATACACACTTATTTTTGCCCTCTCTGCAATCTATTCTACGGAGGCATTTCAGAGCACTGATGACTGCTGCAAGAAGGTCCTGCCAGGTAAACAGTGTGACAGCTGGGAATAACATCTGCACTGAAATCTGAAAATATCTAGTTAAAGGAAAACACTAACTAACTCACTGCAAGCTGTTTTAGAACTGGCAAAGCTGAACTGGACTATCTTCACCACAAAAACAAAATTTCTTGCTGCAATTAGCAATCCTCACATGGCAACACATGAGACATCAACAAACTGCACATACTGCTGGATCACTCCTTTGTCAACAAATGTACATTTTTCCCCTTAACATTCATTTCCAAGGTCCCAAATATCATCCTTCAAAAGAGTTTTGCAGTGCATGAAAAAGGATGCTATAATACATGGGACTTTCCCAGCTTCCACAGGAATACAGCAAACAGTTGGACACATATCCAAGCACCTGGCTTCATTTAACCTTTACAGTTGACTTCTCTCTCCTTTATCCATCCCACTAACAGTGCAGGTGCTTAGCTGCCCTCTTATCCTCTCAGCTTGCAAACTGACTTAGATTTACTGATGTGGCGAGAAAAAGTTGAACTTTTCATTTGGAAATTAAATAGCGGACTTTCTGATGTAAATCTTAGTGGGTGGCTTAGTCCAGATGGATTGAAACTGTTCTTTTACTACTTTTTTGAACAATCTGAGCCCAAGAAAAGGCTATACCTGCATTTTGATTCAGCTCAAATAACTACAAGTCACTGGACTATGACAAGTAGTAAGAGCTCTTTGTTAACTACTGATAGTGGGATGATCTAGGAGAAGGGCTGTTAAAATTTCATCCTGTTCTGAACAGCCATCCCTGTGTCCAGCACACTGATGGAGAAGCAGGGAACAGTTCACAGGAACCAAAGACTGAAAGGGATCTTCTTGGTCTTTTTGTCCATAGTTAGAGGGTATTACTCTGTATGTTCTGTTCTTTCCTCATGTGCCCTTTACTGGCACATGGCAGAGAATGGAGACTGTGCTAAATGATACCTACCTTAAATTCTTTTACTAATCCCTTTCTTTTTTCCACCTTAGCTAAGAATTTGCTATTTGTCACCACCTCTTACAGTTGACTGAAGAGAAAATTATATCATATACATTTCCCTTAATATGAAATCAGTTATCTTACTAAGAAAAAAATGTCAACTTAAGACTATGTTAAACCAGTTTTATAAACTTACATTGCAGTTTATCCCACTTTTATTATTTACCATCATAATATTTTGTTACTCATTATTCAAAACCTGCTGGAAAACTCTACTTTTTTTTTCAGGTCAGACTAATGGGTCTGTAGCTCCCTAGAGCACATCCTCCCTCCCTCCTACACACACTCTCTCACTCTCCATTAGTACAGGTATTATGTTTGTTAATCTCCAGTCACCCAGAACGCCTCCCTGACTTGACAGATTTATTACTAAGAGTTATGACTAGACCTGTGATTTCATATATCAGCACGTTTTTCAAGCATTCTGAGATGGCGATGATCCAGGTCCTCAGTGAAAGCAAGAAGTCCTAACTTTGCCTGTGGTCCTTTGCACTTCCACCACTCTGCTCCTGCTCTCTTATTCAACATCCTCATCTGCAGTGAAACAGAGCAAAGTATTCCTAGTTTCTAGGGGACATTTACAGGCATTTAATCACTACTGGGTCCTCACTCATAGAGGCTTCCTGCTTTCTAAAATCCTATGCTGCACCATTCTTAGTCCTGCCCATCCTAACTGTGAAGTCTAGTTCTTGGGGAATGCTACATGTGTATGACCAATAATACTTCCTTGAGCTATAGGAGATATATCTGGGAGCAGATCCAACAGTGTGAATTACTGCTTCACCACCTAAGGGCATCACAAAAGCAGCAGCTTTTAGAAAGAAGCTATGAAGAGAAAGTTCAAGTGATATCATACGAGAGACCACATTCCCAAACAGCTGTGGAAAATGGAAAGCTTAAGGAGTGCCTTTACCCTTTGCTGTGATCACCATTTATAACAAACATTTACATGCTCATGCCTACTTTTCCTCTCCATATAAGTTAATGCTTCCATACAAATGGATACGGTCACTAGTACAGGTTAAAGCCTGCCTGCATAGTACATGAGAGGGTACAGAAACTGAACACATGACAAGAAAACTGTAATGCCAAAGACTCACCTGACAACAACATCATAGTCATCAATTTTTAACCCCAATGACTTATTTGCAAGTACTCCACCATTTCCCACAATAATACATCGCCGGCAGCTGAGACTGTGGAAGAAACAGAGGAAAGAGGTGATTTCTAACGTAACTTCAAACGCACAGACACACATATTTAGTTTGCACGCATCTGAGAACTACAGGAAACCTCTGTAAATATTAAGAATTAAGAGTGGGACAGAGATACACTTGATCCCCAGCTCACCTCCTCATGCCCAGGCATTACACGTGATAGACTGCTTTCAACACCTCACACCACGTGTGGCCTAATGAGATGAGCTGTCAGGACAGGCAGGTCCTCTCCCCCCACACCCCTGGTATGATGGGCTTGAATCAAACCCATCTGTTTACTTAAACTGTCTCATTATTCATTCAGCACTGAAATAACAATAAACCAAAGGCTTAGTGAGGAAGTCTTCTCTCCAAGCAATTTTATGAGTGCAGGCAGATCTTGCCAGGTTATCTGGGGTGTGCTCACCTTGCTGAGAGCAGAATTGCTGCTGTTATCACGAGACTTCAAGAGACAGAAAAACATTAAATGGAGAGGAAAAAGACCCCCCCACGCACACACTCCTGTCTATTAGGAAACATGTATGGAGACACAATAGGTGAGGAAAGGGAAGGAAAGTAACCTTAATTAACAAAAACAGGAAAGAGAAGGAAGAGAACAGTTTCTCGTGGAATCCCGAGTCACGAGAACTCTCTGCAGCAGATGTTAAAAGTGATTTTGTTTTGAAGACAGAGAAAGGACTTCTTTCCAGCCATCTAATCCCAAACGCAGCTGGCTCTTCTGGCAACGTGCCTCCATCTCTGGTAGTTCACTGAAGGAATACGTGTCTGCAGAGCCTTTTTCGGAAACGGTCCAAGGCAATCAGTTGTTTGGAGCAGATCTCTGGGCTAGGCAGCCTTCCTAGTCCCAGGCACAGTCAACTGGTATCTCTGTGATAGGTCTAAAGAGCCAGTGTGAAGAAAGCTCTACTTAAGTGGAGTCCTTTTTTTCAGAGCAGGGTTCGAGTGCGCTTAAAAAACTCAGCTAAACCACTGAGGGTCACTCTGCTGACAGAGCCATTAGCTGGAGACACGTGCAGAATTAACAGCACCAAGAAATGCTCAGGAACAGCTTCCCCTGCCCAGATAAAGTTCCACTCCAGAACCAGGCCTTTCCAAAAGAAAAAACTCCCTCAAGCAGATGGACATATTAGCCCAGTGTCCCTGAGGGCTGAAGAAGCGTGGACATTTCTGATAATCGAACCACAATAGAGAAAGAATTTTACAGATGATGGCATAGCAAAAGTGCCAAAACCAAAACAATTCTGGCAACAAGAAGAAAGCAGACACAAGATCTGTTTCAGGCAGTATATGGTGACAAAGAGGGAAGCGAAAGAGTCAGCCCCAAGTACACCAAAACGAGTGACAAAGATGGCAACAGCTTTTTCAAAACCTTTAAGGAAAAGGTGCTGCAGAAGGGAAAAAGAGACATAGTTCAGTTCTGGCCAAGTGATATACTCTTTTGTTGATTATGATAGGAAAGTTTGACCTCCTAAACAGCAGACTGCTGGGTGAAATACTGTAATTTCTCTACTCAGCTGTCTCTCAGCCATGACTCTAAATTTTCTGTTTTGAAGACAAATATGCTGAAATCCAAAGGTTGGAAGCTACAGGCACTCCATTCTATCCTTTTTCCACTTACTGTTAGGATGCCCTTACCAATTCTGAATATAGATCTGCTTGTTTCAGCCTCAAACAACTTAATTGCTTTCTTCGCTTTTCTGCTAAATTAAAGCACCATCTACTGCCAGTAGTCCCTTCCACATCTGCATGTGATCCACTTACTGACAAAGCACTGTGTATAAACATTTGCCTCTCACCAGGTCAGCCTGGTGAGCATGAGCTGCTGCACATGAGATAAAAGAACCAGTTCCACCAGCCAAAGCTGTTCTAGCAGCTTCACGGCCCTGTTCCCACACAGGAATCATAGACTGATCAAAGCCCATTTCTAATCTTCTATTGACCATACAAACTGTAGTGAGCTCATCACATCTTGCACAGTATGGCAGCTCTTTTAGGTCTTGAGTCTCAATTGCAGTACCTCTCTGAACAATTTTCAACTTCTCCTCAGATCTCCAAAGTACTGATTCTGGAAGACCAGCATATGGAGCTAATGCTGCTCAAGTCAGAGTCCCTTTTATACAGAGATTTTATGTACATAATTCCAATTCTCTTTTTATAGTCATTGGTTTGTAGAATATAATCCTCCACTTTTAAACATGACCTGCGCTGTCACCTGTCTGATGCCTGATTTTTGGTTTGGCTCCAGTGAAGAATCCAACAAAATGGTTAAGACTGACCTGGCCCTCCTACTCATTACTTTCCCAGTCTCTGGTTCTGGCAAATTTTCCTGGTGCAATTTTACATTTACTCCACACTGGTTTTACCCCTGCAAACACCTACCAGCAGGATTACAGTAAAAGTGTCACTAAAGGATTCATTCTCAACTCTGACAGTAACTTTTTAAAGCTGTGTAACATATCCTGTTCCTAAAAAGGATACCTCTATAATGGTGTGGTACAGAATCAGAATATAATGGACTGAGACAAATAGCTAATGCCTGCCTCTAAAAGATTACCTTTATCATTCAAGCTTCTAGTTCATCTAAAAAATATATCGTCTACATGGCAAGATATCATTTCCACAAACCCAAAGTAACATTACATCAGTTATGCTGCCATCCTAGCTCTGTCCTAGACCTAACTTTCCAGGATTTTTCCTGCAAAACCAAGCTAATCAACTTACAGCCATATCTTTATCATCTCCCAGGAATGGCACATATTTCTCCAGGAATGGCACATTTGCTGTTCTATCATACATTCCAAGAAGGGTTAAAGAGCATACAGTAATAATAAAAAGAATTCTTTATTTAACTCTTTAAACACTCTTCAGTGCTTACTGACTTTAATTAATTGTCATTTAATATCCTTGTAGCTACTAATAAAAAATTCACAAAGTATTTCATTTTTGCTGTAAAATGAGACAACATCATTCTAGCTTTACCCCCAAAATGTAGCAAATATGTACCTGAATGGTTCTGCCTTTACTCATCATAACTGATAGGTTAATTACTTTTGCCCAGCTTCATATCTGAGCCACTCTTCTACCCTCGTGGTCCTGACATATATAAATGTGTTCTCCTTTTTCCTGAAGTCTGCAGATAAGATTTTTCATTAGTAACTTTCTGACCCTAAGGTCTCATCTTTGATCTTCTAGCAGCTTAAATTTCTTTCAAATGTACTCTGCCCACTGATGGTGCATGAGCATGGGAAACCTGCACAGTCACTGCTGGCTCCAGGCAAGTTTCTGGGTGAAGAAATACACAGTGCAAGCAGCATCGGTTACAGCTCAATTGTTTCTCCACAAAGAAGTGTGCAAACACCTTTGTGCTTGTTTACACAATATGTCAAAGCTCTATTTCTTTTCCAGAAGAGCTCAAGGACTGAACACATCAGACACAGCCCAGGTTTCAGTTTGCTACCAGGGTGGTATGAAGGACGGCCATGGACTTTCCACAACAGATATTCCCTAAAGCCCTAAGTGGGAAGCTGCAACCAGATGTACAGGCTCTTGACACAGATACTCTAAGGTTGAGTTCATCTACACCAAAAGCAGATTTCCTTGAACAATATAGCACTATAAACACATATATGCGTTGTAGCAATTCATACTTCCTCTTCCTCTCTTATCAAAGTGCTTCAGGGATTTGTCAGGGGAGAACAACCACAAAGCCTTTCTTTATGCAACTTTGGTACTAAAGGCTTGGAGGAAAGATATAACAGAATAATTAAAAAAGACATCTTTAGGGTAGCTGGTGCTTAGGAAGGCGTAGCATATTCTGGGTTGATCTGGCTACTGCTACTTAAATGGGTGCAATCAATCTGAGTCAGAGGGACATACACACCCCTCTTGCTTATCAAATGCCTTCCTCACTTGGTCAGGTAATATACTACATTAATAAAAACTGTGACAGCTATAAGCTCAGACTCTTAAGTTTTTCGTAATTACCACCTGAAGGCAATACAAAAAGGTAAGTCAGGTTTTTATATTTATGTCTTTTCATAGGAAATTTACATATCATCGCCACAGAGATTTGACCCCCAAATCCACGGAAGATCAGCCAGTAGCAGGGCCATGGAACAAGAAACCAAGCCCTGAGCCATTTGCAGAATGAGAGATAGGCCACTGGAGGAGCCACTAGAGCAAGCAGTGAAAATGTCAACAATATAAACGGGCCTAGAAAAGCCCAAGACGGGCACGAGAAGTCTGAAATGTCAAAGACAAAGCCCACCGACATCTGTGTTAGGGAGAAACACATCAGCTCTGAAGGAAGAGGTCAGTGACTCTAGAGAAAGTGCCCTGGATCTCTCCAGTGTTTTCCAGACAAGCTGAAAGCTGAGTTGTAACTCACCTGCCTCACATCACTGCAGCTTTACCCACCCCCTGCCCTGGAGTAGGAGCAGGTTACTATTCAACACAAAGATGCCATAATAAGGAGCCATGAAGAAAGCAGGGCACCACGTACACTGTGTTACAGGTGTGAACCACAGCCTTTGTTCACATGCCCTCCAGCTGCTGCTAGTTATAACACAATGGAGGGATTAGTTGAAGTGAGTTGGCAAAGCTGCTGTGGGATGATGAAAAGTGTACGCATACCCGGAAGGATCACGTTTGCCTCATTTCAGCACCATGTCAGTACATTGTGTCAGGAAAGGTGCATCAGGATGCCCTTTGGCACAGGGATAATCAAACAAACAAGTTAATTTCCAGGGCTTATGAGAGGCAAGTGAACATAACATCTCAAGGACCAGCTTTGTGAAGGACAGAAACTGAGAAGTTTGGGTAGGGACAACACCAAAGGCTTGGTGTAGAGATCCTCCACTACACAGCTCTAATCCTCTCTTTCCTTCCTGTGCTTTCACGCACTTCTCTGACCTCACCTTTCCGGCCTCTCCCACCCTTCCCCTGGGAAAGCTGCCTTCAGTGTATGGTTACATGAACAGTGGTTCCAATGGTCTGGGCATGCTCACCCTCCCCACCCATCCCAGTCTCTGCCTCTCCTGCTGCCGCTTCAGCTCTGTGCCCACACAACTCTTCAGTGGGAGGGAGCTCTGGAAAACGAAGTCACTGAAATGACCTGGGTTAAGAGAAAAAACTCGCAAACTGGAATCATCTCACTGATCCACTTTAAAGTCCCTTATCCAACAATAGCAGTAGCACAAGGAGAAGGGCAGGAGCAGCAGCAGCAGCAGCAAGTACGCCTTCTTAGACTGGCTTTGCCAACAGACAAAATGTTGGTCTAACTCCATCCTGAAGAGAGGTTAACCTGGAGACTTTTTCCTGCTTCTAGAGTCAGACCACTAGACTTCTGAGAGCCTACAGGTGGAAGGGTTCACAAGATCCCCCAAGTCTTAACCCTTGTACCTCACAGACTTGAGCCGTGTCTCTTATCTAGCTCTTCCACAACAAGGCATTTTTTCACTCTTTAATCATAGAACCAAGTGTGGTTTGGGTTGGAAAGGACCTTGAAAGGTCCCTTAAGTCCCCCTCCAGTTGCTCCAAGGTAGTGAGCAAAGGGGAAAGGTCTGGACTTTCTCCTTGACCAGTGAGCAGACACAGAATAGACAAACTCAAGGCTCTGCTCCCAGCACATTGGAGCTGCCATGGAGAGTACCTGTTAGGATCTGCTTTGAGCTTGAGACAAGATGAGGAAGTAGCTATCAATCTATGAATCTGCTCCATCAGCTTTTCTGGAACCCAAAATGACAGACACCCATTGCTACCAGCACTGGAATTCATTGACGACCACAGCTGAAGAACATTTCTGGAACCATACCCAAGTCTTCATCCATGCCCTACTCACCAAGCAGGTTTCCCACAGCAGCACTGTGGCAGCCTTAACACCTCCTACAGTTCCCAAGCTCTCTCTCCTAATAACTCCTCTGTTGCAACTGCATCTACCTGTTCCTTTAGGCTCTCACTTTGCAGCTTGCTATCCCAAGCTCTTCTTGTTCCTTTCTCTCACACACACTTCAATTTTTATCTTTCCTAATTCCTGCTCACTTGGAAGGGGAGGTATCTGACTTTGGGAGTTATCTGACTGTGAGGCATATGTACTATACAACCAATATCCACTGGTTCACATTTATCACAATTCCCAAGAAAACAGTACTTCCTCAAGATATCTGTGTGTTTACACACCACCAAACCTTATTACAGCAATACCACAGAAACACATGTCTAGCCTGTTCCTTAGGTCTCATTCACACTTGGTATCTCAGGGACTTTGAATACATTTCACGAGGTTTGAGTGTTAGGTCTTTCCTATCTCTGCACCAAATCCATTATAAAGAACATAAACTAAAGTGAGCAGCTCATGCTGGAGTGGTTATGTTTCACAATCTCCTGAGAAATTACTTTTTAAAAGCCTGAAACATTCTACTCCTCAAAAAACAGGTGAGCAGCAAGGGTCACCATTACATTAACCTCCACTGCAAGAATCTTCCACCTGTCCTCTGTCATTAACACAGATTTCCTATGAGTAACCTTCTGTAAGAGTCTATATGTGGATTTTTCAACAGATTAAAATCTTAACTCTCCAACCAGAACTGAGATAAACCCCAGATAGATGAGACTCAGTTGTGTGCAAAATCTCTAAGAAGGTAATTTGTAAAATGGTTTTACCTTCTGGACATAATTTCTCAAATTAATCCAAAGTCTGAGAGCTAACCCTATCTGGCAAGGCAAACTTCAAAGAAACCTAAATTAGCATACAGACTGTGAAAGACTAAGAATAAACTTTCACATAGAGTAACTCCCAGCTACAGTAGGCAAGCTCTACAATCCACACGAGAGATGCAGAGACCTATGCAAAGGCTGGAAAAGCTTATGAACTTTGTCATGAAAAGTGGGCAGAAGGGGAGCTGGGCCAGGAAATAAAACCAATGTGTTTAAAAAGCAGGAACTGTGTTGTTAGCCCAGGTTCAAGTACCACTGGAAAGAAGTACTACCAGGACTTTGAAAAGAGCCCAGTAAAAACCCCTGACATGCTCTTAGAAAATCTACCCCCCATCCGGGAGGTGGCACTAAACCAAAACTCCAGGACAAATGGAAGGAATGACAGAAAAGCAAGGACAGGAAAGACTAAAGAACTATCATTGGGAAGCTGATTGTAAACATGCCAGTGAGTTTCAGAAACAACCTCTACAACAGGACTGAAGAATCAAAGGATCTTCTTCTAAAGCATCAATTCAAATACCACAGGACCCAGGAGACTGCTATCCTGTGCATCCTAGCACAGGCTTGGCCAACACAACCACACATTCCTATTTAAGAGAGGCACTAGTGAAAAACATTGTTGAAATAAGCCAGTCCCTTCTTTCCTTCTAAAGTTTTTTGTGATCCTGTTACTTTGTCAGAAAGGCTGGAAAAGAGCAAAGTGTTTATTGAAAATCTGCTATTTACTTGTTTGAAAACAGGGCAAGAGATGTCTTGTAACCACATAAAACAAAAGATTAGGAAACAGTCAAAAGGTAAATGCTTTTTTCTACTTACGTTTGACTTAACAGAGGTCTCCAGAGTCTACAGATTTAGAAAAGAGGACTCAGTTTTCAGCTTCTGATTTACCCATCCACAGCCAAATGTATTGGCAATAATTTCTAGCAAAAAAATGTCTAACAAAATTTATTTAGGACATGTGGGAAAGAATCACTTCTACTCCTTCTATCCTAAAAGGTCTCATCTTACCTGTCAAGAGCTGGAGTTAGACGGTAATCTTTGGTTGCTGACAGGATGGCTTTGATAAGATTATCTGGGGAGAAAGGAAGAAGATATTAGGAATAAGTTGTCACTTCTAATGGAAATGAAAAACAATAAGATGTAAAGCATTTGAAGTAATTATTTGGAAGAACTGAAATGAAGTTCTAATTAGGAATAAACACTTTAAGTTGCATATTTCTATTTTCTCTGGACAATGACCTTCACATATGGGCTGCAAAGACATGTTGTGTGCCAAATTCTGATGCAATGTGCAATTGCCTTGCATGGAGAGCATCACAGGGAACAAGCACAACACATTTTATAGCAGTGATTTCATATCCACTGCCCTGAGATGGCAGTTTCACAAACACTTCAGACATGGAAAGGTCAGAATCACTGTCACTGCTTGCTTCAGACAAGCTTTTATGCAGCTGAGTGGTGAACTGGATGCAGGAACAGAACCAGGTTAAAACTGATGCTTTTTATTCTCTTGGGTTACTTTTGTTTTAGGTTCCTGAGTCTGGTTTTCTTCAATTAAACCATCATAATTACTTAGAGAAATGCCCATGGAACCACAGCCTACACTGATATCCAGTAAATGCTGCAGCAATCAGATGGTGTAACTTATGCAAGCAAAGACACACACACAAATTAAATGCATTAAGCTGCAGAAGCACAACGATTACATATAAATAATTATATTGGCTATGGAAATTTTTGAGTCTGCTTCCTCTAGATTTTATCCCTAATTTTTCCACCTGTCTCCCACATAAAGGTCCAAGACCAAGAGCCAAGAAGCAGCAGTGCTCTGGATAGTCTGGATTCACAAATGCACCAGTAACTTCAGAATGTCTGTGCTGGGTCTAACAAAACGTCCACCTGCCTCCAAATCCTGACTCTAACTGTGGTCTTAAGCAGATGTCTAAAAGGAGCACAAAACCAAACCAAACCAAACCAATATATTTCCCTGAAATTCTCTTCTGCTGTTCAATTGTTTTCAAATCAGGGATTTCGTATGTCAGATATGTTAGTATCTGGCAAGCCTCAGTGATTTCTCTTCCATGAACTCAGTATCCTCCTCAATCCATATGGACTTTCAGTCATTTCCCTTTCCCAATTCTGAATATAAAGCTTCACTTGAAGCTTCATATGAAGCTGTGAGCTTCATTTATACTGGGAAAGACTGTGAACAATTAGTCCCCTTCCACTTTGCTTGGGAGACTGTATATATCTATCATATCCTTCCCCTAAATATATCAGTCAACTAGTTCAAAAGTTCTTAGGAAACAACCAGTCTAAATGAATAAGTAAGTCTAATTTCTTTACAAAAGATTAAAAATGATACAGAAACATTAAGAAGACCGACAACAAGTGATAATTTACATTGAACTTAAATACCTTTCCTGACAGACACTGCAATGGCACAGTTAGGGAAGACCCTTTCAAATAAAGATTCTTTTTTTGTCCACTGCGCTCCTCCTCAGAAACTACAGGACGAATGTATGGAATGAGCACACAAGCTCAAGGCAGCCCATGTGCCAAAGAGCTTGGAACCTGACAAGAAGCTGGTGAGACAAACAAAGGTGATAAATGGAAAACTCTGACAGTTACTTTGAGATTTGGGGAAGTTTTTGACATGGCATCACTGCCAGCCCCTGCCAACCATTACAAGCCGAGGAGTGTGGTTACTTTCAGAAGATCGTGCTTTAAAGTGGAGTAAGGCAAGAGGCAATTTATAAGGGTAAAAGCAACTTTGATAACAAAATAGCAGTGTTGTTTAATTTTCCTTCATCTGAAGAATTTCTTTTGATGCATAGGCAGCAGGCTTCCCCTCCAACAGGAATGCTATTCCCCTAAATCTGCCGTAACAGCAGTAGGTTGCTGTGACCTCTAATGGCACCATGCCACAGCCCTCTCCTTGGCCTGACTTTTACTGGACAGTATACATTACTGACATTGTTTTCCACATTCTCACAGAAGAGATCAAAGGATTGCATGTCAAGGACTGCAACCTCCCATCTACCAAGCTTTTGTTATGCCAGGTTTGTTCTACCACCCACAAGTTACACCCTGCACTACTTGGAGACCATCCGATAGACTATTTTAAAAAGCACGTTAAAAGAATACAGTTGAATAATGCACTCAGATAGTTCTGGTTTACTCATCTAATTAGTAATGCCTTCATAGTGAATGCTCAGGAATGAAATACAACTGCTTTAGGAGTGAATATGGCAGCATTTGGAATGGAGGTGCTTCCCAAACAAAAACAAAACAAACAATATAGAACATTCAGTACAGATTATGAATGGACAAATGGGAGATAGCTCTTCAGCAGCCCCCACAGTCCAGCAATACATGGCATCCAAAAGGTTTGGAAGTTGCACAAATCACAGTGTTATTATTCAAAGCTGCTGAATGAAGCTCAATAAAAGACAAAGTGCTTCACTGCCAAGTGTTCACTCCCACAGGAATGAAGATGCCACCAAGTTCATCTGGTCTAGTCCCCTTATAGGAAGCCAGAAGCAGGAGCTACAAGCACTAACAGGAAAAGCTAGTGGCTGGGGCAAGAGAGAGGCACTAGATCTTTCTGGTTGAGCTGAAACTCTACTGGAAGATGTTCAGTTGAGCTGAAACTCTACTGGAAGATGTTCACTACACTGTTGCTGAGGCGGGCACTTATACTTGGCACTAGGATGGAAAGACAAGACCTCCTCCAGAAGGAGCCTCTGTATCTTCCTGGGGAAAGGTTTGAAGGATCAGCAGATGCTGCTGTGGCTATTCTGCAATCTTGCACAAGATCACTAAGGAATAAGGAACAAAAAGGAGCCACTGGCAGGATCTTTTACTACAGCAAGGTGGAGGGTCACTTGCAATCACTGCAAAGACTACTATCACAGACACCAGTGACCTGCAGGACACAAAGCAGTGCTCTTCTCCAGACTATGACTAAAGAAAATTGGGCACCTGGAAAGCAGGTGCATTATGTAAAGTTAACTGATGAGACATGCTTTCTCCAGGGTAATAAAGTGAAAGGGTGATGAGCACAGTCTGCCTTACACACCTATGTACTGACTGAAAATAATGAGTATCAGTACATGGAACAAATGCTGCAAAGAAAAATTCCTTCCTGGTTCAAGTAACAGGATTTGTGCACAGCCACTGACTAAAAGCCAAGAACTGAAAGAAATTTTGCAAGGATAAAAGAAAGGCCAAGTCGTTTAGATGAATACATCACCAGGGCAAGCAATCTACTGCAGTTTTCTACAGCCACAGATTGTTTATGGTATTCTTTTCTTGTCATGGGGAATTTAGATCACTGGGGAGAGTGAGAGATTATTTAACCCATTCATCTATCAACCACTATGCATGCCCTCTTACTATAAAAACAAAGCAAGAAGCCTCTGCACATTTTCCTCCCATCTAGAGGAGGAGTTGACTATATTTATCTAAGAATCCTGATTTATCTTGACATATTCTATCAACCTTGCTTTATAACACAGAAGATTCAAAAGCCAGCTCAGGACTGCATGATTTCTCTGAACCCAAGTACATCTTGACCCTGAAATTTTCAGACGTTTGGAAAAACTGAAAGTAAATAGTTAAAAATGAGGCAGGCAGTGACCACACAGTGAGAACCAGCCCAAGTCTCAATTTCTAGCCTTTTTCTGTTATTTATGTGAAGGAATGGAGCAGACCTTCACTGTAAACGTCAACAACACTTAAAATTGTTGTTTCTAATGCACAAACGTCTTGCTTGTATCAGTAAAAAAAGATGGGAGACCTTTCCACTCCACTGGGCTTCCTGCAGGCATCTTGCAGAGTCTGCCTTCTGCCTGACTTGGAAGTAGGCAAATTGGGATGTTCGTGCACTCTCAAGTGACCAAGGGAAGAGGCTGTAATTTTTCAAGTTGTCTGAACCTCAAAATCCCACAAGTCTACATGCCCTTACTGCCTGCAGTAAGTGTGTGAATACCATGCATGATGGTCAGGGAACAGTGTGCTGCTGCACCTCTGTGTGTTTGCCCTGGGAGCTGTGGCCAGTGCCCAACTCCACAGGTGGTCACCCCGCTGCCACCCCTCCAGCCAGCACTTCCACAGGATGCTGGGCATCAGCTCCAGCTTTTGGGAATAGACTGACTCGAGTGAGGTTGATTGACATCCCTAAAGCACGTCAGGAGACTCTGCACATGGGTCCCTGTCCCACGGTAACAGAATGCCACGTGTGTGTCAGCTTTGTGGGGAGAGTAAACTAAACACTACTGATGCTATGGATTAAACAAATCGCAGTATTTGCAAACAAGCTGTAAGCACAAGCACAGTGCATACACTTTTTTTAATACACTACCCAAAAGTTCAGCTCTCTATAAAGTTCCTCCTTCAGCACTTTTTTTCCTTAAGATCTCACTCCATATGAGAGCTGAGGAATGATCTTTTACAGAAGGGTTTTTACACTTTTTGATGAAGGATCTTTACAGCAGGTCAAGGGAAGTGATTCTGCCACTCTACTCAGTCCTAGTGAGGCTGCATCTGGAGTGCTGTGTCCAGTTCTGGGCTCCTCAGGATAGAGAGACATGGAGCTCCTGGAGCGGGTCCAGTGGAGGGCAACAAAGATGATGAAGGGACTGAAGCATCTCTCTTACAGGGAAAGGTTGAGGGAGCTGGGCCTGTTCAGCCTCAAGAAGAGATGAATGATGGGGAACTTCATCAGTGTCTATCAATCTCTGAAGAGAGGTGTCAGAGTATGGACCAGGCTCTGCTCGGTGGTTCTGAGCAGTGGAACANACAGAAGTTCGAACACGAGGAGAAGCTTCTTTATTATGTGGATGACCAAGCACTGGAACAGATTGTACAGAGAGGGCGTGGAGTCTCCCTCACTGGAGATATTTCAGAACCATCTGCATGCAATCCTGTGCAATGTGCTCTGAGATGACCCTGCTTGAGCAGGGAGGTTGCACCAAATGACCCACTGTGGTCCCTTCCAACCTGACCCATTCTGTGATTTGCCACCCTGGTGCCCAGCACGAGCCATGGACCAAAGTCTCACCACATGTTCTGTTCTCCAGCTCTCTTCCCGAAACACCATGTCCAGCTGTAGACACACAACATTATCTGTATCTGGAATCCAGTGATTACAACAGGTATCACAATGTGTCTGAAATTCCCCGCACCACTTCTTTTCATTATTGATCAGCTAACTTTAGGAGGTCAATGCAGGAAAAAGCAGCTACAAAAAATTCCAGTACTCAGCAGTACATTGTAAACACACGAACTGGTTCTCAAAGAGCAACTAACTACAAACCGAGGAATCTGTCCCCAAATCAAAACTTGTGTGTAAATACAAGAGAGTGGTTTCTGGAGGTCATTAGCTGTACCAGATTTAGGTGGTTTACTGGAGATACACTTTACTAAAAACAGGACTTAAAACTGCCACTTCTCACAATATTGATGATTTTTAATGGCATTAAGACAGGAGGCATATAGTGTTGCCTAGACACAAAACAAAAGAAAAAAAGACAATGTGCATGGTATCCTCCCTAACAATTTTAGAAGAACCTGGCATGCATTAAATGTAAGCTCCATTAAAGCCCTTAAGGCCTTTTTTTATAACAAGATATAAATAAAATACATAACATTTGGACTCCTCATTTACATCGTCATTTTGGAGCCTTCAGGGATTTTTTTTTCAAGCTTTTCTTCACAACCACAAATTTGTTTTTTCAGAATACAAGCTTAGTTCCCAACATAATACCAGGGCTTGGAAAGTTGGAACATTAATTTTAAAAACAATTATGCAAAAAAATAGGCAACATTTAGCAATAACCATTAAAAATTTTGATCTAAACTCAAGTTCAATGCACAGGAAGCAATAAACCCTGTAGAAACAGGCAAATCCACGCCAAATAAAAACAGTCCTTGAAAGATTCACAGTGTGCTGGTTAAAGACAAGCAGAAAAATAAATAGAGTTGTTGTAGAGGGCTCTGCATTTTTTGATGACCCTTCACAGGTGGCCAGGCATTCTCTTCAAGGCCAAAAAACTCAATAACTACTACAGTGATTTCTAATTCTTCTGATCCTTACAGAAGCATTAATAAAGGGCACTTCAAAACACAATATCCAGAGAAGACCTGCTCTTCTCTCCTGGAGGTAAAAGAGAGGAATAATATCCATGTCTCAATTGCAAGTCAACACTTCTGTGAAGAACTCCAATATGGAGTCACCCAATTAATTGCAAACTTAAGGTCTGAGTCTCCATGGGGCACCTTTCCCTTCTCAGTGGGTTGGGAGAAGGACTATTCTTTAGGTACGCTCAACAGCAAAGCATCAGTTTTGATTGCAATAGGGAACTGCACTGGAGGGTTGTACTTTCATGATGAGAGCTGAAGAGTGAGAAGTGATTTAACTTCAAAATTCAAAATGTAACTTCCCTTTAGAGGCTTTATTCAGTAATGAAAAGTTGATCCCCTACCTCTTCTGAAACTTTCAATTTTTTTTTCTCCCGTCAAACCGCTCATTTTATTTCTTTAGACTATAAAATCAGCTAAATTCCCTAGGGAAGCATCAACATTTTTACATCTATGTTCCCACATGATAATGGCAACTGTTACCAATTTTGGTCAAATGCAAAATTCTAGTGGAAACTAGTTCAGAAATCAGCCTCAAACTCAGGAAGAAACAACAATCTTGTGTTAATACCTAATCTGAACAGAACTACTGGTCATACATGCATGTGCTTCTTGCTTATTTGTTAGAGGAATAACAAATGAAGAACAAAAAAATGCTTATAGTAGGAAAATCATCTGTGCAACACAGTAGCACTAACAAAATAAGGATAAAGTGGGAGAATTAAAGCAGAGAAGAAACACCTCATTCAGACCCAGACAAATGCAGGGAAGGTGTCTGCATGTGGTACTCCAGTCTCTACAAAGAGCTAGAAGAGCAGGTTGAGAAAAACCTGCTTTTCTGATAGTTTTTCTTTGAATCAGCTGTAAATTTCAATTGTCATGTCCAACTGAATATGTTTACTCAGAGATAAAGTGTTGCTCATGCCAAGAAAGTTGATGTAAAAGAAAAAGCTATGCAAGAAAAGAGCATGATGAAAAGAGAGGAGATTTTCTCCTGATAACACTGTGATATGCCAACTTTTGCAGGCCTGAAAACTCAACATTTTCACTGGAGATGAATGGCCTCTGCCCCGTGAGACCAGTGAAACAACTGCTAAACAGCACTGAACCACAGCTTTTCCCAGGAGCACTAACACAAAAGAAAACAGCCAAATAAAACTAAGTACAAGAACACTTGATCATTGCACAATACATCCATTAGCTTTGGTGGTCTGGACAAAGACTTAATTCCTTTGTCACTAACGTGTCACCAATTCCAGATGTCCCTTCAGCATCACATGAAAATATGAAGTCTCCTGGCCAGTAGTTCATACGACATTTGATGAAACTGTAGCACTTCAAACATGTTCTTAATATTCTCTTATCACCATGGGGAAGAAATTGCTTCCTAGTTTCCTGGTGGGAGGGAAATTCTGAGATGGTGACAACAGAATCACTCCCTAAGAAATAACTATCACCTTCAAAGACAAACTGATTCAGGGCCAACAAAGAAGCCTCTCTGCTCAAAACAACTGAGCAGGAACAAAGGTGAAAGTGAAGACCTATAATTACTGCTAAGCAGTGACACAATTACTGACTAAATGCATGGAAGAGATATTACATTGATCAAGTCTGTTTAGTTTTTTAGTGTATGTTGTGCCATATGTTTTCACTTAACTTCAAAAAAAAAAACCTGCAGCAACTCTCCCGTCCTCATTACATGCAGAGGATGCCAGATACTAGCTACTCTTTCTTATGAAAGCCTTTTATATTCTTCAAACCACATGTACTGAGAAATTCTATTAATAGTCAGGTATTTCTCCAATCTTGTTTGCTGCCCTTCTCCAAATAACTCTTTCTTTTTGCTTTAGCTACAGAGGTAAATCTGGGGAGGAGGCCCTTTGGGATTAATAATCTCACTAACACTACAAACAATTTTTCCATTGCTTATTCATTGACAAATTTAACCCTGAAAGCAGTGCACATGCTAGAGGGTTTCTGCAACCATGCGGACAGCATGTGCATATTCATACCTCCATAATTAAACTTAGAGAAGCACTGCTAGAAAAGGGTGAAAATATAGAAGAAGAAATTTACATTTAAATTTTTAAAAAATCTCCACGTAACTCGTTTAAGAGCCTGAGATTGCTGAAATCTCTCTGTTCTTCACTGAAAAAAGTTGCAACAACAGGCTTGGTGGGTGCTGGGAAAGAAGAATTCTTACAAGCAAATTAGACCCTTCCAAATGGTGAAACATGGGAGGCACTCCAACATCCTAGTTAATGCCAAAACAATAGCCTGGGACACAGGAGGGTGCTTGGCCGCCTGAGCTGTCCCCCACAGGCCTTCTTGACATTTGTAGCTTTTAGAGTTCCAACTTCTTGTTACAGTTTGATCTTCTTGACAACTCTGAAAGTTGACCAATTTCATTGTGTTCCTGGCTTTGGCTATAAACACACCAGTAAATAAATTGGCAGCAGGGCACAAGCCCACAGTGTCCTACAGGAGTCCATACTATTAAAGTGTTAGCACAGTCCCAGATGTGCTCACCAGGGCCAACAAACATCCTCCTCTACAGTTCTCACGCATTCACAGGCTAATACAGGCCAGTGACCTTTCTTGATAGGAAGCCTGGACGTAGCCACTCTATTTTGGAGGGAGTGGGAGGTGGCAGAGAGTTAATCTGAGCTCAGCAGCATTCATGACCACAGGACAACCATTTTATTTATTAATAGAGATGGAGTCATCATTTCCAAGTGCTTATAGTGGCAGACAATCTCATATTTTTAAAGTGCAGTCAAATGTGACACTGGCCTGTTTGTCAACACAAACATCTTTATTTAGAAAATCTAGATTCAGGTTCTGAATATAATCTCATAGGTTCATAGCCAGCTGCAGATGTCACTGGGCAAAACCTAGAGCCACTGTTACATGAACAGCCAAACTAGATACTGGTAGTGACCCTTCATGGTGTCAAAACCTAATATACTCACACCTCCTCATATCTATTGCTTCCCCTAATCTCTGCACACAGAGGAAGCAAAGTTTCCACAAGGGCTGCAGACATCTATGATGAATGCAGTGACACCTTCAACCTTCTGGGTCAGCTCCAACACTCCTGACAGCTCTCAGCTCCGCTTCAGTCCTTGGTCCACATCTTTGGTGAACAGAGGCAGAGTCAACAAGTATAACATATACTAAAACTCTGCCCATTTAAGACAGGTTAAGAAAAAGATAAAACAGCAGCTCTTAAGTTCCTCTTCATCTATTTCTAATACCTTGTCGAATACTCTCAGAACCACTGTTCAAACAGAGTTTGCACAAGACTTTGTACCACACACCTCATCTCAGAAAAGCTCTGCTCATAAAGCAGCAGGGTTGCCACATGCCTATTCTGTGCCTCTTTCATCTAGCAGGTAAGTAATCACTAAGGTTGTTAAATGACAATAGCAGCAGTTTCAAATCTGACATGGGATGTGCAGTATTCCTACTGTAATAGTCCATTTCAGAACCAGCGGCATTCAGGGGAAAGTCTAAAAGCTTTCATATTCAGGACCATATTCACCTTTAGGGCTTCTACACACAAATGCTCTTGCAGAGAATGGAACACTCTGGCCATAAAGCCCCCTTGCCTGGGCTAATTGCCAAATCAGAAAATGACCACTGAAGTAAAGGAGTGAGAAATCTTTCACAAAGAAACACTGTTAAACTTTCTATGTTGTACTGAGTACTTCTTAGCATCTGGAGATAGAACTGTCTTACAATCAGATTCCTATTGAAGAAAATGAAAAATCTCTGATGAACTATGTCAAAATGATCAGCATACTGCCTTCTCCTTGATATGATAACCTTTAAAGAGACGTAGTCATGTCCTGAAAATTTCTGAGGCATTTCTACTCTTTCACATGTAATTTATACAGACGTGTTATTCCAAATTAATGCAGCCCAGTAGACAATGCTCCTCAAAAGCTGCTTTCCTCTAAGGATTGCAAGCCACATTCTTGCAATCTTGGAACTGTCCTTTCCCAGAGCAGTAAACACCAAATGATGGATAAAAAAGGACTTCAGCTTTTTTTCAGAGACAAAGCAAAGCAAAACTTAGGTAAGAACAGAGAGAAACTTTAACAAGAGATAGTAGAAATGGTGGATTAACTTCCAAGCTCCTAAGAATCCCTTGATAACTGTAGCACTTCCCTTTCATAACTGTAGCACTTTCAAGCTACCACATATTAGTTTCCAGAAGTTCTTGGAACACGCAGCATTACTGAAAGTGAGCTCGTCCTGTAGCTGTATTTCACATCCCAAAAAAAAAAAGCATGCCATTTTGCACTTGCAACAGATCACACTGACTTGAAAACACCAGGTGATATTCACCACAGTTTTCAGGAAGGTCTTCCCATCACCATCTCAGCTACAGTCGATGTCTATAAACACCAAACACCTTTCCCAGTGTGATGCACGTTGGAAATCCCAGTTGACAGTGTCACCGGGCTGCCTAAAGCACAAGGCAGAACTCCTGCCCCAGCTGTTTCAACACAGCCACATCTCTCTACACTTTCTCAGCCACGCTGACTACTCCTATTCCCATGCACATCCCAGCTCTGAGAGTCTTCATCTTGCACCAGCACGTGACTGAGCTCCATGCTGCCTGCCTGGGTCATTTGTTTGGATATCACTAGATTGCCCTGACTGAAAGCTCTAATGAGGTGCTGATCCCATCATCCAATCAGTCGTCTGAGCCCAAATGCATCCCATGGGACAGCCAGAAAAGACTGATGCAAGAATTCCAAGTGATGTGTAACCTGAAAGGGCGCCATTTGCATCGCTAGGACTCACAGCCTGTCAGCACGGCCATTAGAAAGCTGGGGCTACACAGATTTATAATTCAACCCTCCCACACACAGAACTTGCTCCAGACTGAAACTTGGCACAAAATTCAGTCCCAGGAGGGTGTTAAAAAAATAACCTATTCAACGGTTTCCGTCCCATGCCTTCAGCTCACAGCCATTTAAATAATGGCAATTTCTCATTTCTCTTTTTAACTGAGGAAATCCAATATAAAACACCAGATTTACATAACACTGCAGTGGTGATACAAGCTGGCAACAAATCCAGGGAGAAGGCTGCCAGAGCCATTCCGTCACTCTCTTTTGGTGAATTTCTCCATTTGGATTTAGTTTAATGGAATGATTTTTATTAGGTCCAGCAGACATCACATGTGATCTGCAAATCCCACCTCTGCATTGGCCAGGCACCTTGTCCTAGCTTGGTACGCCTTGTGTGCAGGTTAGAAGGGGACAAGCCCTCCTGTGGTCACTGCAGCCTCCCACTTGTGCTGCCACTGTTAGTTCTTTGCTGCAGACTCTGCTGGCTGATTCAGAGGACGGTAATTAGCTTCCTATTGAGCTGCAAAAGACGGACTGGACAAGGAATGGACAAAACAAAGAAGGGAACTGATGCAAGCCAAAAGCAATTTGTCAGTAGAGCCTTTGATTTGATCAGAGATTGTTCTGACAACTACCACACCTGCTTCCAGGGAGAGACACAGAGCCAAGCCTCCAGTGGCTGCAGTCCTTTCTGTACCAGGTATTTAAATTCCTACAGGACTATCTACAATCTTGAGTTTGTCAGTGGAAAAAAAAAACATTGCAAGTTGATGCAATGCTACAAAAACTTCTTAAATACAGTGGACTTAGAAAGTCTGCAGTAAATCACTGTGGTGAGCATAAGCCTTCTGCTCCACCACCACTCAGACAGAGAGGCCTGTGATAGCACATGTGGGAAAGGTAGGAGCTTGTCACTCCAAAACAGATCATCTGCTGGGTGGGCTACTGGCTCCAATCTCATCCACCAAGCACCACTGCTGCTTTCCCACAGCACACCTGAGACACAGCCCCTGCTGCCACGTTCCAGCTGGAGGACAGGGCCTAATACAAATCGCCAAAGCTTCTGAACAGGCTTTTCCTATTTGTTGTATAAGTCAATAAGTAGCCCACCTGTAAAATGCTATGAGAAGAAAATGAAGATTTGTATCAGTGGTCAAGCCCAAGGTATCTTTCCTGTTCTTTAGAGAATTACTGACATAAAGGTACTTCAAACCAGTTTGAACTCTGCTGCTGTCAGCAAAGCTGCTACAAGATCCCCAAGCAGCCACTGTCAAAGTGCTTCTTCTAGAATATGGTGGTTGGTCTAAACTGCCATAGTTTCACTGACTCTCCACATGTTCTAAACCATCTTCCCTAAGACCAGCCTCTGAGGTCCACATTCCAGCTGTGAAAACCCTTCTGGGTTTCTGAGAACTACATATACAATAATTCTTTTGAACAGAGGAAATAAACAGAGCCCAGTGGACCACTTGAGCTTTCGAAACAGAAAAGAAAATGGGTCAAGCATCCGCAGAACCACCTTCTTCTCCAACAGCTGCGGTTTTCTCATACCTTGTCCTTTAATTCCAAAGGGGGGTACAAAGTCCCTGATACGTGCCCATTTCCTGAAGGAATCATCCAAGAACATTGGTGCCGGCTTCGAGAACCTGAGAAAACCAAAATGAAAAAGAAATTAACTCCTGAACTAGGACGGATAAACTTCTGCAGGAATGTTGTGAGTGCTGATTCTGCATTCTCAATGGCAATAGAGTAATGTGAAAGATTTTACTCTTACCCAAAGGTGACCGCAGTGAAACAAACCTGTCAGAATTTGTGCCACGAGGGCACTCAAATCACTCAAGTTGTGAACTTCGCAATCACTTCCACTCAGCAATTTGAAACTTCCCCGCTAGTGTCTAGCTATTAATTTAGCTACAATAAGTTGTAAATGGCAGCCAGGGTTTAAGCAGTTTCACTTCCAACTTTGTAAGCATAAGCCAATTTATGTGCTGTCTATGTGAGTTTGTGAGGAAGGGGTGAGGAGCTGCCTTCATATTGTCTCACTCATATGCACACACACAGCAGCTACCATCACACAGGCAAGACAAAAAACAGTTCAGGAGATCAGGAAACAGCTCTTAGTTTACAGAGAATGCAAGTGGAAATTCAGTGCCTTCTTCTGCATTCATTAACATATAAATGATTCAAGAGAGATCCTTGCCAAACCAAACAGTTGTGATCTATCCAGAATCCCTTATAAAAGAGAGACCTAGTCCTTCCTAACCATGTCATTGTGGAAATACATTATCCTAATTATACCCTCAACACACAAACACAGCAGTCACTAAAAATCTGTGTCTTCTAGAAATGATTAGTACAGTGGCCAGAGAGAGGGAAACAATTAGCAAATACAGAAATATTAACTTTCATATGGGACCATTTCTGAGTGTAACAAGTATAATAGAAAGTATGCTAATACTATAAGAAATCTCTTTATTTAATCATTTCAAAACAATAGCAGGGATGTTCTGGATCAAAATCAATCACACCATGAAAAGGAATGTACTACATGTTCAGAGTCAGACAGAACACCTTCACTGCAGTGCAAGGTACACATCTCTGAAATAGATCCAGCCTGGCCAACCTACACATGGGAGTGGGACAGATGTAACCCACAGGTTTAACTCTCCCTTCAGGCTGTTTCTGTACTCAGCATGCAACTCTTACAGCAATCATATAACCTTTGGACTTGAACTACCTGATTTAAGATAAACTCATCTACACTGTGCCACAGCCAGGTACAGAGCAACAATCTCAGATAGCAGCACATGAGGAAAGGATGGAATGAAATCTAAATTATAAACTGATCAAAGTAAAGTCCTGGCACAGATGCCCAGTAAATCACAGGTTGCAGAAATCTCCGGAAAGGGGAAAGAGACCAAGGCTATTTAACAAAACAAGAAGACTCAAATTCACCCATGCATATCGCTTCACATCCACTCATGCAATCCTTAATAAGATCATCTACAACCATAAAAGCAAGATGCACAGATGACATGGTTGATCTAGAAGAAAAGGAATGTTTTTCCAGAGCTGAGAATATAAAAACATATATATAACTTTATCTGGGAAAAGGTGGGGAAGATACATTAGATATATTAGAGCTTCTGAAGCTCTTAAGTAAAAATACCCCACAGGCCTATTTAAAAATAAATAAAGAACAATACAGTATTAATTGTAATACATTTACTCTGCAAATATCTTAAAAACTTCAATAATCTGACAAATTAGTTCAATGTTTTCTCAGATATCTTGGTGCACCAAAATATTACACTGGGGGTCTCCAGGGATTTATGTCTACCTCCTTCCAACATCAACAGGAGGAATCTTTGCAGGACTGTCATACAATGCAAGAGCTTTTAAAACCTGAAGGGCTACAGCACAAATGTTCACAGCTCTTCCTTTACAGCCACCACTTGAGCTCAGAGCAGAAGCCAGGTCCCACAGAGTGGTCGCCGTTCTCCCCACACAGCAGCTGCAGTGAGGGACGACAGCATTGCCTGAGGGTCACCAGCACCTTGGGACTGCTTTGTAAGGTCACCAAGCTACTCTGGTTGCTGCTCTGACATGCAATCTCCTTGGATGCCTCAGAAGATGCTTATATGAGCAAATTTTATTCTCTTCTGGAGAATCAAGAGGATTCAAGAGGTGCAGCATAAATAAAAACCTTAGCCAGCTCAGTTCACCCATTCAAGGGCACTGCACGAGAAAGAAGGTACAGGCTGTAAGGTCAGGCCTAACTCAGAAGCTGGTATTATTTATACATGCAATTAACTGGCATATTTGCAAGTCATACACCTGGAAAAGACAACTTACAGTAGTCTGATGTGGAGTAAGGAGTGCCTCTCCCTAACGCAGATTCCCCTGCACAAGGTGCTTGGTAAAACCAAGAGGGAAGCCAGATCCTCCGGGGGCTCCCCGGACCCCAGGAGAAATCCCAAAATCAGCAGAAGCTCAGTTATGACTGATCTAATGCTCTATGGTAACCCTTCTGCATGTGACAACCAGGACACCAAAGTGATGCCAAAGGAAGGGTGAAATGACCATTGGCTTTTTTATTGTTTTTGCTACAAGTAAATCTAGGGATTTTTCTAGCAAAGAACACAATAGTCTTAGACCAGCTACTATTATTTGGCAATATTTAATATTCTTGTAGACAGAGTCAGGGAGATGGACTTTTAATTCATACTTTTGCTTCACTTTAAAAGGAGGAGGAACAGGTTTGGGGAAGTATTATATCCGTGTAGAAAAAAAGGAAGCAAGTTAGAGGATATTTTGCTTCCATAAATCTTGAAAGTAATTCCATTTTGGAAATATTAAGAAATTATGAATGCTGTAAGCTCATGTGCTTTGCCATCTCAATAAATCAGAGCAGGCCAGAACCGATGTCCAGCAGTGACAGGGAAATGCTGTCTGCCAGACCTCTCCAGGAGCACAGCTGTTCTGTCTCAGCTCTGAACCACGTCTGGCCTAGTCCAGGACCCTTCAGGAAATATCAGGATTTGCCTCAAACAGGGGAATGCTCTCTGCAGAGCACCTAAAATACATTCCAAGGAATGCATGGGAGTTTGTCACACAGAAAAAGCAAATGTTTCTGTATGATGTTAAGCTCTGTCTGTACTGAGCAGCTCACTAGGGGATGCTGCATTTTGCCTGAGTTGTCTGTCACAGGTACCCAAAGGCAGGTTGGTTTCACTGGCAACCACAGCTCCAGAACCAAAACAGGCTTGTGCTCCTTCAGAAAACAGTGCAGAAAGGGAGAGTTTCGATTTTTCAGATTTAAATTTTAAACACTTCCGCTCTACCCCACTCCGAATTCCAGAACAGACACAATGCAACTTCATTGCATGTGACAGCTTTGAAAAGATGAGGAATTTGGCTGCTTGGGGTACACACTTATGACCCGTGCAATTTGAGAGAGAAATGTCAAGCATCTAAAATCTCTAGTTTGAATGGCATACCCTGATAAAACACCAATTACATCCATATGGACTAAATGTGTGATACGATAATTGCGAGGTACGCAAGAAATCTCTCCCAGTTCTCAAGTTTGCATTCCTCATACAAAGACATAAATAAAATCTTTAACAATTTGTCACCAAGCACAGTGAAAGGAAGCGTGCTGCCAGAAAACTGTTCTTAAACAGGATCTATATGCACAAGGAAGTGTGACATATATTTGTGCCTAGGGATCTCCGGCTTATGTGACAAAACATTATTACATTTCCAGTTTTTCCCACTGACAAGTAAGAGTTGTGACCCCCAAACATTTCTACCTGGACTAGCCAGACAGAAGCTCCGCAGCCAAGTTTTCCGACCATTCCATTCTGTCCCTGATCCATTCACAGTTACTCCTCTTTGATGTCACGGAGGTATTCAGGATAAGCAGCACTAACTTCCCAAAGCATCCCGCAAATCCTAGGCTACCAGTTGCTATGCAAGGTAGCTGTGGGACAATTTCAGACATTGAATCTTGACTAGGATCTGCTCCCTCCTCTTTATCTGCTGCTTTCCAGACAATATATAAATGTGCTGAAGAGAATAAGGTGCATCTGAGAGAAAGTAAAATAAATAAACTGATTAATGTGTCTTTGGCTTTAACAAGGAGGGAGGAAGACAACGTCAAGTTCCTGAAAGAGTAAAGAAGAAGATGGCACCACATTTCTAAGAAATCATGACACTAAGGAAAAGCAGATTGGCACCCACTAAGCTCCCCTGTGAGCTTATTTCTCAGATATTCCTTTTTCTTTTTTTAACACCCTCCGTTAGGCTGACCTGCCCTTTTGCTTCTTCTTTAATTAAGGAGAATCAGACGTGTTGGAAAATTGAAGGAAATAAAAGCAAACAGTGCTAGAGCCTAATGCTGTACAGGACCTGCACATTGCATTTACAAAGAGACAGGAACAACTTTTTTTCTTTTTTAAACCACACAAATAAATGACTTACTTGTTCTGGCATGACATCTATCTCCTGTCTGCTGATGCTCAGAAGCATCCATGGTTAGACAGAAGGCACAAAATCTACCAATGTTATTAACAAAATACAAACTGAAGCACTCGAGCACTGAATCATTAGCTCTGGCAGAGGCATTTCTAGAAGTACAGAGAGAAAATCTAAGCTAACCTATTCCTTTTTCCCTAGTCAGACCTAGCTGTATGCTGTGTTCTTTGCCTCCCTTCTCTGGGAAGCAGCATGGTGTGATAGCATAGGAATGAGGAGGTTTGCAGTGTCCTGATTTCACATTACTTATTGACATTAATCCTCTGTCAAAAATCCAAGCAGTTCAAAGATTCCTCAAGCAGTTGAAAAACTTAAGAAACTGCATTAATAAGGATTAACCCCATCCTATAGCCTACATACTACTTTTCCTATATCAGCAAAAGAGCCCCCAAAAAAGGATGGCTGCAAGAAGAATATCTTTAACACTAGAGATCAGGCCAAAAATTAAGTTGATCTTAGCAAGCTGCAGAAGTGGTCTAAAACAAAATAATATGGTAAAGACAACTTAGCACTGAAGAATGGTTGGTCAGAGCACCCTACCACCACCATTTGAGACCCTCTAATTCTTTCACAAAGCGAGTGAGCCAGAGATCCCCACTCATCTTATCCCATGCTCTTTGTGCCTACAGACCCTGAGTGGACCTGCACATGTCTCTTTCAGGCTGCAAAGGTCTCAGCTATGTGGCCATTCCTGATACAGGTGCTACTGAATTATGCAGCAGTACAACAGCGCTCTGCTTCGTTCTCTGCCCTGTCCCAGTAACTCTGCCATCTGGGTTTTGTCCTTTACTGGGCTGGTGTAATCACTTGATCCTTTGCAGCTCTAAAAGAGGGACCAAGAGGTGTAAACCATGGCTGTTCCTTCTCACAGGAAGGGGCAGCATATGTCACCATCACTCCAAAAAGATGTCTTTGAACAGGTTTTATTCCATAAGTAAAGGAAGGGCAGGTAAAATTAACCGAAGAACCCACAGGCCATGCAGCAGTTATCCCAGTTACCTGTGACTATTTCCCTGGGAATGATTGCTCTGTAACTTTGAGGCACTCTGGAGCATCTTCAGCCTTCTGGCCCTCTGCTCTCCATCACCTAGTAGGTTGTTTAAACTCATCAGTGCAGACTTTTTCCCGTTGCCTGCTCACTGCTCTATTTAGAGCAGGACCAGCTGCTCCAAGACATATCTTAAAAGGCCCCTGTCCTCTGCGCTGTGGTTCATACACAGAACATTGTTACGCTCTTGCAGAAAAGATAAACATCCTATCATGAATGAAGAATGTAACTATCACAGCTGTAAAACCTGTTAAATACTCTACTTTATTCAAGATCAGAAAGCATCAGCACAAGGACCATGTCTGATTCTAGGCCTCAAAAAAAAAAAGAAAAAACTGCAAAAAGGCCATAGGAGAGCTCTGAAAAAGATCTAATGTCTAGAAAACATGATCTCTGAGGAAAGCTAGAAAAAGAAAATACTTTGTTTAGTCCAGAGAAAACTGGAAGAGGACACAATAAGCCATTAAATATTGCAAGGCTACTGCAAAAGAGAAATGCAGCATCTCTACAACCCTGATACAGAGAAGTAGTAACTCCAGTCCTAAAATGCAGAAAAGAAAACTTTTTTGTTAAAAAAAAGGTTTCTTATGCTTGGGATTATTACACATTGAAATCTATTGTCTGGACATGGGTTACAAAACTCACATCAACTACACTGGTTTCTAATTTGATTGTATCATTTTTAAGAACAAGTTTCTATCTATTAAACACCAGTTCGCCATAGCTGTGCCTCCTTTTAAGAGGGAAAATCTAATAGATGAACTTTGGAAGTTCTGCACAGGTCTATTTCATCTAAAATCACTTTCACACCGGGCTAACATTGCTAGGAGGTGACCAAGTGCCCAAGCTACAGACTGCTGTAGCTGGGAATCAAGAGCTGCCTTTCAGACTCCTTGCACTTCTGAAGTATTTATCTTCATATATGGTAATCGAATTTCAGTACAAACATCACTGTAGATAAGCAGCACATGGATTTTGCAGCCTGTTGCCTGCCAAGAATGCTTTCTGTTTGTACCCCGCACCTTTGTGATAAACAGGAAGGCACGTGAAGTTTAACCTTTCTGCAGTCATTAATGTCTCGGGCTTACGGCACCACCAAGGCACAAAATCAAAGAATGATTTAATATCAGCTCAGTCCCTCCTGTTAACTGACTGCGTTCTGACATGCATGAAGTCCAACGACGTGCCCCGAGCAGCCTACCTATACAACACAAATAATCACCATGGGGACTGGAAAAGTTCTGAGATAAACTAAATATTAAAGCTAAAAAGAAATCAGTTTGCCTGCTCTAATGAAATCCTCAAACCTTCCTACTGATTCTCCAAACATTTCAGGCAAAAAACCACACACGCACACACAAAAATAATAAGAAGCTTGGTTTAAAGTTTGGCTTCCTTTTGGGGGAAAAAAAAAAGCTATAAAATTCAGACAAGGCAGAAACTTTGTCCTGACCTGCCTCATGGTGCAGCTTATAAGACAACATGCAAAATTTGTCATTGTTCACAGAACTCCCTAATACCAAAACACAATTATGCAAGGGTGAAAAGCTAACTTCTCAACAACGCAGAGTTCTGTTAGTTTAAAAACCAGTCTTCTAACATCATTTCAATGTCATAGCTTGTTTCTCATGTGTTATTGTCAATGATGCAAGATTGAATTACGGCTCATTTTTCCTACAAAAAGCCAGGTGGGGTGTTCAAGAACTCTGAGGGAGCACTGAGCCAAATAGATGAGATTATGTGGTATTTGGAAACCTGATGAAGGTGAGCGAAAGCAGACTGTAATTACTGTGAGTTTCCAAAGCCTTCTGTGCAAATAGAAAACAAGGAGGGAAGGCAAAATGGTCCAATACTTCTCCCAAGAAGAAAGAGTTAGCTCCCATGGAAGATGCCAGCCAGCAACTTTGCCAGTTGGCCAAACTTTAGTACAATGTTCCTGTTAATATTCCAGTGGAACAGGAAGGAGATTGTGCTTTCTAATGAACATGAATTGGAGAGTAGTCATGTAGGGCAACTGCTGCTGTGCAACACTGCACTCCCAAAAGGCAGAGTATCTGGGGTGTCTGTTTTTTTCTGGTGAAGATCTAACACATGCCTGAAGACTGCAGATGATGGGCACAGTTCCCAACATGGACCTGTTGTCTTTCACCATACTAATTAACCAGTCTGTTAAACACAGTGACTGCATGTTACTTTTATAAAGCCAATTTAATGTTGGCTCTTTGTCCTACTTGCAGAGAGAAGTTAATCCCTGTCATTGCCACCCACTGCTCATTCTTGCCACTGCTGGCCATGTCCGATGGTTCCGAGCTGCCAACAGTCTTATGGTGGAGCACAACAAATTGCACTTCACTGTTTCAGAAGCCTCTCATCTCATTTTCTCCTATCATATTATTTAAAGTATATGCCTATCTTGAGGTTATCCTACTATATCCGACCAATCTTCAGACTTCATATCATTGAAGGGAATAGTAAAATTTTGAGTGGCCTTCATAACGAGTAATTATGTCACTGCAGAAGGAGTCTGGAACACTCAAAGCTGAAAAGAAATTGGTATATATGTAGGGAACAGGACAGTGATGAAAAAGAGCCTTCCTCCATCAGCTAAGCCAAAAATGCACACTGTTCAGCACAGCCAAGCACAGAACAGATGTGATTGCTCTGTTGATGTACAGCATAGGGGATGCAGCACGGAAGGGAAAGAGCTGTTGAAGCTAATGAACAAAATGAGTATGACTTGATCCTGATACAGCCAGCTAAAGAAAAAAATAAGGTCACTAATGTTTAAAAAAAATCCAGAACAGCCTTGTGATGGAAGCCAATGAAGACAGGAAAGCACAAAACAAATGACTTGGTGTGAAGCTTGATCATTTTATGGAAGGGGTTGTATGATTTGGTGTCTGCATAGACAGGGGACTGACTTCATAATTCATTCAGTTTCTGAATGCCTGATGTTCCTTCACCTCTGGCCTGTTGCTCTTATTCAGGTCAAAAATCCACTTGGGGCAAAAGTTTCCTGCATAAATCTTACTGGAGTGAGGATGGTGGCAGAAGAAATGTCAATGTTTCAAGCATTGTAACTGAAACAGATGGGTTGATCAGAGCAAAAATGGTCTTAATTTTTTCAAGGCTCACACACTTCTGGAAGAATCAGTGCCATTCCAGAACTTAGACAAAAAATTCCTATTAACATGATATGGAAAATATTAATCTGCTGTGAAATACACATTATGACATTAACAGAGGTCTTGTGAGCTCTTCTGATTTTTACATGTAGGGCAATATTCTGAAAAGTTCTACAGGACAGAGTTCCTCATAGCACACTCCTGGGAGAATCTCAGCTTTCATTAAAAAAAAAACCCACAGCAAATAAAACAATATTTTTGTAGCCTTATAGTTGGAAATGAGACCTCAATAACTAATAAATGCTCAGAAACCTGAGGAAGAATAAAAAGAAACCATTATTTTCCAACTGCATGCATTTTCTGTCCTGACTCATTATTACTGAATATTTGCAGGTTGCAATTCTCATCAGTGCAACTCCCTACAGTGACTTTAAGGTGATCCAGAGAAGGTTTCCCCAGTGAAAATGCAGGCGAGGGACAAGCCTGCTGTCAGACACAAACAGGAAATGAGAGGAAAACAGTAAAAGAGTGAGGGGGAAAAAAGTCTGCAGAAGCTATTGCTCCCATAGCTGCTTACAGCACACAAGACAGGCAGATAATTAAATGGAAAGAAACAAAGCCAAGAAGTGAATCTTCTTTGTACATCACACAAATTGATGCTCAATTATACAGATAGTCCACTGTGATGTTTCTTACATTTTTTGTCAGTTTTTCCAAAACTGTTTTTTTAAGTCACACAGAGTGGGTTTCACGGGAAAAACTGGCATAGCAATGACAATATCAAATCAAGTCTGCAGTTTATTTGAGAAAACAGGAAGGTATAACCTAGAAACATGAACAAAATCTGCAGTGAAAACAAGAAGGGACTTGTAACACAGGAGGTGTTGGGCAAGCATGGGAGATGCTGGACAAGCACAGTTCTCCCTGAACACTTTGAAACTGGACAACGCTTTTTGGTTGGAATCCACACCAAGACTTGCACCATTCAGCAAATGGACACCTTAACTTAGAAAACAGTGAGAGTGGAAATGTTCTCCATTGCACAAATTCCTAAGGCCTAAACAATTTAGTTTGGCATGCTCCTTCTTGTAGGAAGTTGTTCAAGGAACAGTTGTGTGATTTTCAACTTTGCTGAGAAGTCAAAGCAGCATCATTAATCCAAACAGAGAATAAACTTTTTTCCCTCTATTAAATGAAACAGGATAATGTAGCCTTAAGTGCCATCTCCCAGGTACAGCCACCTGATGTGCATTTGTACAATGTATACAAAAAAAGTACCACTACTATCAGAATAATTTCACTTACTGAAAAACAGTTACAGATAGATCACAAAGCTGCTATTAACAAGATCTATATCAATCCCAAAGGGAAAAATTCCAGATGCGTTTCTGTTTCTTTGCTGCAGAATAGACTACATATTGTAGTGCAGGACAAACTGGGGGCAGCCAGTTGTTACTATTTAAGATTCAGACAGAGGGCTTTTTTCTTCCTTTAACCAGATGCAAAAACCTCCAGGGATTTCACTGGAAACCTAACCAAAAAAAAAGGTCAAAAGCCCAAGTGGAAAGAGTGTTTTCAGGGAGATCTTTTCCCCCTAGGTGCCAGAAGTTACTTGTATAACTGGAGATAATGTTTGATAGAGTAGACATGGACCTTGTGCCCAGTTTCATGTAATTCTCTGGCTCTTCTGTCACCTTATTAATTCCAGCCCTTAGCCTAAGAGTGGTGAGCTGTAAAGCAACATGCATTAAAGTCTTTCAGATAATATCAACACTGTTTAATGTACACCTCTCCCCTTTGGTCCCATGGTTTTAAAAATAAATAAGTATTTTAACAAAACACGGGTAAAACACTGAGCTTGTAAAACCTCTTTCTAGGTACTGTTTCCAGAGATAAGGCATAGAGAATGGACATTGAAGAGTTTCCATGCAAGAGGCCACCTGACAAAACCAAAAGGATTTACTGACTCACGGAGCAAGTGGCTGCTGTGGAGAAAACAGCAAACAGTGCAAGCACAGACAGCTATACCCTTTCCTCATCATCCCACACAAAGTGTCTGGCTTGAGTTAGAGATTATGCAGGGAAGAGGAGACTGGAGGTGCAACTTGACTACTCTGACGAAGGAAAGAACCACGAACCACGTGGACCTCTCCTGTCCTACTTGCAAACCAGGTGTGAAAAACAAGACCTACCCTTCCTGCCAGCACATTTACTGGCCTTGTCTGGTCAGGGTCCTCTGCTCTGATTGTCCCCACGTTCAAATTCAACACACATCTGGCAAGAGACTGTGCAGCAACAACAGCACCCATGGCAGTAACTTCAGAGGACTCTGTCAAGAGGCTTGATGGATACCTGAAGCACAAGGTATACTCTTAAAAGCCTGCCCTCCAAAAAGCTGTAAATCTTCTGGAGGAACAGATATCCTCCCTGATTCACTAATCAAAGCAGAGAGACCGTCCCAATTCTTATTGCTCCACTTGAAGAATGGTGTAACAGTTCTCTTCATTCCAGGAATGGAGTTTTTCAATGAGATAGTTCACTTCAACAAGTTCCCACAAGAAAAAACTGCAGAAAAAAGGATGCTGCTGGTTTATGCATTTGAGATTTATATAAGTCACTGAAATAAATACTAAATATTATTAGCTACTAAAGGAAATGGTTATGGTGAAGATGAGGGGATAAATACCTCACACAAATATGCCTTCTCCTTCAGTATCCTCGATAAAGAAAGCACCTTCCCTACAGCTGTGGGAAAGAAAACAAGACATAACAGCTGAAGTTAAAATTACACCTTTGGCTGTTATCAAAGGGAGCTATAGCACATGGACAAAGTGCAGGCTGCGTGATGCCAAGTTCCAAACCAAAGAAATGCTGCAGGCATATTCATCATCAACATTTGTATTTGCTCCTGAATATTACAAAGAGCAGTGAACATTGTTGATCCACTACTTTTGTCCCAGTAGCAACGTTTAATTGTGTGAACTGCATTCAGCCTTTGTAGAAAGCATCAATAAGTTCACTCCTACCATTGATACTCTCCCAGTGACCCCCTCAGGCAAACCAACATGAAGCAGCTCCAGTGTGCAGCACTGCCAGCTGACACAGAAATCCTGCCACGCCCAGGAGTTTTCCATAGCCTTAGAGAGTGGGTGGAACAAAGTACAGTGACCTCGCAACCCAGCATCTCCATGAATCCATCAGGGAGCCACAAAAGAACCATAGAATCGTTTAGGTTGGAAAAAGCCTCTAAGATCGAGTCCAACTGTTAACCCAGCAGTCCTAAGGCCACCAGTAAACCATGTCCCCAAGTGCCACATCTAAATGTCTTTTAGCTCCCTGCAGGGATGGTGACTCCACTGCCCTCCTGGGCAGCCTGGTCCACTGCTTGACAGAGTTTGGGGGAGAAATTTTTCCTACTATCCAATCTAAACCTCCCCTGGCACAACTTGAGGCCATTTCCTCTTGTCCTGTTACTTGTTACTTGGGAGAAGAGAAGGACACCCACCGTGCTGGAACATCCTTTCAGGCAGCTGTAGAGAGTGATGAGGTTTCCCCGAGCCTTCTTTTCTCCAGGCCAAACACCCCCAGCTCCCTCAGCAGCTCCTCACAGAACTTGTGCTCTAGAGCCTCCACCAGCTAGTCTCTGCCTCAGCCTGGAATTCAGTCTGTTCACTGTATTTTCTTAACATCATCCGGTTTTGGTTCCTTTTCTCCTTCTTTTGTTTGCCCACCTATGTTTGTCTAACCACTTAGATTGCACTCCACAAACAATTACTTGCAATTTACATCTGTCATAGAGAAGGTGTTCTGTGTTTTCCTTCCACTTCTTGAAAGAATTAAACTTTTGACTACAGACATTTTGGAAGCAGACATGCTTGGTGTGACACGGCAAGAAATCTCTCAATTCAAAAGACAAATTGCAGTCATTTTGTTCTCATTTAATCTTACTTTTAACAAAACAATCACCTTGGTAGGAAAAACTGAAAAAAGGCATGAAAGCTCACAGCCTGTAAAGTGAAAGCTTTGAAATGCACTGGCAAAAGAAAACAAATACCATAATATAAATGATGAGTAATCTTAATCACCAGGTATTTCTAATATCTTTCTGTCTTAAGTACCTCTACCCTCCAATAAATCAGCAAATACTTAGTCACATCTTTGAACTTACAGAGGTGCAATAGAATAAGTAACAAGAAAGCTATGGTTCAAGCCACTAAATAAATAAATAAATAAATAAGCAATAATGGCAGTCAGTAATAATAATTTTTTTTTTCAAAACTGTAATAAAATCCTGTAAAATGTTGTGAGTGCCCTTCCAAATTTTTTCCCAAATAGTAATTTTTCTAAAAACAATTTCCCCGTATTAACTTAGAGTAGTTTAAAAAATAGTTAAAGCCCACAACCCCATCTAATTCAGGATATTCTTAGATCTCCCTGTCTAAACAAGAGTTGAAGGACTACATTAGCCGAGTATCCACTGATCTCAATGACAAGAGAAATAGCAGATTTGCATTAGCCAGCAAAATAGTGATGCTGTTGGCCAAAAAGAGAACTTCCCACAAGTATTTATGGGTGCTCTTAGGGCAAGTCTTCAAACAGACAACCATGGAGTGAGAAAACAGTACAGAATCATCCCTCATTACTGTCCCTGCCTCTGTAATGCTGACACTCAGCCCCTCGGAGTTGCACCTGGACATTTTGCTTTCCTGGAGTTGCAGACGAGGTGCACTTGGTAGTGAAGTTCACAAGCAACACAATTCCAAAACCTGCAGATTCTCACATCAATGCTGTGTAAATATCACTGTCTAAACCACAGCCTACAAGTGACTAAAGAAAAGATTTTCAGAGATGATCAACACTTTGCTGAATTCAACAGCAACTACAATGCAAACAGTCTTCTCAACAAATCAGGTTACTCATGTTACCATACCTGTGTTGTAGCAATTACTTCTGAGTATTTCCAGTGCATGTTTTTCTGCCACGACAGCCTGATACAAGCTCTGCAGCAATGGTTTTCATTTTAATATCTTGGCTAGCCATGGAGTGACTCAAATTGACAGCTCCTCTGGTGACACTAAGCTTTAGAGGGAGCAAAAAAGGCCCACTCCTGTCAGTTTTTATCAGCTAAACTTTGAAAAATGGTGCCCCTAGTTAAAGGGATTAGTATCTCCCTGAAAACAGGTATTAGGAGTAAAAATACAAGAGCAGCTCTAGTAGAAATAAGAACAGGCTGATGTGCACCAGTATCAACAAATTGTTTCCAAACCTGGCTGGAGCCAGCACAGCTTTGGAGAATCCGTAATGCTTAGAGGGAGGTTTCATTCCATGGCTACTTCTTTTGATACCAAGAGTGTGCTCAATGCTGCAAAGCACAAATCTGAACAAACTTTGCCTGCTCTGCTCAGCAGTGGATAGCTCACTGCTATCACCCACTGAAAGCTATCTCAGGTGCTTCTTGTAATGCATGTGGAGAGTCTGGACCAAGGGCACTGACCTCGAAACACTGAGGTGTGCCAGTGCCAGCCACCAACACTAATCCCAGGACAGGCACAGGGATCAGAGCTGTCCTTTCTTTCCTGGTAGTTACAGTTACTGCACCAGAACTGGTTGTCTCTCAGGGGTGGTGGGGGGGGGAAAGGTGTTGTTTGATTTTTAGCTTGGGATTATTATTTTAAGAATTCATCCAGCAGTAAGGAAAATCCCACCTAGGGATGCGAGTGAGACTGTGCTGGGGCAGATCAGAGTTCAAAATCTCTTGTCCAAAAATGGCAATAAATGGATGTCCAAGGTAAAGCAAGAAGAGGGCAAAGAGATAAAATATTTCCTCCCTAACATTCACACAGCTTTCAAACATTTGCAGCTGAGTGGATTTCCTGAGCTTGATGTGGTTTGTCTAATCAGCAACCCCCCTTCCCCTCCCAGCAATGGATCCCTCCTCCAAATGTTTGTCCAGACTCCCCTGGAATTTGTACAGACAATTTGCAGCTGTCACATGCTTTGGCAAGGAATTGTCCAGGTATATGACCTGATGAACAAAGAAATGAATATTTTTTCTTCTGATGCATGTAAGTAGAAACACATTATGCAGAAAGACTGTATCAGTGATTTTTCCCTTCTACCTTTCCTCCCTGTAGTAAAAGCCAAAGGAAAGTTCAGCACAGCTCAACCAGAAGATCCCCCACAAAAGATCGTATCTCCCTCCAGCTGCCTCAGCAATCACATTGCCTGCTACCTCTCAATCCCCCTTTGCCCTTAAGGCCTTCCCTTATTCTGCATTTGAGATTTGATGTTACCAAGCTTGTAGAAATTTTGTTTCGTGCAGCTCTCATCTGGGAAGCACACTGCACCTATGTACGACAGAAGCCTTTAAATCAATTTATTATGTTCCTTAAGTGTTCTCAAAGTGTATCTCCCTCCTAAAGCTTTCAACTGGTTTCCCTGGTGTCTACCTCAAGCCTCTTACTCTCACCCACCAGGTGAGCACCTTCTCCTTTCTGGCCTGGCAGACCACTTAGCAACTCTTAAATCAGGATGTACTGCAGGCAGTAGCGCCTCTCCCACCTCACGAGGAGTCCAGCCTCCTCCTGTGTTCACAGAGGACAGCTTTCCCCAAGATGTTTCGTGGCTGTTAGGATGGTTGGGGAGTTTCAGGTTTATGGTGTAAGACTTAAAAGCTCTGTCTGTACATTGTAGTTCCTGACAGGACCACTACAAATGCCAGGGAATGGCATGGACCTGCTGGAGTGAGTCTAGAGGAGGCCATGAAGATCATAAAGGGTTGAAACACCATCCCTGGAAGTGTTCAAGGGTAGGCTGGATGGGGCTTGCTTCAACCTGGTCTAGTGGAAGGTGTCCCTGTCCATGGCAGGGGTGGGTGTAACTAGATGATCTTTAAGGTCCCTTCCAACCCAAAACATTGTATGATTCTATGATCTCTAAGGGACTGAAGGGCCACACACCTACAATAAGTCCCAGCTGCTTTCTGGAAACAGAGCACAGGCACAGAAACCATGGCACACTGAGGAAATGGTCTGGGCTTTCAGCACTGAAGAATATGAAGTCACTACATCCACAGACTGCAGTGAACAAGAAACAGCAATTATGGCAGCTACCAACTGCTTCCCGCTCTTTTCAGCTGGGCAATGTTCTTCAGCAGCTGCACACAAAGAGTCAAACGCCAGCTTTCAAAAAGATATATTTCATAAGGAGATGAGGTCTGTCCAGACACAAATGACAAAGAGCCACATTACTCCTCTTTAGCTTTAGCTAGCGTGGGAATGAGGCTCAGACACAGGAAAACTGCCTCTGTAGCAATGTCCTGCAGCTGTCAAAGAACTGGCATGTGAACAAGTCAGGCACAGGAAGAAGAGAAGTGCTACTACAGCCCTGGCCAACAGAGCAATTTCAGAGTCTCAATCTGACAGCACAAAAGTAGGTGAGCACAGAGACACTCTCCCATTCCACCTCCTGTACAGCTTTGAGTTGGACATTCACGCATTGTCCCTACGAACCTGCAGGAAGCACAGGAATATGCATGCTTTGATCAGCAAAACTGACTTAAAACTCAGTCTTGTGTGGGAAGTGTTGACAAATTACCTCTGGGAGACACTGAAATCACTCAAACAATTAACTGAGATTAGATTAGCTCGTAGGTTTGGAAAAAGGCTATGAATAAGATGTGTGCAGCCGCACATGTTTTTACTCAATCAGATGACAGTAGGACATGTATTACTTCAAACATAGAGGCTGCACCAAATCAGATAAGCAATCCCACCTAAAACAAAAACCAGCAACATACTTCCCACAAATGTAAAACAACTTCCTGCTAAACCAGAGTGGAATAAACTGACCAGAGATACAGTTTCTTCCAAACCCCAATCAGCATCAAAATCAACACCTTAAAGAGCAAGAACTCACATTTTCACTTCTTTTTTTGAAATCTACTGTTTCTATAGCAGCTTTATTACTTATATTAGTTTATGACTTTACACCTCTCTTTCAGATCCTGCCTCAGTAAAGTCTATAATGTTAGACCAGTTTGAAACATGATCTATTTTCATTTAATTGAAAGTCGAGAAGGATTAATATCAATGTAGTTTACCACTTTTTTGCCATTCACTAAATTGCACACACCTAGGGTATTTTCTCTGCAAACTAAACACATTTTTGTCCCTACAGAACTGTCCTTCCTAGGCAGTCATGCTATGACTTTATTTTGGAGTATTTGAGAAAGCAGATCTGAAGTAGGTTTGTAGACACGCAGGTCTTTTCTACCACTACCTCTTCCTAGCTAGGAGTAAGAGAAGGAGCATAGAACCAGTGCCTGAGCTCTGTGGGCCTCCTCCTAGAAGAAGCTTGACAGAACTGGTGTGAAAAAGCTTCTGAAGGACCTGTGAAGGAGTGCTGCAGTGAAAAAATACATTTTGAGAAGAGCTAGCTTGATGGTGGTCAAGGCTGTTGGCTGGAGCAACATAAAAGTTTACCAGTTTCAAGTTGACACACTGCTTCTTCCACTCTCTCCCGTAAAAACATCACATCAGCTCAGAAGACATCACTAAGAAGACGTAACAAGGAAAGTCATAAACACAGGATTACACAGACAGGGGCACAGACTCTCTGGTGACATGGACTAAAGAATTTACTTGTTAAAACTATGTTTCAGAGTCACACCTCTACATTCTGCTTGGAAGCCATCTGAGAGCAGCCTTTGAAGCTTAGCAGCGAAGCAAGTAAAAAGAAGACATGAAGAACAAAACATCTGTAAATGAAGGGGAAAAGCAGATATAAAGTAGTATAAAGAAAGCAAATGAGTTGTCACAAGTGATGCAACAGGTCACAGCAAAGAAAAAAAGGGCACTGAATTGTGAGATTTGAGTCACTATATATATAGCAAAATTACAAATAGGCTCCTACTGCATGACAGTGAATTACACAAGTTGTGCTGGTCTATGTCATACCGTGGTCACCTAGATGTTTAGAAGTTATTTTTAACATTCCTTTTAAAGAGTTTTCCTAGTAAAGCAAGTTTATTGTGTTGCAGTTCTTTAAGTCCCTTGGCAAGTTTAGATAAAATATTTGTTCCTTCCGTTCCTGCAGCTGAAAGTGATTTTAATGAGAGATTGCCCATTTTGGTTAGAAGCTCGATCATTATATTCTTAAGCCTCTTTAAAATTCTTGGATGTATACAGCCCAGGATGGGTGATTTAGCAGTGATTAGTTTAGTGGTGTGAGAGAGACCAGAGACAATGTTCAGAGGTATTTTACTGTTTTGAAGTTGGTTCCTAAGCATACCAGAGGCTCCAAACCAGAAAAATAGGAGAGCAGATTTACAACTGCAACATGGTGGAGAACTAAGGCTTAAATCAGACATACTCTATCCTCCACCTCTTTCCTGCCTGTCGAAATGAAAACAAAATGCCTCTTACAAAAAATACTTGCTACTATGGGCATGAGCATGACGAAGAATCCACCCTCCAAGCAGTTTTAGCGATAGTTTCCGTGGCAGTCTACCTCTTGATCAATGGAGTTCTTTTAAAATGATTAGCAAGGGTGTAATTAAGGAAACTGAAGGAAGAAAGATAACTCAAAAGATGAATGAGGCCTTTATTCAAGATATCTCTGAGATGGGGCACAGGGTGTATGACAAGCAAAGATGAGGGTCCTGGTGGGCAAGCTGAACACCAGCTGGCATTGCATCCTTGCGGCAGAGGTGACCAACAGCCCCCGGGCTGGGGGGACCCTACCCCTGGCTCAGCACTGGGGGGGCACTGCTGGAGGGCTGGGGCACTGCTGGGCTCCCCACTACAGAGATACATTGGAACAAGCCCAGCGAGCTAAAACGATTAAAGGATTGGGGCACTTGCCATGAGGGGAGGCTGAGAGAGCTGGGATTGTTCAGCCTCCAGAAGTGAAGGGTCAGGGGGCTCTTATCAATGTGCCTAAACACCTGACAGGGGCAGTCAAGCAGGCTGAGAGCCCCTTCTCAGTGGTGCACGACATACAGGGAAAAAACCTGAAATACAAGAAATTCCATTTGAAATAATAATACTGCAGGGTGGTTTAACACAGGAAAAGGTTGTACAGAGAGGTTGTTCAAACAGTCCTGCGCAACCTGTTCCAGGTGACCCCACTTTGAGCAAGGGGCTTTGGACTAGACCATCTCCAGAGGTCCCTGCCCACCCCACCTAGTCAGGGATGCTGTGATCCTTCTCCCCATGAAGTGAGGAACAATGAAGTTGCAAGAGCTCCATTCCTATCCAGATCAAATCTCAGTAATAAGGGTCTGCTAAAACTCCATTTTATACAAGAGCTGTAATTCCTGCTGACCTCGATCAGCCGAATCAAGTGATAAGATTACAAAATGAAAAAAAAAAAAAGCTTTAATTTGATCATTACACATAACTATTTCATTGACCTAATGCTTGGCCAGGGAGAGCTCATGAAAACTGGATTAATGTATAAAAATAGAGGATTTTATCCTCTGGAAATCACAGTTTAAATTTGACATTCAACAAAACTGGAAATCCATAGCTTTAATGTCATCCCATTGCTAATGGCCATACATACCTGGCATAAAACACACAAGGATAGTTTGACCAATCAAGGCATGTGTTCAAGGGTAAATCCCTAGACTCTTACCCTAAAACAAGGTTGCCCATACAAATTTGATATATACTGCAGAACAGATATAAGGAAAGCAATGAACTAGTCCTCTCAGCTGATGCTGGAGAAATTAATTAACCAAAACAGGGAAGCCTGAGTCTCAGTATTTGCCATTTAGTCAAAGCTCTCCTACATATACAAACATGCAACATCTACCCACACCATTTAACACCTTCACAGTTTAAGTGGAGTGGTAGGACTGATAAATAAGTTAACACCAGAGCTCTGTGACACAACTCTGTGTCGGGAGACTCGGGACTATGGTACAGCCAGCAGTGCTGCTGCAGGCAAGGACAAAAGGACAGTGACAGAGGAGAGATTAAAGCAACAAGAAAGCCCAGCACGTCCAGTGAGCATGCACATTACGGCATTGCTGCAAAATGTTAACTTGCGTTGTAAAGGAAACAGATAGTAAAAGTGACAACTACTTCACCCTAATGTTTTAATTTTGCGGGGTTTTTTAAGCTACTTTTCAGCACAGTCATCTGACAAACTACCAAACTGTGCAACTAATATCAACGTATAAAACTAATAAGCATAAATAAGAAAGATGCTTCACTTTTGTGCTTGAGTCAAATTAATAATTCAACAATCCCTCTACTAGCCAGAGCTCCCCAATAACCTCATGAAACATAGCAACTGGCAGAGAGGTCAAAAATTTGAAAATGATGTGCTCAAACATGTGATCTGGTTTCATAATTTATACTCAGGAACCATCTTGGCCAGCACAAAGCAGAGTATTTCTTGAATCCAAACACACCCTGGGAGCAGTAGGGACTTCAGTTTATCTGATCTGAGGTTTCTTTTCTACATCACTTCAGCATCAATCCAGCTGATGGACAAAAGATATTAAGCAAGAGACTGGAGAACAGAAAGTGCAGCCAGCACTTGGGTTTTGCTGGCAGCTAGATGGCAGGTTTTATTCTCCACAAGTATTATCAAAGCCTGAGTCACTTACAGGCCAGAGCTTCCCAGGCGTGAAAGGGTCTGTGAACATTCGAAGAGTGGGTTGCTCACTTAGGACTGTAACAATCCCAGACAGAATCCTTCTGATGAGGCCAAGGCTCCTGACAACACAAACACCGCATTGCAGTGATTTAGCCAAGGCTGTCAAACCCATGAACCACTCCTGTCTCTGTAATCCACAGGGCATAGAACTGCCCTTCCTCCAGGGGTTTTTCCCTCCTGCTTCCCAGCAGCCATCCTGGAGTGGGCCCTGTTATCTTCTGGAAGCACCTTAGACTCCTTGGCCCTCTCTTCACTATCTTTCTCTATCTGAGTGAGGGAGGAAGAAAGCTGAAGTTAATCCTTCGCCTGCTTGCAAAGTAGGCACCAAGTGCATTTACTCTTAAGCCATCTATAACTTGGACTATTTGCTCTGAATAATCCTATGCCAAGAGTGACTCAGAAATAATTCTGAGATACGTTTTATCATAACTGTTCATAACCATTACCCCATTACACCATTTGAAGGCATGGGCAGCATGAAGAACGCCTTTCCCATCACTGCGTGAGATTTTGTGCTTTAGCAGCTTTCAGTCATTGAGGTCAACATTTCCAAAATAGGCTACCCAGAGTTCAGTTTTCTAAGTCAATGTAAGTAAAATAAGTCTACAAAACTTTGGGCTAGATTTCAGAAGTATTGAATGCATTCAACTCTTACAGCTCTGTAGCATATACAGCTGAAAAAAAAATCAGACTTTAAGGTACATAAAACATGGATATAGACTAAACTTTGGAAATGTTGGTTTAAAGTCAAAGATCTGAAACTGATCACAAAAGAAACCAGAGTCAGCTTGTGAAAATATTTTCTATGCATTTTTTCTTAGCACATTTATGCCACAGCAGTATAAAGCATCATGCACACAGCAAAGATTTATTGAGTTATACCTTCATTGGGCACATTCTTCTCCCTCTTTTAAAATAAATTTTTTAAACTAACATTAATATTACACTGCAGTAGGGGATCCATGCCCATAAATGCCTCCCTTTTGAAGCATAATCCATAATGGATGTGCTTTTAATAAGCACCTTAGACATTGCGGAAATGTCACCGAAAGTACTAATGGACTATTAAATGTCTGCTATGAAATACACGGACTGCTTCCACAGAGCTGTGCTAATGCTTACTTTCCTACATAACTCCTAGTGCCTGCAAGAGTGTGACACACACTGACTATTGCTCTGGTACCTCAGCTGGCTTCCTTCCTTCTGTAAGTACATTTTGCAGCACTAGCAGGAGACATGCTCTTTAGGAAGAAATGAAATCTATACTTTTCTGTGGCACAAGTCCCAGCAGGCAGAGCTCTTACACTTGTAATTGAATTTTTCCAGCTTCCCCGTCACTCTTCCAGATACCAAAGCACAGAAATAACTACTGGGCTTTTTGATTTTTTATGACCTCCTCACTGTAGGCAAACCAAGACAGTAAATTCAGAGTTGCATCAATTACACTCAGATGGTACAAGCACTGCAGAAAACACTGACATACCACACTAAATCAGCACCTTTCAAGAATTCCCATTATTAGTCCTTTCTTTTCTGCTTAGTTCGAGGACAAGACCACTATGCTGAACCACCACAGGCAAGGAGAAAACATCTTCACTTTCCCTCTGGCCAATGTTTTGCCAGTTGTCTTCAAATTGAAAGGCAAGAAAGCTAAGAGCTTCTCTTCCCGCCTCATCAATGTAATTCAGAGCATCTGGAAATGAAAATTGTAAGAAGAAACAGCAAAGGCATTAACAGATTCCACATTTACAAATTTCCTATGAGACTGAACTGTAACATTTATAGCTCTATTCTATTAGTACCATGGTCACTTTACAATGATTTCCATCATTGTTGTGCACTTCTGTTATTCGTTAATAAAATATGGTTTTATTCCTCTGCAATGTCCAGACTTGTCCTGCAGGATGCTCACAATGCAAACTCTGCCTCCTTCTGATTAATGACCACAACTGAGAGGTGGAATATAAAAACCGATGGATACTCCAACCTACCTCGTAGTCGGAGACCTTGCAGCACATCCACATTATGCAACACAGCGTTGTGCTGCTGAGAAACCTGGCAGGCACAACCATGCCGTGGTCCCAAAAGCAGGAGAGCCATGTCAGAGAGAATGAAGCTACCCAGGAGGCTTACAGAGCTCTGGCACAGGAGGCACAGGTGAGCTTCTCCTCCTTCCAAAGGCAGGTTCATTTCATGTTTAGTGTACGCACTACATAACATGCTGCGCAAACTTACCGCATTCAAACTCGTAGGGTAGCTTATGGCAACATCTGGCAGAAAAAGAGTATGCAATTCAAATCTAGTTTCTTTTCCTTCAGTCAGACAGATGAACTCTCTTCTGCCTCATCTTGTTTTTCTCCCTAGTCTCAGGTACCCAGATACAAGGAATAAATAATTCTGAGCATTTTACAGGAAAGTATCATCTAATAACTTATCTTTGCAATTAAATCCACTATAGGCTTGCAAACAGCTTGTGTGAGCTGTCAGAATGTTTCCAGATTTCCTTGGAAAGACAAAAAGGTTTTACGTTTAACTCAGCTAACAGTTAAGTGGTTGGCAGTAACTGTCCACACAGTTCTGCAGAGGCCAATAAGCCTGAATTTAATAGAGTGGAAAAGAGGGAGTTTGTGAAAGGAGGCAGATCTTGTCACTGAAAGTATGACAAATGAGAAGGATGAACTTAATAGCAGTTTTACAAGAGACTAAAAGGAGCAATACAAGTGTAAACAAGATAAGAAAGCAGCACATTACTGTAAAAATACTAAAAAGAGAAAGTCCCAGCTCAGGGCTCAGCTATGTGAAGAGGAGGCAGCTTGATGTTTTTTTGTAGACCAGTTTTGGAGCAGAATCCCATGGGCTATGTCTCTACATGGCTATACTATTTGGGTTACATTTAGCAATCCGGTCTTGTTATTTAGCAACACAGACTTGCTGATTCATACAAGCTAAACCAGAACACAAAGTGTTTGGATTCTCTTTTCCTGTTAAAGTCTTTGTTATTTACTGCCTGCAAGATTGCACTGAAGTTCCAGCCAAAACTTATTTCTGCTGTTTCCAATGTACATTCCAAACACAAAAAATATGGCATCACATCAAATGTTAAAGTAAGATCATTATCATCCAGCTGCCAAACAGTTCCTACAGGTTCAGAGGCAGAAAGTTACAGAAATCACGCACAGTGGCTCAGCAGAATGAGCTGACAAGTGTTTTCATACTTGTAGTATCACACTGTAGTATCATAGCATACTGGGAGACATGGTAGTCTAGAGGATAAATAGATTTTACCATGGAAGGAAAAGATAGATAAGGCAGTGGCTCATAACTCCAGGGCTACCCAAAGAGCACAGTGTGCAAAACTGCAAAACAGGCAGAAAGATTCAGCACAGAAAGGGCAGAAAAATCTTCTGCCAGCAGAATAACCCAGTAGCCTCCAGGAATGTTACTCACAATGTTAATCACCGCAGAGCCGAGGATGAAAGCTGAGGTCCCATTGTGCTGTGCAGCATAAAACCACTGACCAGCCCATGCAAAAACATCTGTCATTCATTTAGACAGATAAGGGAAAGGCAACACAAATCTCACAAGGAAAGGGAACCGCACAATGGTAGTAGTTGTTTTAGCTCCATAGTTGAGAAACACGTTTAGGTCAGAATGACGTGACACAGTGTGAAGAAACTAAGGCAATACTACAAGGATAATTTTAATAGAACACTGTAATTCAAGAAAACCTGGAAAGTTCTAAAGCAGATGTAGGAAATAAAGCCAGGAAAGCCTTAGAATACAGATGTAAATGAGTCAGTTCAGTAATTTGGCAAATTTAAGGAAGTTCAGACTGAAAAGCTGAAAAGAATTCCACAATCCAACCACCTTCAGGATTTGTTTGAATTTCTTGTATCTATTTAGCTGTTGCAGTTCTTTAAACTTTCCTAAACCAAAGGTGACCTTTAAAAAAAAAAATTAGCACAACCTGAAAAATTTGCCAGCACACACAAACATATTCTAAAACACGCTGTCCGGAACAAACAGTCTTCAGAACAGGGCACCAAATAGTCTCTATAATAAGCCATGAGCAATTAGTCTGCTGGAAAACAAATTAGCTCACTTCATTTCAGCAGAGTAAAGGTGGCCTGTCATGCTCCAGGGATGATGTGAACTGTGGGGTCTTTTCCTGAGCAATGCTTACTGGAAACCCACCAGTGCCAGTGGGAACTGAGAGAATTTCCAGGGCCTAGGAAGAAAAGCTTTGCAGCGGCTCACTACAAACTACCGAAGTACTGCCTGTGCTCCCTTAAAATGACCCAGAGAACCAGAACTCTCTGGTCCACCAGCACATCCTCTCTTATCCTTCTCTGCTGCCTCTGAGTCTTCCCATTCTATCCAAAACTCCACCAAAAAATGAGGAGAGAGATCTGTCTCAGGTTCTCATCCATACCATTACTGTGTTTTGGGAAGTCTACAAACAGTAAAGCTCAGCTGGGGAGAAGTATGACTGGGACATATGCACACTGAACATGCTTCCTGACACAGGATTTACAAACTGCTGTAGAAGACTTCAAAATGTGGTGAACAACAAAGGTTACTGTCTTATTTATACAAAAAAGTAAACAGAGATGTAGCCCAAGAGAGATAAAGGAGGGACACAATCTGTGTGACACAATCTCCATCCACACGGAAAGGCAGATGGAGCCAAAAGAAGAGCTCTGAGGACAAAAACGGGGGAAAGATGGAAGTGCTTACCTTGCATGTGAGAGAAACAGCCCAGGACTATAGCACGGAACAAACCCTGGGAGACGACACAGAGAACAAGCGTCTGCTTCCCTAGTACTGCTGTGAAAAGCAGCATTGCGAAGTTAGAGTACTGCAGATTTGACATTTGGCTTCCATAGTCAAGCCTCTAAAATCTTCTAGCAGCTGATGAAATGAAGAGATTGATGCCAGGTATATTCAGAATTTTACATTTGGCTAATTTTATGGTTTGTTTTGTAGCTATTTCCAAGCTACTGATCAAGAATTTCAACTCTGATTTGCTAGAGATATCAAGCTGGTTTTTTAAAGTTTTGTTTAGTGGTCTGACAAGAAGCAGGTGCACTGTAATCCACAAAAAAACCCCAACCGAAATCCAAAATAAAACGTAGCAGATCAACCCTCTCAACACTTGCAAAGTGGGATAAGTTTGGAAACCTCCCCTCTTGTATGTCTAACTCTTTAGATGGGCTGACGTGCCAGGTCTTGGGTATTAAAAAAAACACCTCAGTATCAGCTGAAGGTCAGTGCCATGCTAAAACATAACTTCTACAAGTGAGAGATGTCCACAACTCTAGAAAAGCCTTAAGTGTTTAACACTGATTTTCCCACTTAATTTTTTACTCCTTAGCAGCCACTAAGAGTGGTCGCTGTGAACGAGCTGTTGAGGGCTCTTCCTGGGCCAGATGCCTGGGATACTTAGGGTTCCTCTCCTCACCACGGCAGAAGGGCTTGTCACTGAGGCTGCTCCACACTCTCCACATAGAGGCAACTCAGATCATTACTCAGTTTACCAACTGCAGACAACAATGCCTGTGCACTTCTAAACAGGCCAGGCAACTTGTCAAATAAAGTTAGATCTGTCTGTGGGAACCTTTTCCTCTTCCGTCATGCATTTCTCCTCTGCCTTTTATTGGTGTTCCTGCATCTTTAGGGAGCACAATTTCTTTAGAGTAGCTAAAGACAGCATTATCTCAGAATAAACTGCCCTCCTGGTATCACTTTATTTGAATTACTGGATCTTCTGTTTAACGTAAGACAACATTCAAGTATTTTGAGATCTTAACTGAATAAAGACAGTTCTGTCAGTGAAAATATTTACAGTAACCTCACTAATTGAGACTGAATCCAGTTTCCTGAATCTCATTATGGTAAAATGGGCACTGTTGCAAAAGGGAAACAAAGAGGAGATGAATTAAAACAAACATGCAGAAACACAAACAACTGCTCCAAGTGATGTTAATCATTACAAAAAATCTGTCAAAAGCATCCCTCTGACTGGCATCTGTCAAAACATCTCAGCAGTTGATCATGGCACAGCCACTGTTCAGATGGAGACAGAGCATGCATCAGTCAGCACTGCAAATCTCACACAGCTCTGAATTTCTGCATGAATTATTCTGCATCTTAGAGCACTCCAGACATGGCTTGTTTCACAGGATTTTTCTCCTCTTTCTCCTGGATGGCCTGAAACCACCATTGTTTCCTCCTCCCCAGATGGGGTGCAGTGTCTGGCAGTTAATTATGCAGGATGAAGTGCTGCTTCCCCTCAGTGTATTCTGTCCAACAACACACAAGAGATGGTAAAACACTGGAAATAAAGTCCTATCAAATATAAAGAGATAAAACCCCCCCGAACTATTAGCCCTGTTTCGTCTCATTTCCTGTCTGGACATGGTTTAGGAGTCCTCTAGCTATAGCAAATCCTAATAACACAGTACCAAAGAATGAAGAATCTGCTTCCCAGAGAAAAAATAGAGATCAGCATTTCAAACCCACACCCTCCATTAGCAGCAGGTGCCAGAGCTGGAAGAATCAAGCAGAACAGCTCCTCCTTTCCTTTTAGAAAACACACAATGACGACTTTCCTGCTAAAATACCTTCCTCACTGAGCACAGGTGGAATTTTTGCCTGAGTAGGGCAGATCACACTATGGCAGAGTAAGACCAACTACTTCTTTACAGATGTATCTACTCAGACAAGTTTCTTCACCCTTGACAGATGAGGAAACCCCTATGTGAAATGGGCAGTCACAGAGTAGAAGTAAACAAGCCTAGTATTTATAAACTGTTCAGTATCCTGTTGTTCCATAAATAGTTATTATTACCCAGGAGGTCAGATCTGTCTTAAGGAGAAGAAATGCCTGGTACATGTGCTGACAAAAATCCCCAACAAGGGGAAAAAACAGAGAAATTTTGTGGTTTTCTTATTTTAGTTTTCTTTGCTTAAACCAGGACCTGTAAGCATATTTTGCCTCCTTCAAATTCTGGACATCCTTTCTCAAATATCCCAAGAACAGCAGGAACAAGTCAGCAACAGCAGACTGAGTGCTGGCCTGTTTAGTCAGAGCCTTGGGACCAGCATCTTCCTCCGCAGATGCCTAAACTTCACAGACACTATTTAAGAAACAAATCAAAAGCAAAAAGATCTGGCCACCACTGGCTCTGAGGAGTCGCTTGTTTTGCCACAGGTTACCCTAAGACTGCCTGAAGCTGTATACTGTATGTATCCATCAGGTTACACATTTACAAACAAATTCTTCAAACATAAACAAAACTCCCAGAACAGATATATGGTGTGTTGCTTAACCCTAATTCACTGCCTGGTGAAGAAGCTGGTGTGGCTTTGAACATCCCTGAGACTGTTCCAAAGCTGGTGTTTTCTTTCCAAACTGGATGCAAGAACCTCCCACCACATCAGCTGCCATCCTACAGACTTGCTTGTGCTGCAGGCCAGCCCAGGCATTGTACATCACAGAGCCCAGGGATGGCTTCAGGGACAGGGGAACCCAGCATGTTACAAACAGCTTTCCCTTGCTTGTCATTTTTAAGTGACTTAAAACTATTCCACTTTTCCTGAAGCATTCAAGGGGAATAGCTCATCCACGGGCCACTTTTTACTCTCAGTGTAAACTGTCTGTAACAAAAAAAAAGGAAAGAAAAAAGATCCAAGCCCAGAAATAAACAGTTTTGGTGTCTAATAGAGCATCACCTTCCATTACAGGCAGCCAAGATTGCTAACAGAGGCAAGCCCAAAGTAAAATCAGATGCACACACCTTTTAATCTAGGAGGCAATAAGTAAAATCATTGTGGTTTTGTGCACTGGCATATTTATATATTCTTCTGGTTTCAGGTGCTCCAACCCCCCACAGAACATCACAAATATCTTAATCTGTTTCATTCCAAGATAAATCAACTCATTTCTCAGCAATCTCTTTATCACACCGATATCACTTTCAGCAGTGCAATTCTAGATGTATTCCTAGGCTTGCCTGGGTGCAAACATGAACCTTGGGTGGCACAGCTGATAAACAGATCAGAAACATGTTAAAATTGATGTGACACAAATATCACTTTAGAAAGGGGAAACCATATAAACATCCAAACTTTTTTTCTCTTTTCCAAAAACTGTACAAGACATATTATTTGAAACTTGCACAATCCTGAAGCTTACATCAGTTGTTTAAGCTTGAAAGAATAGCAAATTAGCATGGCAGATGCAATGATTTTCAGAAAAATCACAATGAAACACTTCCCAAGAAAGTTGGACACAGTTTTTCTGTTTTTCAAGCTGGTCACTGGGGTAAACTACAGCCCTGCCTTGCACACAGGAAACTCCTGTGAAAGTAAATCAATGACTCTAAGTGCTTCAGGAGAGAAAGGATGTGATCATTCTTAAATGTACGGCAGATTACATGAAAAGGAAACAACTTTTACTGAATGCCTAAATCTTCAGAATTTAGCAAGAGAGAAGCAGAATAAAAACCCACAGTGAGTAATACTGGTGCAATCTGTCATCCCACTGCACTGCAGTGTGTGGCAATGCTCTTGCCCTGGTTTCCAGCACTACATGTGTTTTGGGGTTGGGTTGAACCAGTGAGCAGGAATCCTTGGGAAACTACAGGAACTTCACCAAGCTATTGTGATCCCTGACACTATTGCAGCAGTTACAGCATTGCTTCAATGGTATTTAGCAATTAATTTATGGATTTCATTTTGCTGCATACTTAGCTCAGAATTATAGTAAAGGCACCAAGAAAATAATTGTCAAAGGAGCTTTTGCTGTTCTTGCTGCAGTGAAGTCAGAGTTTCTACAACCTTATCTGAACAATGTTCTCAAGTGACTTTTCACACTGCTACAAAGAGAATTTGTAATAATTTCAATTTTTACCTTCATTTGCCTAATGCAGAGTTGGAGGGTTCCCCAGACTGTTTCTAATTTGGTCTAATAATCTTGCATAAATTAGCAGGCTGCCTTTTCATCCATATTCTTAGCCAATATACACTGGCTCAGTGACAGCATTTGCATGCACTGACACTCCTGAAATGTTTCAATAATAGAACAAAGTGAGCAGTAATAGAGGAGAGGGAAAGATAGAAAAGCAAAATAATTTGACTTGAAATCTACCCAAAGATAGGAAGCGTGATGAAAGCCACCAGTAGGGAGTTCAGAAGGAACAATTATCCACTCTTGAACACAATTCAGAAAACTTTGAGGGAAGTTGCACACTTTTCTATGGCAAGAGAAAATCACTGGTGACATACAGAGCCTCAAAGGTACCAGGGAACTTGTTGGGGCTCTGGGGAGATGGTGGGCTGGACCAATAAAGATGAACCTTCAGAAAGTCAGAGTTTTAATCAAAAGAGATAAAAATATTTTCTTATGGGAATGTGAAGAAGAGAAAAGAAGGTAAGACTTGTGTATCAAAACCACAGTGATATTACAGCTTAACCTTTATGCTCACTGATATTTTTCTTTTTTGCATTTCATGCTCACTGATATTTTTCATTCACTCAAAGGCATTTTGATCCTCAAGCAATCCTTCCTGCAAGATTTTCCTGAAAGTCAAACATTCTTACTGGTATAGCTTTAAGAGCAGATGGGCCACAGCAACAGAGCCCAAACACACATGCAGAATAAAATATGCTCATTTGGTGGCACGAATTAAGTTTATTGCTTCTATTACAATCATATATGCTCACGCAAATATGGTTACTTATTTGTACATTTGCAAAGCTGTCCTTTTTTTAGGTTAAAGTTCACGATTTGGAAATAACTGCAGTATTCTGTAAAACAACAACAAAAAGCAAAACAAAACCCCTCAAAACAATCAAACCTGTCCTGTTCCCACTCTGCCATATGATGTAGTGTACTCTTACTAAAGCAAGAGCACATATGCTCTGCACCTTTTTCAAAGCCAGAAAGGCACACGCTCAGTAAAGTTCATATGTCCATATTCCAGCTTTCATTTTACAGTCTCACTTAATTCTGAAGTCACGAGAAAGACTCTGAAGACATACTTTTCAGTCACAAAGCTTGCACATCACAAGGATTCACATACTTTATTTTAAATTCAAGTCTTGAGAGAGGTTAAGCATGAAAGATTTTAGCTCTAAAAATGGCTCTGATACAGAATCTACTGTCATGATCAGCACATGGGAATTGCATGTACTACCTTTTTTTCAAAGGTTAAAAAGTCAACATGGGATAGAGAGAACAACCTACATGAAGGTAAAACCATATCCCTACCTCCTGAGCAACAGCTCCCCATGCCCCTGTCCTGGTGTCCAGGCTGGCTGACAGAGTTTTTGCAGTGCCATCACCTTAGCTCTTCACTCCCAAGCTGCACCTCTGGCAGGGTTTGTATAATGATATGGTAATTTCATAAACTGAATCAGTGAACTGGTCTGGATTAAAAATAATCTTGCACAAGACGAGTAGATGGGGAGGGAAAACTCATGTTCAGCTAGAAGGATTATTTTATTTACCCAGTTTATTGCCCTGTATGCAGGCAGCTCTGCTCGCTGGGGTAACGGGGCAGCACAAAGGGTAGCACAAACTCCTTAAGCAAACTGGGGATGCAGACAAAGAAACAGAGCCTTTCCTTTATTTTTTTTTTAACATCTACTCTTACATTATGCCATGCCTACTTCAAGCTGGCTGCAGCAGCATGCACATCTTCAGAGGCTCTCAGAAGTGAAGCAATGAGCTGTTGCCATTGAATTTTGTTTTGAAGTACGAGCTCCAGCTGGTCAATCAGTGCATGAATTTCAGAGCTAGCAGTGACGTTCTGTGTAAGGTTTCACCTGCTCATCCCTGGAATTACATTCCCTAACACTGTTTTCTACAATAAAAAATTAATGCAAGGAACCTGTGCAGAGAAATTAGTTATATGACCACACTTTAAAGGAAGCTTTAGTTACCACCACTTCAGTACCAGAAGTTTGCAACACTGAACACGAGTTAGCAAACATTGCTTCTTAATCCCAGCTTCCTCCTGCAGACAAGGCAGGTGCAAGGGACTGAAGCAGTCAGGGTGTTGCGAAGGGCAATCCAATTGCCCCAGTTATAAATAGCAACAAGAGCTCAGACAACAATCCTAGTTTCAACATTGAAAGCAAGTATCTCCTAACAGACTGTGCTGTATATTCACTAGAGTCAGCTGTGGCAAAAATACTTTCTGAGGTAACATCCTTTTCACCATTAGGCAAGAGTATGAGGTTTAAATCTCTCAAATGAGTCCACGGCATTAAAACAAACATAGGAATTATACCTGTCGTATACTCTGACCCAATTCTGTCACTCAAAGTCTACATTAATATATATTTCAAAAAATCATCTTCTTAGTAAGTGCCTCCAAATTATATATAACACCCAACACACTAACTGCAGAGGTGAAAATCTTAACCCCAGAACCAACATATAAGGGAGAAAAAAGGCTCCACTACATAAAATTCACAAGGAAAGAAAGGTAGGAAGTGCAAAATACTCTCTTTGCCAGCAGTGACAGTGGAACAGCAGCTGAATGCATGGGAAGATGTGTTACTGGAAAAGCCACAGAGCTCTGCGTGGGGAGGTGCTACCCAGACACCAGGTGTGCTTTGAGAGGGTGCGTGTTTTGGCTTGCATGTTTGTTTAGGCTGGGACTTACAAAACACAGAATAAGGAGGTGATAGGAGGTAAGGGTGAGCAGCAGCATGCTCCAATGCCCCTGGCAAAAGCCAGGCACTTAACAGCCTGGAGCTTGGAAGAACAGGAAACCCCGACTGCCTAACTGACCAGGGCACTGCCAAGTTATCTTTTATCCCTCCTTTCCCCTCCTGTGAGTCTTGAACTCCTTTTGCCAGAGTTAACCAAGGAACTGAAGGAACTGATGACATTCAGCACTGCACAGGAGAAAACACTCCTGCATCAACTTGTCAAATTCAAACCTCAATAATGCAACAATGATATTTCCTTAGTTTTTGATGTGGGGACAGGTGGGAGGTGTGATAAGGACACCAGGTCAGTGGTCTGGCACCCCCAAACACCCTTGTGGGCACCGGCATCTACAAATTTCCTTCCAGAGCTGTGATAACAGCAGTTACTGGGAATGTAACTGGGAGCTCTGAAACAATCTCCACATCATCACACACTATTCCTGAGTGAATGCACAGGCACAGAACAACAGACATGAAGAAGGGACAAGGATTTGAGTACTCCCCATTCCCAGAACAGCAGCAATCTCGTTTTGAAGGAAAGCAGAAAGACTTCCTCATAGCAGTGTCTGGGACACAGGGACCCTGACTTTAGTGGAAGTCTTGAGATGTGTCCACTCTTCATTGAACACAAACTGCTTTCACAGCTCAAATTAACAAAATGAACCACCCCACTCATTTTGTGTTTCAAAATGAGAAGACAATCTATTTAGAAGACAAGCCCTAGTATCAATAACTAATTCAGCATATATATATAATTTAAAATACCTTAAAAAATTACGAGTTACTACCCACTGCAACTGAAGAGACCCCAAGCTGTGCAGCAGATGGACCACACTACAGTCAGGCAACAGTTTTCAATCCCCAGAGCAATCCTCAGTGGCACACTAATTATCCAGCCTATTTCTTCATGAGCTCTCAGGAACCACATGAAGCTGCCATCCTTTGCCTTCCTCTGCTCTCCTTAAATAGTTAATCACAGAGGAGACAGCTGACACCTGCACTGACAGCCCCTAAGCACTGAGCTCATGCCCTGTCACTTCGCTGTGAGCCCATGCTGGGCATGGCAGTAATTCATGAGGCACCGAGACAGTCAGACATAATAAAGTCAGTTCTAAGCAGAGGGTTAAAAATTCTCTTTTTAGAATATTTTTTTCTGAATATCTAAACAACAAAGCAGAAATGTGTGGGATGGACAGATACTATTGTGTGCTTGTTTTAAGAAGCACATCTTCCTGAAAGGAGATATGGAAATGAATGTGGAAGTATTTGGGATCAGGGGACCACATTTTAAAATTATCCTGACTCCTACTAAAGTGCTTGCTAAAGCTCCAGTTCCACCCAAAGTCCCTATTCCCCATTTGTATGTAAGAATTTTTTTTCCCCCTAAAGTATAAAAGCTGCATAAACTATATCTATAAGACATCAGTGGCAAAGAAGTTTCTGCCAAGCTGATGTGAAGGAGACAGGAGCCTATTCTGCACACTTTAAAGAAAGGCCTTCTGGTGCTATTCCAGCTTTACCCCACTGGCCTGTGGAAATGGAGAAAGGCACAGGAGTCTATGACCTACAAAATCAAGGGGGAACTAAGCATCAGGAAAAAAATCCCACAGAAGAATGACTTGAGAGAAAGCCACTGAAATTTCTGTGGCTGGCATAAATCTGTGCCATGCATTCTCTGCTGATATGAAAGCTTAAAAAATTTTGAACTTTATGTACAAAGAAGCAATTCAGCATGAAAATATAAACCCAGAAGACTTTACAGGAGAGTTGTTTATCCTCACAGCAGAGAGCAGGCTACAGTATTGAAAAATAAGAGGGGAAAAAAATATGACTGTGAAGAAAATACCAATTGCTAATCAATAGATGGTTTGCACCAGAATAATAAAACAAAACAAACTGATTTTGTTTCTGAATTGACTTAAAGAGGTGTGTGATTCATGTAAGACTATTTCTTAGCACCAATTGACTAGCAAGATTCTTACAATCATATCCTTGGTGCAAAAATAGTTTTACATATCTGAATCACAAATGCTAAATTCACTATTTTGGTCACAACACCAACAGATTTGTTTTGTATTGAGCTTCCCCTTTCTCCCTTATTCCAAAATACTTTCAGGTACTCTTTAAATACTTCTTTGCCATGTTCTCCCAAACACAGATACACAAGTCTGCGGGCTGCAGACATTCCCTCTCTATTTACCCCCTCCTCCAATTTTTAGTATTAGCTGCCAGCTTACAAGAGCGTGTGGTTGGAAAATTGTGAGTAGCTGGACTGCCCCAGTCTGGCACGTCAGCCGCAAACCATGGGCAGAGGTCTCTTTTCTCATTTGATAAAGAATAGGGCATAGAAAGAGCTGTACACAGGCAGCATCGTTTCCACAGCACGGCCAGACACGCAGGAGACTGCAGTGTTACCACTGCAAACACAAGTTAGTGCCTTCTACATAAAGGTCAAAGCATTAACTCCAGACTTGTAGGTGACCTCAGACCTACTAAAATAGTGTAATTCACTGAACATAGTAGTCTAATTCACTGACCTACTGATGCCATTTTACCAAACACACTTGCCATTTTCTTTGTATCATTCTGAAACCAGAAACTTACTTCAGGCACTTCGAGTCATTATCTGCTGCTGGGAGATTTGCAACAGGCAGAATCTTATTGTCCTGGAAAGTGAAAAATTAGATAACTCCTTCATTTACAATGAGCAGCAGATGCAGCCCAGCTGGCCAGACCCTACACTGAGATGCAGTACTGAGATCATGCACCCATTTCTCTTGGTGAGGAGACACTGTCGTGACTCATATTACAGCATGTTTTTCTGAAGCTGTGTCACTGCCTTTAAGACACAATCATTAAAAAACCCAGAAAACAAAGGCATGGGCACAACAGATTGTGGGTCATTTTGCCCAATACTCAACGTCTGCTGAGTCCATGGGGCAACACTTCAGTAAAAAGCCTAAGAAATAGGGACTACACATGAAGCTACATTCTACCCTCAACATCCATTTAGGTTCCAGCCTGCTGTAACTTAGAGAGTTCCATGCCTGAATATTAAAGATTGAATTTGTAATTTTTTTCTTTTCAATTTTTTTCCCGCTATGGAGCCCAGTCTCAGAAAAATGTAACCAGAAATAGCACGAAATAGCACCTACCTTTATTTATTTTAAATCTGGAGCACAATATTTGCATTTAATACCTCCAAGTCTTGTCAAACTATGTCATTGACCATGTTACACAGCTTGTGAATATCCTCTGCTTGCTCTACTTCACAGAGTATAACTAAGGCATAACTAAGTCCACCACACACCATACAATGTCAGATGGATCTTCTCCACAAACACTATCTTGTATCTATCAGAACTGAATTTGGCCTGCTATTTCCTTGCCCCACCACTTACTGTTGTGAGATCCCTCTGAAATTCCTCACAGTTAGCTTTTGGTCTTGCCACCTGGAAAAATGAGTCAGTGCTTTGTTATTCATCCTCCATTCCAGATAGTTTATGAGCACTTAGAACAGCAGAGATCCCAGCACACTTTCTCCAGAAGACTCCAAGGGTAACATTACTATACTGTCCAATCTTCTTACTTTTTTCATACAGTTTCCACTATTTACCTAGTCACTACCTAATCACTACAGGATTACACCAGTTTAATTTTCCAAAAATCCTTGAAGCCGCTCATGTTTGGTTAGTTTTGTCTTTTTGGGTGAGAGTTTTGTTTGCTTGGGGTTTGTATGTGTGTGTGGTTTGTGTTTTTTCAAGAAACCCAGACATATCGTATTAGTTAAATCACCTTTATCAAATGCTCATCCAGTCATTCAAACAACACGAGCAGATTTACAGGGGAGAAGTTCCTGCTGCAGAAGACAACTTGTCTTCTCTCTATCTGTGAACAAACACATTCTATTCTTTCTTTATAGGTTCTAAGAGGAACCTAATACAGAAACCAGGCTTGCTGTTAGTTTTCACTTTCCCAAACACCCCACAGGCCCTTCTTGAAAAGCCCTGCACGTTTACTGCTTTTTATTCTTCCATTCTAAGGCCAATTTAAGCAATGATTATACACAACCGTGTGTAACTCAGCAACTTCAACACCAAGTTCTTCACAAAGTGAGAACTTTTCCTAGCAATTCTTTGTGCTAGGAATTTGCTCTAAAATGTCAAGCTTCTGTCACTTTACCCCAGCCTGTCCCTTGGAAATGAAGGCTTCACATGGGAACTGTTCTGCAGTGAATAGCAATGCAAATAACTTCTACCGCTACAGCTTTACCTTCCCTTAGCTCACATGTAATATTATGAACATCTATCACCTCACTGGGATCTCTGACAGGCTTTCTGCTTTTGACAGTTAGACAAAAAGCTTTATTATTTTTTTTAATGTCTTCATAAAGTTGTTCCTCAACATTTTTTTTGGCCTACCTCATTATAGTTTATATTTAACTTGCCAAAGTTAATGCTCTTTCTTATTCTCCTCATTTGGATACAACTCCTGCTTCAGAAAGATGACTTATTTCTAGGAGTCTTGTTTACTTTACTGTTTAAGCAAGATGTTGTTCATTTTTGTGGCATTCCTTCCATCTCTTATTTCCCCACCCTTCTCACACTTTACCATTGAAACTGGACACAGTATTCTAGAAGTCTGGGATTGTGAGGTTTTGCATTTTAAGTCAGTGTTTCACACAAAATTTCTCAACTTATTTATGCACATATGAACTTGAAATAGCATTTAAGCTATGGTATTTTGTTAAGATTACATGAAGACTTCTCTGTGTCTGTTTCCAAGACAGAGTTTTTTCTATCTTGAAGGTATAATCTGCATTTGTTCCTCCCAGATGTTCTGTTTCATGTTGGATATATTAACATATATTTTGTTGAACCATGGCCATTTAAATCAGGCAATCTAGATTGTTCTCTAGAAGTAACCAACCCTTTATTTAGCACTCTCCAACCTAGGATTTTTTCCAGATAGGGTTATTGATGAAGGCATCAAACATTGCTAGAATGAGAACTGATGACCTCATTAAAACAAGCAAACAAACAAACAAACATACGTTTACTCTTTCCTTATCATCAGCCACATTTTGACATTTCTCAGGGCATTGCTCTTTAATCTGTCTAGCACTTGCTTCTGCTTGGTAAAGTCTGAACTCACATTTTTACCAGTAAAAAAGCACTTACCAAGAAGAGCTACATCCTCTGAGAAATATTTATTCTATTTCAACTATTTCCACCATATTTTGCCTATTTACATTTAAAATTGCACTAAAAAGTCAGGAACCTTGAAATGGGAAAACATTTATTCATTTTATTCATGCTTGAAAACAGCCAAACCAACTTTATCCAAATAATAAAAACACCCAACAAAAACACACATTTTACAGCAAAGACCAAGCATAAAAAATGTCAGCTGTAGAGATGACAGTTTCCTAATGATACAATCAACAAAACAAAAGCTAGAATAAAACAAACCATTCAGCTCAAATCTTTAAATGAACAGACAAGCTAATTTGGCTTTAAGAGTTCTAAATAGATTGAATTATGATACATGGATTGGTAATATTAACTTTGCATAATTTTCTGAATACAAGGAAAGTTGCAGAAGAGAAAGAATTTTAAGCGCAGCATGGAATTTTTTGCAGAACTACTGGTCAGCCATCCTTACAGCAGCACGATGTAAAACACTGAACTCAATACATAAAGAAATCAAAGATATCACAGGAAAAAATGTCAACATTAGTAAGCTTTAGGGTCCATGTTAGAGGAGCAACTGAACATTAATACCTAGTGAGATGCTGTCTTTACAACTCTGAATATGATTTTTCAACGTATGAGCAAAACAATCACTTGCTTCGACTAGAAACAAGTTACTACCTCTTTGCACGGTATTAGCTCAATGCAGTGAATTACTGGGAGAAGGTGACTGAACAGAGATCTGTAAGTAACTGCTGAGGAAGAGAATAAATATTACTTCAGATTCTAGGAGGCAAAACCCCTCCTTCTTAAAGCCAAAGCCTTTTTAAAATTAAAGTAAGATTAATAGTTTTGCAATAATCAGTTTATCCTATTCTATACTATTTATATTTAATATGTACACAAACACAGATTTAAAAGCACTCACTTTGAGTTCTAGTATTTATATTCTAACCAGAGTTCCAAAATTCTCACAGAAGATAATACTGATAATTGTTTGGTTTACACTGGTGATGGAGAACCTTAGTGTTTTGTTTTGTTTTTAAGGCCTCGCTGTAGTATCTACTGCTTACAAGGCAATGTCAGATTTATTTTTTTACTCTAAAGAAGCTTGCACATACCATGCTTGCCAACAAAAACAAAGACAGAAGATACCACCAGTTTCAGGCTTGGCTTGAAGGCCATGGTCACACAACCTAACCCATGCACAGGTCATGGAAATTCCCTCCTCAAAAGAAATAAAGTATCTCTTTTGAAAAGCGTCAGTTATTTTAAAAAGTCCACAACCTCTTTTGCTAAGGAGATCATTATACTAGAGCATCTTTTCCATGTGTACAAGAAGCTTGTACAATGGTCAAATTTTCCATTTGATGCACCAAACTGAAATCCTGGAGCCTCAAAAGATTAATGCTTCTCCCAGTCTATCTTCTGAACTGTCTTCCAGCAATTCTACAAACTTCCAGCACCTAAGGGATGCTCTACCCTGGTCTCTCAAGAATAAAAAATCCCCAAACAACAAAACACCACAATTTACTATCTTTACTATTCCAGATAACTTAATTATGACCAAAGCTTCCTAAGCATTGCATTATCTGGTACTAGCAGTGAGCCTGACCACACATCTGTCTCACGCACTGACAACATAGTTTGTTACATTACTCAACACTCAGAACTCTCTACTCTTTGAGCAAACTCCCAGTCAGACTGAAGCCAACTAAGCCATTGCCACTGACCACTCAAACAGCCCAGAATTTCAAAACTGGTCTCTCCTTGAACCAACCAAACGACAGAGTAATGACACTTTTCAAGACAAACTCTGCACAGCACCCACCTTGAACGATGAGAAGTCATAAAGGCAAGTGGGAAAAAACCCCACAGTAACTACTTACTTTGGGAAGATGACAGTCATGAGCGCTGATGCATAGCCTGGCTTGCACACTCCCTCAGAGAAATTGGCATACTTTGATGCCAGTTCTGGAGGCCTGTGGAAAAACAAGTAGAGAATCAGGGCTCTCCTGGCTATGAACTGGTTTTTGCAATCATCCAAGTTATTTTTTTCCTTATAGCTTTGCAGAAAAACAGCCACAGGGAGTAATAGCAAACACAGACCATTATTTATTCGTTGCACTCTAGCATTTCAGGAGAACAACAAACAAAGGAGAGGGGTAAAGATATCTGAAATACCACTAAACCACTAGTTTTGCTGAAAAAATTTCATCGCTAGCAAGGTAAAGCTCATGGAAGAAAAATATCAATATATCATTTTAGACTCCAACCTTTCAAAAGGAAACAAACATAAACAGCACTTTGGTTTAGCTATTTTTCTAAGTTATGATCAAAGTTAAAATTATAGAAAAGTATTATTTAGAAAATTACTTAGAAGATAGTTTCAAGAATTTAAAACAAAGCTCCAAGCAGTTCTGGCAGGGTATCATCAAGGGATGAAGGCTTTCAGTATTTGGAAGAGATGAGATTGCAGCTGCTTTGTTGATGTGTGTCTTAATTCAGCTCGACTAGTAACTTTTGGACCAAATTTAGAGTATTTGGGGTTTTTTTTAATTCAGTTTTTGTACAGAAATAAGATTAGCAACTCAATAAAAGATATTTCAGTCCAGCACATACTTTTACCACAGATCTACGAGTGACCTGAAAAACCATTTAATTTTATTTGTGTCCCTACTCATCACTTGCAACATTTTTACATTCATCCATTTCATGAAAGCATTACAAGGGTTAATTCACTTGTGCTTTCAAGGTAACATTAGACACCTTATTGTCAGCCACAGAATAAGAATTGTTAGTATTTCTTCAAAGAAAAAAAGTAAAAGCATTTACAGCTCCATGCTCGACATTCAGTGTAAGCTGCAAGTGTTAACTCCTGCAAAGACTCAATCAATAACCCTGTTCTTGCTACACCACTGTTAGCAGCAGGCAGGTAATGAAAGGTTTTTTTCCTACAGTTCAACAGTAGGACTCAAATGAAGATGGCAGCACAGATCCGCAGAGAAGATCCACAAAATCAATTTTGAAGAGCCCGTTATTATCACAACCATGTTCTTTTCCAGCCATCACCAATACCACTTAACTACCAAGGCACTACTAAATGCAATGAACATGGATTCAGAGAGTTTCAAAACCACATATAGGAATGACAGTAACTCCACGCTGAACTGGTAGTAACTATTCCTGTACTGGCCCTGCATCAACTCCCAAGAAGTCAGTAGCCAGTTCCAACTGGATGAACAATAGATGGACAATTAATTTTACAACTAGTTGCATACAGCACAAAACCTCCTATAGCTCCTAAACTACAGGAGAACTCTCTCCACATACAGAACTCCTGTAGTTCCGAATGTATACATATATGTAGAACCTCTGTGGTTCTTAAGGAATGAAATTTATTTCTGATGAATACAAATCTAAACCTCCAACAGCTGGAAGAGAAAATAAATAGTCACTGTAACTATTTAATTTCTTAAGATCTTTTCAGCTAAACAGCGCCATAAAATGCTTAAGAACATGGATTCAATTCTAATTCTGCCACAGACATTCTGCATAGTTATGGTCCAAACACATAATATTTTACTATCAAAATTCCTCATCTGTAGGATGGCAGAACAACACATGTGGTCATTTACAGTGTCAATTATTTACAACAAAGTTTAGATATCTCTAAATATATTATATAGACATATAGATAGTGGTATAACATTATCTAGCACAACCCAAATCCATGAGTTTGGTATCCTTAGGTGGTATCATGATATCATAATACATTTCTCTAAATGAGAGAAATGAGAAAGCATCTGAGATGTGAGCATCTAGAATAATCCGCGTTCTGACTCCAGTCAGGACCTCTTTAGAAATATGCACATGAAGGAGAGGCCCATTGCTGATAAAAAAGAAGGTTTTAATGGTGCTAAAATATATCCTTCTGACATACTCAAAAGGGACAGCAGGATGTATGGATCACAGCTTGTTGCCTCATTTCAGATATGAAGAAATGTGGGAAATCTTAATCTTTATCAAACAAACCTAAGTGTTGCTAGAATTTTATTGTTTAGGCAACATACAGAAACCCCTGATACCAAAATCTTCAAAAACAAGTAGAAAGTAACTGGAATTTATCTGCAGCCACCACAGTAGTGAGTCATTGCTGGCAAACTTGTATAACTATTTCAACAGCAGGCCTGTCTCAAATGACCTCAGTGGTCACACAAAGTATCTTGTGCCACGAACACAGGCATTTTTCTCCTTCTGATTTAATGGCGCTTTCATTATCAATTAAAATGTCACTCAGATGCCCATCATGGTGTTTCTGCAGAAGAATAGCAGGCTGAGACCCTCCTGCATGTGAGCCCCCAGAATGCCAATCACTGCATAGTGATGGGGGAGAGCTGTCAGTACAAACCCCACAAAGACACTCAGAGCTGCTCCAGCCCCCAGGCCAAGCTGTTAACATTTCTTGGATGTGATGAAGTTCATGATCCAAAGTGCCAGAGGCAGAACAGTTCTCTAAGCCAAGTGTAGCTGCCATCTCCTATCATTCAACATTTGCTCATCTCCTTTCTTCTTGCCGCATTTTGAGTCAGCAGGCTATGGAAAACTAGAAAGGGGCACTCTACATTTTAAATCCATCTAGGGACACATTTTATTTGTTCAATCTCTTTGAAATATGCATTGCATGCTCTCATTGCCAACATGCCATAATGATAAGCCCCTATTAAGTGAAACTCAGAGCAAATTTACAGTAAGTCTGGATACAGCCTTGTGGTTTACCACTCTGCTATCACATGAAGCGATCCAAGCTAACATCATTTTAGATATACACATTTGCCTTGGGGGTATTTTTTTTTTTTTTGCAAGATTCACAGACCTTGCATAGATGGGTCTTCCATAAATCATGATGCAAAACATCCAGCATGAAGCATTCCGTAGAGAACTATACATCTTTCAAACAAATCCAACTTTGAAAAATCACACGGTGTTAGTAGGTACATGGCCCTGTAATAAAGTACAGAACTGAAGTGTACAAAAACACATCTCCTCTGTATTTGATGATAACGTACCTACTACATGCAGCGTATATTGCTGCTTTTTTGATGATGTTTCTTATTTCCAAATGGGAGGTACAGAGTAACTGAAAGCACGGGCCACCTGCCACAGGGCACAGCCTCACAATAGCTTAGGACTGATTCTCGTTTTTATGCTGCTTACAGCATATGGGTCATGCTCTATGTACAAAACCAAACACTATTACTTTCTTAGTGGTTTTAGAAGCTGGAAAATAGCTTAATCTCACTAGACCTATTACTGTGCCTGGACTCCAAGGCAGGACCATCACGACTGGTATGACAGAAGGGTGCAAATCTCCTCTACATCTTCCAGGTCCAGGCACATTACTCCAGCTCCTGATCCTCGTGCTCACGTTGGGCTGAAGTAGTTAAAAAGCTAGTGGAGATAGCAAAAAGAATGTAATTAGATGATACTGTGGACCATTTAAATTTTGCTTAGATTTTGTGTGGGGAAAAACCTAGTAAGATAAGAAATTTATCCAGAATAAATGAGAAAAACAAATCATAGACAGTAACTGTAAACATCTGCAGTTTTTAAACAAGTGCCTGCATGAGGGTGAAGTTAAAAGGAAGTAATTGGCTTATTCCACTAAAGAGAAAATGCACTCTTGCTTTTTTTTCTGACTTTACTCTTACGAGACCAGCACACATCCTGAATTCTTAAAATTTTCTATGCTTCTCTACATTGTTATGTGGACATCAATCTTAACAATATTTCACAATTTGGGTAAGTTAAAAATCCAGCTGCTTTCAGAGGATTTAGAAAAAGTAACAAGATTTTTCCTTCTGCTTGCATTTGGCAGATGTGTGTCTTTGTTTAATCTCAAATATGAAAATGTCACTATGGTTAATTCCTTCATCGTGTCCTGATCAGCGACAGCATGTCATCCTCATAAGACTGGAATCTAAATCCTTTAAAAAAAAAGAAATTAGTAATACAACTCAGTGTTTAGATTACTAAAAAAATGGCCACAACTAAGCTCATGTAATTGAATATTACAAAATCTACTTTAAGAGACAGATTTTCCTGCTTTACCTTTCACATGGAGTTTAAATTGTGGACTGTAAAAAGCAAAAAACTTCATCTACTTGAGATCATCTTATTTGAGGACTGGTGTCTCTTGCTGTTACTCTTGCACACCAAATATATGTACTGACACATTTCTGAAACAAGGAAAAGGAGTTCTTTGACAGTGTGCTCTCTAGGCTGACCCATCACCTTGGGGTTTCCTTCTCTTTGGTTCAAAATAACCTGAGTCTTATGCCCACACAGCAGCTCTACAAAGTGTCTGTCATGATACATGAAGAATGAATAGAGATGTGATGAGAACATGAAATTAAAGGAATATAAAACATTGTGAGGTATTACGGAGAAGTAAGGAAATAATATTAATAAGTAATTTGGCAGATCACTTAATCAAAGCAGTTAATCCTGAGACCCCATATCCACACCATATGAGATTCAGGACATTTTATTTTGGGTAGAACGCCCTGGGCCAGATGTATCCATCACATATGTCATCACATACATTCATGGCTCAATGTTGGCCAAAACACAATTTTATAGACTTCTGGAATAAAACTTTCAGTTTCGTTTCCCTCAAATAAGCCCAGGGCTACATTTCAATCAGCATACAGTAAGCACCAGTTACAGGATTTGCTTCAAAATTTCAGGACTGCTCCAAAAAAACCAGTAATGTAGACACAAGCAGAATGGCTAGGATGTGCATTTGTATATAATTCAATAGATATCAAAGGGTCACAGATATTTGAATGGTGTTTGTTTATACATCACTTATAGCCTAATAAATAGACAGCTTCCAGTCCGTGATATTCTTTTCCGTAATATCATATAAGCTTGTAAAGCAACAAATTCCACTTGATGAGAAAAAGCCCTGAAACAAAACCATAAACCTGCCCTCCCTTCCTGCCCAACTGGAAATTACTTCAATTAAATAGACAGGTGAGAAAGTAAGTGCCCCACCAACTCTCCCCTTCATTACAGGCTGTCAGCCCCACAGCAAATACACCCAGTTTACCTGAAGGCAGGGGAGGACACCTTCAGCAGGCTTGGGGAGGCAGCTCCTCAGTCACTGCTGCTCAGTCTGAGGGAGAGAAGTCATTTACAACAGCAGCAGCCTTCACCTATAGGGCAGGCAATCCCATACACCAGCAGCAGCAGGGGACTGAAAAAATGCACTTGCACACCTGACTTTATAAGTAGAGTCATGATCATCGTGTCACTCAGGTGGAATCTCCTTGAGTGGAAGACACCTTCACAGAACCCTACCCTGGGTACGTGGTTGGAGCTCCACGTTCACCAGGAGCCCAGTGTGGGTTAGGAAACACTGAAACAGAAGTTTAAGAAACCCCAGTTATAGCTCCTAGAAGGTTGCAAACTTAGGTTCAAAGAACGACCCAGCTTGATCTTTTGATATTTGCTATTTCTCTAAGGAAAAACCAAATAAACAAAATAAAGGAATGAGTAGATAGAAAGAAGAGGAAAAGCAAAATGCTTACACTGAAAGAGACGGGAAATGCATCTGTCACCCTAGAGCCAGCAAAATAGATGTAAATATTTTCAAATGTTACTCCAGTATGTAAGCAAATTCCCCAAGGAGGTTGTATGGCCAAAGACAAGGAAAGATGGTCCAAATCCCTGTTTCTAAAATGACATGATGAATGGTAAATTCTGCTTCTCTACCAAGAACTGTGGCTTCTCATGGAATTAACTTACAATGATAATCAACACATACTTTTATTTATTTATTTGGACTACTCAAGAACAGCAGCTGAAGAAGATTAGGTTATATTAAATTGGCCCAGGAAAACAAACTTTTGAAGACATTCCACCAAACCCCACGACCCACCTTCATATCCCTGAATGAAGCCACAACACGAAGCCAGTGCTGCCCTTGGGAAGTGCAGGGCGGGCAGAGGGGCACAGCCAGCTCAGAGCACTTGCACTGCAATGCCACTCACCCTCTGAAATGTCATCTTTGCACAAAAACACTGAAAAAGTTTCCATCCGCAAAAAGTCACAAGGATCCTATTTTCTTACCAAATTCCATTCCTGGTCTTTGCAATAGTAGAAATTAGATCACTAGGCAGAAAAAGGAATTTCAGATAAGTCTCAGCAGTGCTAAATACATAAACATCTTATGAAACACAGCTATAAGTGATTTCTCTATCAGAGAGAATTTTATCATTGTACCATTTCTTATAGTTCACAAGGACCAACAACCCTGCCTGGAGCTTCTCAATTAATAACCTTTTATCAACTTCCAGAAAAGTGTTGGGATCCTCGTGGAAAAAAAGATTTCAAGGTAGACAGTTTTTATTTGTTTCTTTTAAGTAAATAAGTAAACAAAATGCTGAGTTTATAAAACTGCATTAAAGGCTGAAGATAAAAAATCCAAAACAAAAGTCCATGGCACATTTTATATGTGACCTCATGCTGCATACTCCTCCAAGATTGAGTAATATCCCTGATCTCCTGATCTCCTTTGGTTTTTATAAACTGTCCCCCTTTTTTTAAAAAATTCTGTTTCAGTTACATCTTACCTTCAAGACTAGTAGCACAGAGAAAAAGCAGAATTGTGTTCAAATAGACACAAATGAGGAGCAAAGAAAACAGTCAATTTCAGAGTTTGTTTGCTTGTGCTTTTAAAGAAACATGGAAAGAAAAAAAAACTGGCTAGAATACCAATTGTTAGACTAAACAAAAAGCATGAAATACAGAAATTTTATTTTCACTGAAAGCAGCTGTTTTCCAAAGAAAGAAAAAAAATTATGAAATTGACTGCACTCTGAGTTTTTGATTACTTACAACTCTTTGGACAGAAAACTTGTAATTTAATGATGAAGAAGCTTGCTGACAATCAACACAATTCCTCAACGTACATTACTGGACTCTCATCTATTCTAGTTTCCATAGGTCCAAAATTACTGGTTCCCCTCCTCACTGATAAGTACCAGCATTCTGGTTTTACAGACAGGAGACAAGGATAACCTAATGGAGGATAATCACAGTGTTTGGACATGGGATGTGTTAGGACTCACTCAGTAGTCAATAAAAACTCTCTCAGCAGTCAGTTGGGATTCGTAGCTGAACTCCTTTCTGAAGAAATTTCTAAACAGTGTCTAAATGCACCTTGTTTCCCCAAAGTCAGAAATGACAGTGCTCCCTAGTACTAGGACATGTGATTCTCAAAACATGCAAAAATTAAATGCTGCAATTCTCTATTTAAATGCCTCACAAAACCCACTGTTAGTGCAATGGCCATAAAAAGTCAGGCAATTAAAAGTCTGATAGGAAATAAAATGCTCACCTACCACATCCATTTTTGGCCAAACGAAGGAATGCAGGAAGATAAATTGCGATGTCATAATTTTGTTACTGTAACCTGTAAGTCTTCATCACCAACCCTCATCTACATCTACAAATGGGCAATGCTTCCTTTGGACAGGGAACAGGGTGTTTTTACTTGTAGTGTAATGAATCCAGTGTAGGTCCAGGAGAGACAAACAAGTGCTAAAGAGATGAGAATAAATAATTCAATCCAATTAGAATCCGGGAATCCTCTGCTCAGACTAAGAGGAATCAGTACATATGAAAACAAAGATAGTCCCCCAAAGCCTACAGCTGTGGGGGGGAAAAAGATCAACTAAGAATTCCTGGAGCATCATTGCCAAAATTACAGTTTTATATCTGTGGATAATACAGTTTAGTAGATTTGAATGTCAAAATCCAGTGCTTAGCAGTTTTACACACCAAATGAGAAAATCAGTCACACTAAGGCTTTAATCACCAAATCTTCCTTCTGAAAAATGTGGTTCACTTCATTGCAGAATGCGCAAGGCTGTGGACTCAGCATTTCACTAGATGTGAGAGCACACTAGCACAGCAGAATATTATGGAAAATATCAACCATGATTTAGGAATCACTATTTCCTGTATCACTGGAACATCAACCAAAATTACCCTGAAGACAGTAAAACAGACAAAAGGAAGTACTTCTTTCATATAACATGCAGTTAATAGGCAGATTTCTTTACATCAGTATGTTATAGACACCAGATGTATAGATGGGATCAAAAGCTATTAAGAGGTCTAACAGCATCCCCAGCTTGGGAATACCAAAGCTTCCTCCCCTCAGAAGCTGGAGAGCAACACTGGAGCAAGGACAGCTTCAGTCGTGTATATTTCTCCTTCCCTAAACAATTCTAGAGAGCATTTTGAGACACGATATTGGGACAAGTGAGTCTTTGGTCTGGCCATTTTTATTTTCCCACTAAGGAGGTTCAACCTTTTCTGTTGCACTAGCAGATCTACTGCTCAGGCAACTGGAAGACACCAAACCTTAGGGGAAGAAATCCCACTTGGAAAGATCTCTTGCAGCTACTGAGAGAGATGCAAATCTGACATGAATAGTTCACAACACCCTCCCCTTTCAATTTCTCCAGTAACTTTGCAGGGTTAAGGGTGATAAAGGCTGCCCTTTAAACTTTTCTTTGGAAGGTCTGGACAGCCTGGGAAAAAATAACAACTCCTCTAAACCAAAGGAAAAGACGACTTGATATGGCAAGGATGCTTCCCTCCACTCCCCAGGCTGGACTGAAATTGAGAGAAAAAAAACACTGGCCAGTGAATAAACTGCTTTAGACAGTATGCAGAGGTGACCTCACAATCCGGGAATGTGGTTTAACAGTAGTTTTACAAAATGCTGTATATAGTCATGAGGCTTTGAATTTTTCTCACTCGTCTTTCTCAAGTAGTAGTCCAAAAAAGGCTGTCTTCACTGACCTATATTAGAGACAGATGTCATGAATTCAAGCAGACATCAATTAATCCAGTAAGTACCACCCTGAAGCCTTAAGAAGAAGAAGGCTACATATTGGGAGGAAAAATGTTTCCTCTAGAAACCTTGCTGCAAATAACCCAGACCTGGAAGAACCCTTGCAGTTACTGTGACTAAAAGTGCCCTCACAAAACTAACAAAAATCCAAACTGCTTTAGGGAAAATAAAGAATAGCTGGAACCTTTAACCGTAAGAACGGCTGCAGAATCACTGAGATAAAAAACCCCTCCTGTTTACTCCATACATTGTTCTAGTGAATGCTCTTCTGCAATATAACTGCTTTTTTTTTCTTCCTTCACCTCTAAGAGATGCTGTCTGACTGAAAAGACTGCCCAACCAACATCCAAACTGCCACAGGTGTAAAGTCTGTCTCAAGATCTGTGAAGAGCCCAATTAATCAGACTGTCCTTCATCTTGTATCACTTCACTGAACACCAGTTCTACATCAGAAAGTTATTCATGGCTCTGAGTGAGAGAGAGAGAGAGAGAGAGAGAGAGAGGGAAAGAGAAAGAGAAGTATTGTATTTTTTCCAAGACGTTTGGTGAACAGGCTAAAGGAGAACTCCAAGGTTGAGCCATAAAATAAGTTTCTCTTTTCAACAGGATAAATCCTATCCTCTCCTCGTTAATTCATCAAAATAGCAACACTTCACAAAACCACCTGAGCTTCAGTTCCATGATGATAAAATATAGCTTTGACTGCTGTACAGATCAGAGTCCCTGACTCAGTCCTGCAACACAACACCCTTGGGAATTTCTGCCTTCAGTGATATGAAAAAGGTTCACTAAAAGTGGATGAAGAGGGGCAAGAGGAAGGCATCCAACATTTTGCAGATGTACAGAACACAGATCACAGTTTTGAGGTGTTCAAGATTAACCCTTTTAAGGAGCTAAGGGGAAGATATTTCTAAGTAGGAATTAAAAGGTCTGAAATCAACCAGAAGTATCCAAACATGTTCAATATGGAAATCAAAACCACTTTGTTGGCTTTTCAGTTTATCCTTCTTTGATGAGTTGGAACAGATTGCGTGGCAGACAAGGCAGAAACAGCACATACATGTTCTCAGTTTTCTGTCCCTCTCTTTGTGGTCCTGATTCTCATCTCTGAGAGCAGGACTGGGGCTGCAGCTACTGTCAGCAGTAGCATTTCTGCCTGTTTTCATTTCTGCTATGAACTGAAAATCACGTGACCTTCTGTGTAATGTTAAAGTACAAGGTATTTCATTAAAGTTAATTCAACTGCTTGGTTTTCTCAAAAGCTACTAGAGAAAACCTCATCTCAGCCTCATAATTTAATTCAAACACCCATAACCTCACAAACATCTTACAGCAACAAGTGCTACAGGACTCCTTCCCCGACATGGCACAGCAGACACACCTGTCATTAACCTTCCACCTACAAAGTAGCCTTCATCAGGTTTTGTTCATTGCAAAGGGCATCACACACCACCACCTCTCCCACCAGTCCTTGTCAGGTCTGGAGTCCTTTGCAGTACTTCTCCATTTCTCAAGGATGCTAGCAGCAGCATCATGCTTCCTGAAGGAAAAATTCTAAATTTATCAACCTAATCAAAACTTACCTTGTCCTTCAGTCCTAAAACGACTTTAAACAGTAAAATGAAGAGGTCTTTACTCATCTTGACTTACTGTTTAAGACTTACTGTCTTAAGACTGGAAACAGAACAAGTAAAAAAAATACCTCTCTGAATTATATTTAACAAGGTTCCTTCAGTCTCCTTCATTCCTCTTTTCTGCTAGACAGTTCTCAAGCACAGCAATAAGGCTTCTTGTGTTCTTTCAGCATAATGAAATACTGTTTTCTTACCTAACAGATGCTAATCACAGCTGTTAAAAGTATGTCTTGGTTTTACTGTCCTTTCTCAGCATGCGGGAAATCTGTATGTGTTTGTTCCACCAACTCTTCCCTGCCTTGATGACCTACTACGTATCCTTAAAATATTTGTATGGCATTCTTCCCACAGGCAGACAGCAAAGCTTTGATGTCTCCGGTCACATTATAGCAATGCAGAAGACAAACTTAGAGGCAGACCAAGTTGGCTAAGTTGTCTCTTCACAAACACTCCATTTACAAAACCTCCTCAGAGACAACTTATAAATTAGGGGCTGTCAACTGAGCTGTGTCTGGACAACATAGCAAGTGTGTTCTTCAAGTAAGTGACAAGGTTCAGAGCCAGGCTTGATAAACAGTTTAATGTTTGCTTACTAGAATACACTTGATTTCCATTCAATCATCTGATGAGGGTTCCCTAAAACATTTCCAAAAGAAAACATATGGGAAGTAGGTTTCTCTTTGGAGGTGGAACACTGCCGGCCTGCAGGTACAGAAGAGTTGATGCTTGGTGATCACACACACACTCCTTCAGGATTTCAACAGAGGCAGCTCCTACATCAGTTTAAGGATAAGCTCACAACTGCTGTGACTGAATAAAGGCAGCAACAAATTACCTGTTTCCACAACGTGTGCTGGTGGTTTGTTCATTATGACCAATATTAGGAATAAAATGATGAACCCATGATCCCACAGAACATCTCAGCAGTATTGCTAATCTCTTTAACTGAAGTTTTAGGGATTATCAATGCTTAGATAGCCTAATCCATTTAATTTTTGTAAGTTATTCTGGGAGCAAGAAGGTCTTTGTAGGAGGATATTCAGTAACTAGAAGCATAACAAGCTCACCAGTGCAGAAGCTGGCCAAAATCAAAGCAAATGATCTCTGAGTTTTAGAACAGGTTTCTAAAGAAAGAACATGAAGTGTGGCTTTTTATGTGCTCTTATCCCAAGAGGACAAAGCAACAGGAGAACCCCCACGCCATTTATGAACTATTAGATACTCCCTGAATTGGGTTTTGCTACTACAGCAAATTTAGACTTCTGTGAATGCAATGGCTGTAAAACATTTTGCTCAAACAACAGCAGCAGAACAATGGTAGTAGAAACTTGCAAGGTGAATTTACAGTTAAATTGTAACCATATCCACACTCCAGGAAAACAAACAAACAAACAAACATTTAATTAGGCTAATGCTACTGTGGTGAAGAACTACAAGCAAAGTAAGCATTCCACCTTACACACATGGAGGGGAAAAAAGAACTGAGACTTCCCAGTTTTTATATAACTAGTCTAGATGGTTAGAAGAACACAAAGTGTCGAAACTCAGTCCTAAGTGGAACCTATCAAGAAAGAAATCAATCTCACACATAGCAGGCACCTTCATGGATATTCACATGAAGAACAAGCCCATCTTAAAAAATATTCATTTTTTAATATGCACACTAATTGGAACTATAAGTATTACTTTTTCTTCCTCTGTGGAAACTAATACTGGTCAATGTTATTGTTCTCAGAATCAAGAACGGGTTGAAAAGCTTATGAGTCATTCCCTTTTGCTTTTGAAATATTTGTACATCAACTTTATGCCAAGGAGACTGAGAAGCCCTAGTGGTTGAAGATTTATTACTAAGCTCTAGTAGTCCAAGAAGTCCTCCACTACTTCTTTAAAGATTCTTTCAAGAATGTTGTCCAGTCATACCAATTCTAAAGCATAAAAACATAGGTATCTACTGCTTGAAATTTTGTTACTGATATCAAGCAGAGCACGTTTTTTCTGTCATCCAAACAGGGCAAAACTGCATTTACTGCACACTTCTGTCTTTTCTATAAATACAATATCACTGTCTCCCTTTACACTCTCGATAAAGAGAGTGTATTTCATTTTTTCATGAACGTTTCTTTCTTATGAAACTGAACTTTTGGGGCAAACAGTATAACACTTCTCTAAACAATGCCCAGCCATTCATATTTCTTGCTTCACATGCTTTTCCCACATGCTTTGGTTCATAATTACTTCCAGCTTCAGGAAACTGGCCCTTTTAAAGGCACCAAACATAAGTTTTTGACTTTGTTTGCACTTAACAAATCAAGCAATGAATCAATTCTACCTAAGCCACTAGTGATTCTGAGTTCTACAGTCTTTATCTTCTCCTTCATTGACTCAGACTGTGCCTAACACAGCAATCCCAAAGTTACATAACAAAGACTCACATGAGAAATCCTTACGAGAATACCAAAGGATCAATATTGAAAGAAACTGAAATGAACTAAGAAGAGCAAAACAAAAACAGGGATGGCAGTTACATCCCACCCAAATATGGGAGGTTTGATGGATGAACAACAAACAGCCAGCTAACTGAACTGCTCTAAATAGCTAGGGTTAACTTTCTTAAATATTTCAAATGCTCAAGCAATTAGTACAGAATGGAAGAGATTAGGTAGAAGGAGATGAATTAAAAGTCTGAAATGAAAGATAAATAACCAATTGCAAGGAAAATACTGGTGTCATAAAGCATGCTAAGCTTTGAAACAATCTTTGAGAAAAAGCATCAGGACACTTTTCCATGTGATGGTCAGAATCCTTCAATTTAGCCCATGAGAGACACTCTAACTCCTGTCTATGCAGCACGGGACATCACTGGCACTTCTCACTTCTTTTCTTTTGTCCCTCCTTCAGGATTGTAGGAATACAAAAAGACTAATTGCAAAAAAAACAGGGCAGAAAGAAATCCCACAGCAGCAGGCATGGGGAAAGTCCAGCATTCCAACACGTTTACTGCTTATTTTTACAGTGTTTAATGGCGAAGTACCACACAAAGACACAAACAGTTTCAAAGCAACCTCCCAGCCCAGAAAGAAAATGAGGGGAAGGGGCTCTGTTTCAGTTCTTCATTATTAAAGCTCTGAAGTAAAGAAATTTCAACAAACATAAGTAACCTAATCTGTGTGTTTCCCTAGCCCAAACTCCCTCCATTTTTACGGTCTTTTCAAAGTCTAGATCAAGTTTCATTTGAGTTTCTAGGGTGAAGGTTGTTATTTCTGGCGTTTTCTGTCCCTCCCCCCACCTCACCAGCAAATTTCTTTGTCTTTTTAATAAAAAGTTGAAATCATCATGAATATTCAAAAAATCTTTGTTGAACCTCCCAAATCTACTCTATAATAATGAAGAAACATGTAAATACACAGCATCAAACTGTCTAGCAAAACACAAAGCCCACCGGAAAAAGTATTTCTCCTTTTAGTTAAGCACTGCCTAAAAGTTCCCAAAGTACACAATATAAAATATATACCTATATAAAATATATACCATATAGTTAACATAGTGTACTTATATAATATGTTAGTATTATGTTATTGTGGTCAACCATACTGATCTCATAGCCATTTTTCCAACTGAGAGGTGCAGGAATTTTTTTTTCCTCTTTCACCTTGAAAAAAAGAATTCCTCTCTCAAGTTAAACAAAAAGCAGTGGGTTTTAAAATATTTTAAGTGCAGAATGATTCTATGAAACTCAAATGCATCTTTAACATTGGTAAAGCTTTATGAGGGAGTGGTTCTTCCCTAGTCAAAGTCAAACCCTGGGAAGCTTCTTCCATTATCCATCAGCTGAGATTTTGACATCCAAGGTTTCAAACTGACTGTGGCAGAAAGTGAAAAGATCTACCAAGCTCCCAAGGGGAGCTTTTTTCTATCTGTTGTTTAGAACCGTCAAATTGCCGGAATAACAGCTGAAGTGCCTTTGAAAGTAGTTTCTGAAAGATGAGTTAAAAATAAGGGCAGAAGCAGTCACCAGCTTCCATCTCACTGAGGAAATGGCACACCAGCAGAGCAGGAGGGAAAGCTGGCACGGAAGCATGAGGGCAACAATGCAAGGGAGAAGCCCCCAGATCGCATGGGTTATTACAAAAAAAGGAACTTTTCATATGCTCAAGACAAGTGAGTCCACACTTGCAAACTGCCAAGGCATACTCAAAGCAATCATTAAGGTGAGTAAACCAAGCATTCAGAGAGTACTAAGTGACAGAACAAAGAATGACCATGCAACCCTCAGCTTGGCACATTTAATAAGTATTAAATACAGTCTATAATTAACTACAAGTTCATATGCTGATCCTCCTTCGGAAATCCCATTTAATTCAATGCAAACATAGATTCTGCTCAGGGAATGATTCAGAATTTGTAGTGAATGAGACTCTTGTTTCTAAGACCTGGCCAGCCTCAAAGAACTACTACAATATAAATATTTAATAATAACAAAAGCATGCAACTCGTTGCCAAGCACAGATGTTAGAAAGTGACTGCAGATCTTGGCATTTGGTGGCACCTGGTAATCCACTGGCTGAGTCATTTATGTGATTGATGGCCTTAAGTTGTTCAGGAACTATTGGCCCCCCTGAGAGTTAAAATCTGTAAATTGTATCATATTTTTATATAAGTACTTTTCTCTACACAACCACCAAATGTCGGATTTTATTCTTATAGGTTTGAAAAAAGGTATGTGGCTCTGCTGCTTGGGAAAACTTTTTACCTGGGAGAAATGGATGTAATGTGCCTGTTTTTATACTTTGTGCATATTTTGTTTTTATATTCTAATTCTAGTAATGATGCTATGGTTGGTACAAGCATAACTAAAAGATAAACTCCTCTTGCAACAGATCTTTTTCACTAATCTGGTCCTGAGGAGCCTTATGTTTTGTTTAGACTAAGGAAATAACTAATTCATAAATTGAATTGTCCACAGAAGTCCTCAGCTTTCCATACATCCTGCATGTTACTAACAATCCCCACCTGGATACCATCCTGCCCTTTAAAAGCTAAAAGACTTTCTAAAGAAGAGCTACCCTAAGCACAGGCACTGGAAAGGAAGCATCTTCTATCTTAATATTCTCCTTCCCAACAAGACTGGTCAGAACCTGTCGTTTCCACGAAGCAACCATGCTGTACCTTTGAAACTGGTCATCCCCTTACAGGTGAGACTCCTGTCCATACCAGCCTCCCTAAGGCGACAGTAAGGCAGTATCAGACATACAGCTCCCACAGAAAACACTTCTCAGGCACTTCTGACAGATTTTCATTCCAAAGTGAACAAATCTGGTTTGATTACCATTTCCAGGAACTCAAGGAGAACCAGTGAACAGAACCATTGCACTCCTGAACCACAGCAGACTACTGTATCTGAATAACATGCCCTGGCCGTCTGTAAAGTAGAGGATATCAAAGTAGCAATGCATGAAAAAACTAAAGATGCCATGGCAAATGGACACATTACTAAGTATTTATGTCAAATGCTTTCCTTTGTATGACATTTTAAATGCAAGTTAGAGCACTTAAGTTTTAATGCAGATCTACCTTTGTAGAAAATGTTAGTCTTCCAGGTCATTTGTTTCAATGACATCAACTAACACAGCCAGCAACAGGTTTTGAGCAAATGAAAGATTAAGAAAAAAAAGTCTGAAGAAAACTAATTGTTGCCCTAAGTGCTTGAAGTCACACAAGATTCTCACATGCTGTCAATTAAGTGAACCCTATAAAGTTATGATCTATGGCAAGATTCCACCAGAACGATTATATCACAACAACAGACATAATTTAATTATTTCTGCCAATAAAGTCACCAGTGCAGAACATATTACCCCTTTCAACTCTAAGCAATTTTTTTTTTTAAATCAGAAAGTGCTTCTATGATGGTACCATCTTGACTGAGTCACAGAAAGTATTTTTAACCATTAAGTTCCATTGAATTCAGTCTGTACTTAGAAATTTGGTACCTTGACCACACAAGGTAGATTTGCGGAACACTGGCAAAGTCCTCTAGGCTATCACCCATTTTTCTTTCAAAATTTATTTAGTATGTTTTACAGTATTTTTCAGCTATCTTCTGTCTTCCTTGCTATTAAAAAAAAAAAATCACAGACTAATTCAGGCTAGAATGAACTCTGCAGGTTATCAAGTCTATTCTCAAAGCAGGATCAGCTTCAATTCCACAAAAGAAACAAATAAACAACAACAAAAAGAAAATAAAAACCAAACCAAAACCCACTAAAGGACTATTGGTGCTGAAAAAAAGTGATTTCACCTACATAGAGTACTTGCTTTCTTTGTTCCTTAAGTTAACTCATAGTATTTATTTTAATCATGCTGATTTTGTTACAAGTCTTTCTAGAACCTAAATTTAGGGCTTTGAAAAATAAACATGCATATTTAGAGTGCTATATAAATATAGTTTTTTAAGTAGTCAACAAAATCTTTCTTTAATCAAAAAAATGGAGAGCTTTTATCACAGTGAGGTTTTAAGAAAATAAATCAGGGTTCTGGAAGCCCTCCAGCAGGTAAAAACTTCACTTAGCCTCATACTGAAGAATAAGAAAAAGCAGATCATGCCTTGGAGAGCTGTAATCAAATAGGTATGTCAGCAAAGAAGAGAAAAAAGGATGTAACAGAGGCTTGAGGGGAAGGAAGACTCAATGGGCCTTGCTAAAAGCAACAATGAAAAGGACAGGGCATGCAGAAGGAAAAGGAAGAGCAAGGCTGAAGCAGTGGTTTGGACACAGCACAGATTGGGATGCCAACTGTGTGTGGACAGTCAACAGGCAAGTTCAATAAATTGAACATTACAAAATACACCAAAAAAGCCTGGAAAAAAACTATCAGTCTAGTTAAAAACTTTAAAAACATTTTCCCCTTACCAATACCAAGACATTCACTCAAAGGTTACTTCCCCACTTCACAATTCTGGATTAATCTCTTTGTTTTGACTTCTACATGTATAAATTGAAGGTAATGTATCATGTGAATCTCATCCCACAGTAATGTACAGGTAGACTATTGTCTCTAAATCACAAGGATGTCCAAACCAGAAAATTCAATAAAGGAAATAAGCAACTGTGCAACCAGCATGGGTTCCAGGCAGCATGCAACAAAACCTGCACAGAACTCTACATTAAATGAGACCAGAAAGAAACCTTGAGCTATTCATGCAGCCAACGCTATCCTACCTGACCACTGAACAAGATACAGAGTCTTTAGAGAAAAATAAATAAGTAAATATATAATCAATTCCTTCTTTCTCATACGTGTTTTGCTGCCTTTTTGCCATATGTTACTATAATTGCATTTATGTACCCAGCTCCTTCTGTAAAAGAAGCTCCTACCTAGAGACTTTCTCATCTCCTGCAAGCAGCAGTTCCCAATACAGTTAGGAGGCTCTTCTTCCAGTAAGGAAGCTCACAAGCTGCTCAGCAAGACTAAACTGAATTGTTACACCTTATAGGTACAGTGAAACTTGCAAAAGATTAAGAATGGGTTTTATATTAACATTTTATGTTGTGCAGGGGATGTATTCTCAAGCCATTCAAAGCCACTACATTGGTTCTGTGCCTTTTTAAGTAGGAGGTTTTTAGCAGTGTTTTTGCTCTCAACACGAAAATTCCGTCAGGTTGCTGACCCCAGAAACAGGGTCGCTACTGACCCCTAGTGTTCGGCAATCCAGGCTCAATTCGACGGATTTAAGGCAAAAACCATAAGGAGCACCTTCATCCTTCAGCACTGTGTCGGTCTTATCACATAGCAAGTGGTCCCTGCCTTGTGTTGAGGTTCCTTCCGCTCTATTTTACCAGCAAAATTAGTATCCATTTTTAAAGAAACAAGTGGAAAGGAAATAAATACTCCTAAGCATCCCAGCAAATTGCAGATTAACATTCCTTCTGCTCTCACATCTTTAATTCATTTTTTATTTGGAAGATTAACAGAAGGATATCTAGAGCAGACTGACAGTCGTGGCTTCAAGTGGGTATTTATAGCCTCTTGATCAGTTATTAAGGAATTAATGACAGTGAACCACAATCCAAGCTGGCCTGCAAAGCCTAGTGCAAGGAAAGGAGTCATAAGTGCCAGGTTGCTGCAGGACTTGGCTGTTCCAGGTAGAAGTGCAGAGCTCAGTGAGCCAGTGTCCAGGTGACATAAAAGCTGCTTATAACAGAAAGTTGTAACTACAGGAATGAAGAAGAGTCCTACTTTTCTACTTACAATTTTGAGTCCAGGTTCAGGAGAAAGCCCAGTTTGTCATATTCTGGAAAACAAAAGCAAAGGACACAGTATCATAAAAACTGCAAGCATCTCCTCTGCAAAAGGCACCAAAATCAAGCAGCATCAAGTCCCTATAGTAGCTGTTAATACAGATTATTGTTACTCCAAGGTATTCCTAAATTAACATTTCTGAATTTCCAGGAAATATCAGAGCAAGAGAACACACGAGTAACCATTAATTTAGAATTCACTAGAATTAATCAAGATATTAACAGTCATAAAAATAAAGCATTACTGAAATCACTTATGCAGTGATAAATGAAGCTTTCCTGCTTGCTGTACAAATAACTTTGCCATTCATCTGTATGACAAAAATTCCCCCTAAATCCTGATGTGGTAGAGCTTTGAAATTTTTTTTTATTTCTTGCCTATTCCAATTCACAACTTCATAGTCAAGCAGTCCTTCTTCAGGCAAAAGCAACTCATGGTGGCAAAAATGCTTCAAGTTCAGGTGTTGTTGTTCAATAGAAAACTGCAAATCAGTTATGCCATAAACAGGAGACAGCTACAGAAATAAAACTGTCACTCAGAACTTCCGTAATTCCTGTATAAAGTAAGCTCTGCATTCAGCATCTTTGAATATATTGTGATATTGTAAATCAAACACTTGATACAAAAAATAAAACTATTAGAATTCATATGAGATATACAAGGAAAAGGTATAGTGTCCTTCTTGCACTGGGTTAAGGTCAGGGGCCTCCTCACAATGAGGACCCCTGGGTCTCACTACCATACAATAAAAAACAATACAGAGAAGTACAAGAAAATCCAATCAGGGATTAAAAGAAACAACAAGAAAAAAAGTTCTCATAAGCTTTTAGAAAGAGCTCATTAGAAATACAAGATTGATTTACTCATGAGAAACCCCCAGAATTTCTGCTGCAGTAGTTCACCTCAGAAGACCACAAGCTGTTCACACTCTCATTTTCCGGCAGACCAGGAAAGCCTAAACACATACCTAAGACAAAACAATTGCACCAGATAGGTCAATGTAAACTGTGCCATTGGTTTCAATCCCATTAAGATTTAATTCCTGAGCCAAGGGAAGTATTCTATTTGACATAACTTAGGTAACAGAAGCTGCAGAGCACGTGCACACTTGATACTGGCACACACTGTCTGTTCTCTGACAGCACCCGAGTGCCACCCACCATCCCCGCTCCACCTGTGCGTCTCTCCTCCACCTTCCACATACTGACAGCTCTGTTTCCCCCACGTGCTGCTTTCCTCATAACTTCCTCCCAGTTTATTCCTCCTACAAGAAATTATGTCCTGTCCAACCTCACTCCTCTGCACGTAGGATTGTGCATAGGAAGGTATCCATTCCGGATAAAGAAACATGTCTTCAATTTTTATTAACCTTTCTGACTCCCAAAAACAACATCCCTACTGAGCAAACAGCAACACAGATTTTTTTTTTTTTTTTTGGTATCATTCTTTTTTCGAAAACATCTACAGCCACTGATCCACCTGCCATCAGACATTCAAGAAAGCATTACCTTCTTCCCAACAGGAAGTACAAAAAGAGGAAATGCAATAAGAGATGTGTCACCTTATAACTACAACAACATCCTGGATTTCTACTAACCCAGCACTCCGTGAGCTTTGCAACCAAAGCACCAGAGCGCACACACACACACACACACACACACACACACACACACACTAAGGAGCACAGATGACAGACCTCCATGGCCATGTTTCACAAGATTTACCTTCTGTTTGTCACAAGCATTTCCCCTTCCCTAGGTTTAAAGTTTTGATGTCCACCGATCATTTCTGACAGACGTATATGTTAACTACCTTGCAACAGCTACTCGCCAAAAAAACTAGAATAGAACAAAACATCATCTCTGGTTTCAAACTAGAAGAACAGGTGTGTTCTTGATTTTCAGCAGGGTGTAACTTTATCATTTCAGGCTGTAACATCAAACCAGAAGCATCTATGCTCCTTCCTCTTGTTGGCTGGTGAGATGTGTAAGCTACTGCAGGCAGGTGAATGCCCTCACCACGGGCCATCTCACACTCACTGGCACTTTCGGAAGTCAGCGCTACTATTAGCTTAGAAATGAACCTCTTATCACATACTGCTGCCCCAAGAAAGACCCTCTAAGACCCTCTAAAATTACAGATTCAAAGTTCTCTTCCTTTTTAGCAAAAATCACAGTCTTGTTACAGGCAACCAATGTCATTTAGCTGTATCACTATGAATACAGGCGCCAAAAGTCAGCCCCCACGCCAGCTGGAAGTGGCCTGGATTTACAAAAGATAGATAAAGCCACAAATATCTGGAAAAAGCCAAGCACACAGAGCCCAGCTGCAGGAAAAGATAATCCTTGTCTGGAGTTACAGATTGAAATTAAAACAAGATGAAACACAGACCCACTAAATCAAAGTACAACTGAATCTAGAACACAGTTTGGTCAGGGTGTGATGATTACAGGAGAGGGACTAAGCTCACAGCTCAAGAAAGGGGCAATCCTACTCCTACCCTTTCCTCCCTTGGCACTCATGTCACTTCTCCATGCCCTAACCTAGAGGTTTCTTTCTCCTCCCATCACCCTAGTTTAAAGCCTTACTCACCAAGTTAACCACCTGATACACAGAAATATTTCTCCTCTTTTTCATGCAATGGGATAAAGAAGTGCTGGAATATTAGAGAGAACAGAACAAAACAGTTAGAGAGAACAAGGTAAAAATACTTCAGCTTCTCCACCAAAAACCAGCTTTGACCAGCTGGCTGTGTTAACTGTGGTTTGAGGTCAGCCTCCACCAACATCATCATGGTCACACTGCCCCACTCCCCCCCATTAGGGGGTCTCTGCACTGAAGGACAACGCAGAGCTACCAACAGGTACAGCTCTGGAGAACTCCCCTCAGATCCACCCATGTTGGTAGGTCTGATCCAGCCCAGGCCATGTCTGACCCACCAATTTCCAGACAAGACACCTATATGGCTGTGAGGCATAGGATCTATTCTTAAAGCAAAAAAATGAGTAAAGGTAATAAAGAACTTAGTTTGCATCCACTGGAAGAACATCATGGAAGAATCTGAACAAAGCTTTATGTTATCAGCCCACAAGAGACTGAACAGCCCGTGGGAGATAAAAGCAAAATTATTAAAAGAGCACAAGGCAATCTAAAGATCACACTCACCTGTGCTAAAGAACTACAGATCTCAGCTGAAAATGTGGTACAGCAGTGCACAGAAGCACAGAAAGGAACAAACATGGGAAATGAAGTTTCTTCATGCCCCATAAGAACAAGGGGTCATCTTAGGTCAGAAATAAAATGCATTTCTACATTTCCAGGAAGACCAGAATTGAATAAGAATTTAACAACTGACAACAATTTCATAATAAAGCATGTAATTGGGATTACATGAACAGGAATATAGCCAAGCATAACAATTTCTATAAATTATGCAAATCTTGTGCCAAATTCAATGTTGGCATGAGCATGGAAATTTCTCCCAAGTATCCAACAGAAATCCAGCTACCAGGCTGCAAGTGAGAAATGCATTGTCCAATGTGTGTAAACTCCATGGAGACCACCCAGGAAGCCATAAAGCACAGCGTACAGGATCTATCAAGTTTTCAAATTGCCTTTTGGATCTGCAGCCAATATAGCTACATAGAAGTAAAAATGGGCAAAATTTCCTCCTGATGCTACTAATCTGAAGTCAACAATCCAGGAATTAACTTGGTGCACTGGTTTTATCCTTTCAAACTACCCGTAACCAATTTCACTGATTACTTGAGTATTATTCTTTCGAGCAGCCAGCTACTTAGAAGAACAGTACAAATAACTTTGCCCATAGAAAGAGAAAATTAAACTTTTTTTTTAAAGATGGGTTATATGAAGTTCTATTTCTGTGTTTAACTGGTAATTGCAAGTATGGGAGGGAAGGCAGAAGATTCAATTTAGCTATTTTATTCAAAATGTTTGTGTTTGTCAAAGAAATCAGTGTAATTCTCAAGAGATAGAAGTCCTATCAAGAATACTCAGACCACCCTGATACATTTCATCCTGTCCAGCGCAGTTTGGTGTCTGCAGCACTGAGGCTCCAACTGAGCTAAGCCTTGGTCACCATTCACATGCAAGTTCTACATCTGTGGCAAAGGCCACAGGTAAAATGACTCACTCTGCAATGAAAAAGGTCAAACACATCACATTCACCTTGGACTAAGAAAACACATATGGACAGTTATAAAAGTTAAGCTGATGTAAAGCAATTCTGCCAGAACTCAAGAGACAAGAATGAATTAATGAAGTAAGTCATGTTAAATGGATCAACTGAAAAGGACAAAAGAAAGCTTTTATTCCAAAGTTAAGAAAATACCACTCAGGATTACTGAGCAATAAGCAAAGTACTGGATAAACAAAGACTTAATGTTGCATCCTTTCTTAAGACTTTCACTTTAACCTCTTCAGTGATGGAATTTACTGATGAAAGCATTATCTTCGGAGGCTATTTAAATAACTGGGGAATAAAAAAAGACTGCAAAGGCAAGTCCAGAAGTAGGGAAGTTGAGGCCACCCAAGCTTCTCAGCACAGTCCTGTAGAGAATGCATGCACGTCTAGGTTCCAGCTTCCTCCTCACCCCCACTTACTCTTTTGCATACACATTGAACAACCTTTTTCTCCAGGTTTTCCAAGTGACATCAAGGAAAACACCACGAAAACTGGTACGACAAAGCCCAGTCCTTGGTGCCTTTCCCTGCTCAGTAACAATACACAGAAGAAGCAGAAGTGCTAACCTAAGTGCTTAGCCCTTGCAGCCCAGAACTCACCAATCTACATGTACAGAGAACCATCTCCACATTTGACATTTCCACCATGTGTGGAAAAAATTAATTCTTCAACAACTTTAATGTAGCCTCACTTAGGCTTACTTTTTTTTTTTTTTTCCTGGGGAACAAAAGGATTTCCAAAACTACTCTTTCAGCAAAACTTGAAATTTCACATCTACTCTCTATATTCATAGACTGTGCAAACTGATCTAAAGACATCAATCCTGCTGCATCAAGCTCAATATTCATTTTCCAGATACTGCACCTGCAGAAAACAGCCATATTTAATGGAAATTGATACACCAAGCACTATCAGCACAACCAAAATACAAACCTGTGAACTCACAGTAGAGAAGAAAGAAATGCATCTTCAGTCACAAACCCCTGCATGCCTTGGTGACACCTAAAATCATGAGGATGCTACTCAACGGTTCATATAGCAGCAATTTCTAGCTCTAAAGCTTCAAGGTGGTTTGGTTTTTTTTCCCCTGTAATTCTTGACTGGGGCCCTCAAAGCCATCTGCCCCTGCTTTACAGCCTGAGGAAAGCAGCACTCCAGAGGGGTCTCCTCCGTTAGACACTGCAACTACATTGCTCATTCCCCAGGCACAGAAAGAACAAGTAACCAGTCACTTGCTGCTAGGCATCCCACAGGAAGGTCTTTTGCCTGCTTGTCCTACCTCCAAAGGTACAGTAAAACAAAAAAGAGGTCATTCTAGCATGTTATATTTTTAAAGGCTCTGGTTACCTTAAGATGAACTATACAGCTCCTTCCAATCGGTTTTCCTACTAAAACTACAGTAACCTCCAATGGTAGAAAAGCAACTGACTGCTTTAACCTGGATTTTGGAAAGACTCTGACAGGAAGAAGAAAAATTTCCTCCCGTGATCTGCATATGCTCTGGCTTTTCCCAGGGAGTCATCTGTTTCAAGCCACACTACAACCTTTGCTAAACAGTTGTTTCATTTACTACCACGAGTCCACTTGGCCAATGAAATTAATGCTGTCCTATTGAGTCTCCCAACATACGCTTTATTCTATAAATTGTATCGCATTTCCTAATAAAAGTCAAGAACAATATTAACAAAACTGTAATCTATATTGGCTTTTAGTGACTTACAAGATGCACTGATTTAATGCAGAGAGATGCCACATGAGAGAGAAAAATCACATGGAAATACTTGTAATTTGAGGTATTTGTTAAGCCACTTCTCGACATTTTCACCTCAACTCATTCACAGCTGTATTTTCAACTGGAGGAATAGAGTGTTAATAAGAAGACAGATGATGATACTGAACACACTGGCAAAGTCACATAAGGACTATGAAACCACTCTATGACAGTCACTGGAAAAGATTCAAGCAGCTCCCAGAGTCTACACTCATAGAAATAAAGAATGAAGTAGAACTTCATAAATCAAAAGTGAAAACAGAAAAGCATTTTTGCAGAACAAAGCCAGTAAAACCAGCACAGAAAATATATAATATTTCCCCTTTTTTTTTCCTGCTTTACCGGAATGCAAAAAAATGCAGCATAGTAACTTCATCTCTTATTTCCCATCATTACCACTTAGTGTTAAGACAGAAATGCAATCTGGGCAAAAAAACCCAACACATTAGAACCACATAAGCTCCAAACATAAATTAAAGTTGCTTTCCTCAAACTAAGAACATTTGCCAGAGCTTCACAAATTCTACTAATTAACATAATATCTAAATTAATTACCACTGACCTGGAAATCTGGGAAATATCAGGGTTTGCAACTGCAGCCACCTGTACTATTAGAGTCTCATTGAGAAATCAAAAGAACAGCAAGGAATCTTCTGTAAGTCACCAATGTTTTTCTCTTATACTAGGAATCTATCACTATCCTACCCATTTGATACCTAATGATTTCAGTTGCATCTCTATTCCTGGCCTCCATCCATACCACTCTCCATCCAAAGCATAGGGCAAGTAGTCACCAAATTCACTCTGGAGTTGGATTTGGTAGGACAGACACAGGGTTTTTTTCATCCTTCACAAAACGGTTACCTGCAGCATCTGCAGCAGCTGAACAAAAAAGAGTTCATAGTTTTCACAGCTTCTCCCAAAATGGTTAAGGACTTTGCCTTAAGGAATCATTAACAGCAAACTCCTAAATAAGCACAGATTTAAATTCTCAGATGATTACTCCACTATCATTGTGAACTCAGCATTTGGAAGCATGGTCTTACATGTGGGCTTTAACAAGCACAGGAGTCATAGCAGATATGCTACTCTAAATCAAAGTTTAAAAATCCAAAAGAGTGAATATATTCAAAGAATTTGAGCAAGACCTAGGTAACACTTGGTTGCTTGTGATGTTGGAAGCAGCGCCTTTCAAGCCTGCAGTGTGAACATTTGCTATGAAGCAGTGGTCAGTACTGCAGTCAAACATGTCTAACAAGCAGAAGCTCCAAGGTATTCAGAACATCAGTACTTTCAGCAACCATGGCAACATATGGGAAACTTGCACATTCAATGCACTCCTACCCTATGAGCCTTAGAGAAGAAGAATTTAACTTGCTTGCTGTCAGATCCAGGAGGTAGGAAAAAGTCTTGAAAAAAAATAGCACGGGTATAAATCTGACTTGCAAGGGCCAATGTTTGATTTGGTAGCAACAAAGTAAAACAAAGCAACTAGAGAGTGGAAAAAAAAATAAAGGGAGCACTAGCTGTCTCTGGCAAGTGAATGAAATCTAGGTCTCCTCAAACACCCTCTGTCTTGATTGTTTCCCCAAGTTCAGAGCATGTCACCCTCCTTTCTGAAATGGTTTCAGCTGAAACACTGGCCTAGACATCACATCAAACACTTATCTCTGCTGCTCAAGCTTTCTCTTTCAAGGGAACAGACAGCCGTGAAGAGAATTACAAAAACATCTGGACTTGTGAAGGCTGGACCACAGCATGAGCCTCACAGTTCAGTCTCCCTCCAAGCACATTTGGCTCGCACGTCCTCTACCCAATAATCTGCTATGAAGCATTACATTCAGGCTCCATAGCCAGATGAACTTCTGAACATTCACTTCATAAAGTTTATCCAGAACAACCTAAAGAGTGTCATTAATCTGAGTTCCATGAGGACAGATTTCCAGCACCCATGAAAATTGAGATATGCATGTGGGACAAAGCTGAAGGGGAAAGCCAAGATAAGGACAAACAGTCAATTCAAATAAGAAGAAGCTGCAACAAGACATTGCCCTTCACATGGCATGATTAACAAGTACCAGAGAGCAATTCTAAGAAGTCATTTAATATGTAAATATAAGTCAATAAGTACCAGTTTTAAGCAGCATAAAATCTTAGCAGGAAGACTGTTATTCTCAGCTGTTTTTGACTCATAAAGAAAAAGGTATATGTAATTTTATGTTTCAAAGCATGTAACTTTAGTCCCTTCTTACCCCAACCTGAAACATCACCTACTGGGAATGGCTGGGCCTGGAGCTGCCACTGTTTCTGTGTGTTCTTTCTGGGCTCTGTCTTTTCTTGGGTCTGCAGCAAGGTGAGATGGGATGGACAGCGGAAGCACAATAGCCACAGTTTTTCTCTCTCTCCTTCCTGTTCAACAAGGAAAGCTATCCCTCAGTTGGATAGATATCACACATCTTGACATCTTATTGCACATATCAGTTCAGAGCAAGGTAAAGTTTGCAGCACAGTGAATGCAAAGTAAATGCTAAACACAAAAGCAATAAAACCAAAAAGCTCTCTCAGACATTTCTGAGCCACCCTTCTCAAATATATGAGTTTTCTTCACATTTCTTCAATGAAGAAATTCAGTCCTGTTGCAGTGAAAGGGTTTACAAAAGATGAAGTCTTACTGTCTTAACCCCTAACCAATCCAAGCTTGAGTTGCAAAATGCAAGCAGAACAAAGATCAGTGCTTTTAAAACTGCCCCAGGCAGTCCGATGGCTCATATGAGCCTATGTCCCACCCTCCATATTAACAGAACTCCAAAAGACACAGAGCAGTTGAACTATTTTTCATAACTAAGTTTACTTTCCTATTGGTAGTAATATTTATGGTTAACTCCATAGATACCCTTCCCTGAATTTTACCCACAGATTTTCTATCTCAAACCTATGCAACTTTCCACCTACTTTTGCAGACAAAAGAAACCATCACCCAATACAGAACGAGACAGGCAACAACACACTTCAGTTAGGACATATTAATTAGTAAAAGAGAATTAATAGAGGATTTCTTCCCCCATAAACACAAGATATCCATTTGGAACCCTAGAGATACTCCCACATCAGACCATGCACTAAGAGTAGATCTACTTTGAGATACAAGTTTTAGAGAAGATACAGGGAGAGCAAAAATTTTTGGAGTGTTTTAAACAAAGTAAGTTACTACCACTAGCTCAGGGGTTAGTAAATCAGAAATGTGTTCAAGCTTTGTTGTTAGTGTCAGGCAGCAGGCTCTCTTTCAAACTGTGCAGGCAGAAGACAGGTGCTATGTTGGAAGGCAGCATGTTTCCCCTATCAACCTAAGAGGAAAGGCTGGCAAGCAAGGTAAAATAAAAAATAATCCAAGGGCAAGTTTTGTATTTTCTGGAACACAATAAATATCCCCATCTTTTAAGTGTTAAGGGGTTTAAAGTTATAAGAGCAAATCTCAACCCTTCCCTTGCACATCATATATCATTACACATACACTGTAAACTAAATTTCACCAAGTATCATGCTCACTATGGCGTGCCTTGGCTGCAGTTTATGCATTACTCACAGCCAAAAGGACAGTTACTGATCTAATGAAGTGCCCCCAACACAAAAGAATTTTTAATTTCTGGTTCAGTTTAATTGTAGATCATGCTTAGGTTCCAAAGGAAATTAGATTGGAAAGGATTTGCCCTGGGGTTTGATAATGCCAGTCAATCTCCACCCAAAAAAAAAAAGTTTCCAGCTCTATTGGTTTAGTTATGACTCTTTCACCTTCTCCTTCCTGGAAACGTTCCTGATGTCTTTCCCCAAATAACTCAAGTGTTTGTTTAGCTGGGAAACTCTCCTAGTAGCATGAAACAGTTTTTCTTCAGCTGGTGGGTGACATCATCTTAATGCCTTTCACATGAGAAGTACAAACTGCATCACCAACTCCTGTAGTGTGTCCAGGTTGTTTGCCTTGCTGGGTAAGGGAAGAGCCCTGCACGTTAATCCTGGTGTCACATGGAGACTCTTCATACTCCCACTACACAGGAAAGGATCTATTTACCCACTTTTGCTAGACTGTTGATTCCACAGATGTCTGACTCAGTGGCCTGCCTCCCAACATGGCTACCATGTCCAATTAAGTAGAAGCCTTGTTATGAGGTGGGAGATAGAGAAGAAGGCAATGTTGTACCTGAGCCTATCGTATGTCCAACGGAGTCAAAGGAAAGAACCACTGAATCTGTAACACAAGAGTACAAGTTCATTTTCCCCTTTTTTTTGACACCATTTCTCACTGTAACATTTTTTTTGTTATTTTGCTTAAGTAATTCCTTGTGCTCCCTTCCACCAGGAAGCAGAACAACTTCCTCACCAACCAGACAAAACAACAGGCAGCATCTAGCAAAGGCAGAACAACGGAGTATGCAATAAATCACAGTGTCATTACCCAAAGAAGCAGCTACAATTCATTGAAAAGAATTTCATTTTACGTCTAATAAGCTTGGTCAACCTTACCAAATCGAATCATAACATGCTTTGACTGCTGGACTAGAGAGTTTTTTCTTATCAAATGTATTTTGTCCCCACGTAGGGACCTCGCCTGTGTGAGACCTTATGAGCAATTCTTCCCTGACACTGTTTGCTAAGCCAAGCACTTTGTGCTCCTTGCACTTCTCACCATGTTTCCCACATCTTTAACCACACTAGTGGCTCCCTAATTCAGTGCATTTCAGTTCATCAATATCCTTTCACCTTTGTACTACATGCAGCACATGTGCCAAATGTGAGAAAAACACAACCTCCCTACTCGATACCCTTTTATTTATCCATCTGGAGATCACAACAATGCTTTTATTCATGATTGCAATGACAGCTCGTGCTCACCAGTTAATGCCCGACACTTTTAGTCCCTGTTTCATATAGTGGGGCACCCTTTGCCTCAACTGTGGTTTAAAGTTCCTAGTTTTTATATATGCAACTTGACATTTGGCCATGTAGAAACCTTTACTGCCTGCTTGCACTCAGCTCACCCTGTGCTCCAGAACCCTTTATTAGTCATTCATTTTCCTCATATACCTCTCTTCCAGCCTGGAATCTGTTTGCACAATCATCAGTAATAATCTGATATTCTGTTCCAAGCGGAGCTGCACTATGGTATCATGCTCAACAGTGGGGGTTTTCCCCAGTTTTATGCTTATTTGAGGCAAACCAACATTTATTTTGGCCGTAAGTCCCCTGGTTTGCCATCTATTTTCACGGCAACCCTAAGTGAAGAAGAAAGCCTACCAAATTCTACTCCATTACCAATGGAGCAGAACTGGGCCCAGAACTTAGAGACAACTTGTCAATGGGCAAAACACAGAAAAGAACAAAACACCGTGACAGGATTAATCATTTTATGGAATGAGAAGCTTTAAACTGACACAGCAATACCAGAACTGCCTTTCATCTTCACCTAAGTGAATAGATTGAATCCTTTGATGTTTCCCTTTGTAACTTAGATTTCAGAAGTGATCAATTGATGGCACATCCTTTGCAGCACCACAAAGGCTGCCAAGGTGCAAGCCCTCAGTGCAAGGCAAAAAGCCCAAGCACAAGCAGACTTAGCCTGCTGAAAAAAGTTTAAGCTCCTGCTGCATCACCTGAAATTCAGACAGGCTACAATCACAGGCATTGACACTTAACACGTTGGAGCGGACAATAATCTGACACAGGACTGAGCCCTTGGCTTCTCTATATTGTACAACACCCTTGTGCTTATTTTCCAACTCTTAAAAATTCAAGAAGAAAGTGCTAATTTTCAAAATAAACATAGTAGGGCTGTTAATTTGACTGGGCTGAAAGTAATTTTAAAAAAGAAGGTCTGTGCTGTCTTAGATCCAACACCATGGTAGTAACATTAAAAAAAGAAAAGGAGATATTACTAGTCTCAAAACTTACTCCAATAAAAACAAAAATCCATCTGGACTTAACAACTGCATTTCCTCTTTTGGGAATAAAATTCAGACATCATTATATTATTCTAAATAGCAAGGAGTTTAATTCATTTTAACTGCATTAACTTCATTTGCCATAAATTCTAAAGTATCTCTGTGGGGTTCTACTTCTAAAAAGCTGTTGAGATTTTTATCAACATAAAGTATTGCTTTGTAGTTAATGTCAAATTTAAATGCTGTTAATTTTCCTGAAATATATTTTGCATTCAAACACTGCACATGAAATATTAAGACTTATCTAAGAACGGCTGAAAAGCACTGCAAGCACCAAATTAATATCATTATTGCAGCCCACTAAAATAGAATAATGTTTCATTCCCTTAACTGAGAACATTATCTTCCTCATATTAAAAAACAATTTACAAGCAGAGTAAGCATGTGAGCTTCCTTTTCCAATCCAGTCCTTCATGCAACTATTAGTTTTGACATCAAATTCACTGTGAATAACCTGTATTATAGTCAACTCCCTGTTGACCTCCAAAAGTAATTTCACAAACCACGGATCTTTATTAAAACACTGTGTTTAAATCTGGTATAAGCACTTCAAAAGGGAAGAAACTATAAACCTCAAAAAAGCTGAGAAGATAGTAATGTGTCACTTTTCTTCTACTCAAACAGCCAATCACAATCCAGCCAAATTCAGCCAAATTCAGAGGGGAAAAATATTTCTGTCAGAATTTGATGGAGATAAGAATTTATTCGAGTCAAGAAGATTTATTTGCAAACACACCAAGTTCTGCGTCCACAAGCATAAGAAGAAAAGTTTATTTGCTTCTAGTTTCAAATCTCTTCCAGTCATCACTCACTCCAAAATCCTCCCAACTTTCTAGACTTTTTTTTGCTGAGACAAAGAGGCTGCTCAGTCTGTGCCCAGTGCCTTTCCCCAAGCCCCTGAGAATGTTCCACCTTTCAAAGGCAATCTTCAAAGGTTTTATCTTTCAAAACTTATTAAGACACAATGTAAAACACACACACTTATATGCGCCATTGCTTTAGGTGCCAGAAAGTGTTCATGCCTGATGGAGCACTCTCCAACCTTTCAGCTACCTACTTCCATAAAGAAGCTTAAATGTTTTTCCTTCTGCCTTAACTGAAGGGCAGCCTTTATGCCCAAATCATGAAATCTGACACACAATAACTTGCCAATACGTACAAAGTACAGCTTAAGGCTGCATACACCACAGTGCCATTCTTTTACATCTGTTTTCATGTTAACACAATCTTTTTTTCTGTGGCATAGCAGTTTAAAAAAGAAAAGGAAAAAACCCAAAACAACAAGATACAGCAAAATCCAAATGCAATTCTGGATCTTATCCAATCCATCAGAAGAAGCAAAGACAGCACAAACACTCACCCAATTTAGAAGGCGCTCAGTGCCAAGAATAATTATGGCTGAGACCTCATCAGCCAGACTGCAAAGCTACTTTGGGTCACTTCGTGTCAACTTTGGATTGAATTTGCATTGGGAGCTATGCTCCAGTCACTTTCCCCTCCCCTCCACCATCCAGCTACAGCATCACAAATTGGACCAACACATGAATCTGCTCCATCACCACCAAAAAACAGTGCTGTGCAGGGTTACCTGAATGCACTCCATCACAGCCCCTTTGCAGTGTGGAGGAGTGTTGCATGAGACCCTGGTCCAGGGCAGATCCACTGCTGTGAAACAAACACAAGGATCCCATTTCATTCAGGAACCAGGAGCTCCAAGACAGACTGTGCAGAGATACTCAGTGCTGCTCTGGGAACCAGTTTAAACTCAGTTCCAACAATGCTCCATACAGGGCCCAGAAATGCACGTACCTTTGAAGGAACACAACTGGATTTGTAGGTATGTGGGCTGATTGTATTTCAAGGCAAGGGATGCAATTCAAGCGTTGCTGACCCCATACCTCTTGACACACCCCGCCACTTTTCACTCCAGTGTGCCCCATTTTAGGTCCTTCCTCTGGTTTGTTTTGTTAACCACAAGCTTTCTCAGGGCCTGGGCAACTGCATCACACTCCCCTGTACCCAACACAGGCAAATTAAAATACCCATCTTGCTGCATATATTGTGCACCTTAGCTCTAGGCATTTCTGGACACCAGACAACTATTTAACTGCTACTCCTTACAGATTGCAGTATCTTTTCCACTACCCCAGTTTCTGAACAGAAAAATAAACAAAGATTTGTATCTTCATAAATGAGTGATGATCCTGACCAACAAAGTGCAGATTTGTAGGAGACAAAGCCATGCTGAAAAACATCTGAAGTTTCCTACTTCATGCACACCATAAGATAAACATTTAACATGGATACTGCACCGAAGAGGTATGTGGAAACAGCTCTTAAAAGCCTAATTGTGTCACGTTCTTAAAATCATGTAAGACCAAATACATGGACCCACTTCCAATACAAATACTGTCCTTATTTTGATTTCACCATTGATGAAATTGCAATATACAAGCTGAAAACAAGTAGTGGCAACATATAATGAGAACAGCAAATATAATACACATTTAAGCAAGAACTGTATATAAACTGTATGTTTACCTAAGTGCTGTTTCAGAATTTCAGTTAAGACTTTTATAGTAAGTCCCTCTGAGAAGCCACTAACTTTTTACTGCTTTTTACAGATTCTCCCTGAAAGGATCTGTAGATTATTTGTCTTAACCTATCGGAAACCAAAGAAGTCGAACCAATAACTAGTCTTATCCATTTTCGGGGTTTTTTAAAGGGAAAAAAAAAAAAGAAAAAAATGCAAAACCAGACTTCAGCAATAAGTAACTTCCCCAGGAAAAAAAAACACCCAAACATGATTGCGTGCTGCTTTGGAAGTGGTCCTGAGAAACCACAAACCGTCAGTCCCACAGGAGTTATAAGAGTTTAATAATAAAGGCTTAACACAGCCCCAATACCACATACCATTACAGCAATACACTCCCCAGGCCAAGCCAAACAGGGAATATGAGAATCCATCACAACATAAGGCTGTGATTTGGCACATCCTCATTCAGACACTCAAGCTCTGAGGTCTGCATTGCTTTCTTGTATACATAATCAATGTTTCTTATTCCACACCCCTACTCTCCAGATATTCCAATGGACTCCTACAGAACGGCAGCCTGTATTTAATAACATGTACTTTAATTTCTACCTCCAGAGTTTGATCAGAGACCAGATATCCTGCAGAGCTCCATCAGCTGGACTGGGGATGGCAACTCTGGGAATATAACAAATAACGTTTTGATTCAGAGTCAGAATGAAAAGAAAAAAATTAGTTTTTTTCATTTTTACCACAGAATTAGAAGACCATCCATAAAGGCCTGTCATTCAGCTATCTCCCTTTTTCTGCTGAGTACTGAAAAGGACAAGATCAAACACCCCAATAGCCATCAAAATTTATTTTTTATTTGAGATAACATTCTCGAGCATTACACATACGAGAAATGGAACACAATATATAAAACTCTTCATAACTTGGCAAAGAGATCAATGCTAACAAAAACTATTCTTATGTTTCATCTAGTCAGGAAATAAAGCTCACAAAAGCAGTGCACTCTCAAAAAACATGCCACTGTCGGGATTCATTTGGCAAGAAGATCTGTCTTAGAACATCTCTTGCCCCAAAGAAAAATTATTCTGAATAAGACCCACTCTTATCATGACTATACAACATTCTGGATAATTCTTATATCCAAGGAATTTAAGGAAACTGAATCATTTCAGTTCTGTTTTACAGAGATCGTGCTCAGATACTTAAAGTGTGAACATCCTTCCTCAGATTCAGCAAAACACAACAACTACCTGCACTTATAAATTACTCGACAGGACAACCTTCACTTCCTAATGCATTGTTTTATGTGCTGAAGACGGATTTAGAGAAGGGCTAAGTAATTTATTCAGTTTAATGACCAATGCCATCCTACTAACTTATTAACTATCCTACTTTTGCATTAATGTTGGGCTCCCCCATTTCCCCAGCTTGGTTTATTTTGCTTTACTAAGCTCTTTCTTCTATAGTGCCAGTTATTTTCCTGCTTTCCACCTTTTTCTTAACACAGTGAGATGGCTCTGTGTTAAAGGCACTGGTCACCACAAACACATCTTTACCACAGCCTCAAGGATGTTCCAAGTTAGTCATATTCATCATTTAAAACTCAAGGCACTAATTAAGACATCCCCTAAGCTCCACTTCATGCAGTGTCAGCAAAGGTCAAAGGAAACATAAATAAAACCACTTTTACTGGTAATCTCCACCCCTACACACGTACTCTGTCAAAAACAATCAGTAGTGCTCCCATGCTTAGATACCACAAGGAGCTATGATCTCAAGTGTATTGTTTGAACAGCATAATTCTAACATTTTCAATATCTAAGATGAGAAATTATATATAAAGATGACACACATAGAGCACAGGCACGCTTCCTAATCACAGATGTGAGAGCTAATAGAAAATAAAGGGACTGCAAGTTTTGGCAAGCAAAATACATGCAGAGTTTCAGTCCAGTGCTGTCTGCAGCTGATAGCAGACGGAGGTTCAAAGTTCAAACTTGGTCCCTTTATGGGAAGGAAAATGTCACTCAGCAACAGGACACATCTTCATCAACAGGAAATATCTGATTGTAATGAACATTTCCAATAAACTCTGGATTTAATAAATTGTCTTAAAACAAGGCTGTACTAAATTTGAATGCCTGTCTTGTGTGCCACCTGGCTATACTTGTTTTGGTAGAGAGATGTGGGAATGGGATGGTGCTTGTTTCACATAACAGAATCAAAGAATTAACTAGGTTGGAAAAGACCTTTGAGATCATCAAGTCCAACCTATGACTGAACACAACCTTGTCAACGAGACCATGGCACTGAGTGCCACATCCAGTCTTTTCTTAAACACCTCCAGGGACGGTGCCTCCACCACCTCCCAGGGCAGCCCATTCCAATGCCCAATCACTCTTTCTGTGAAGAACTTCTTCCTAATGTCCAGAGAACTTCTTCCTAACCTACCTGTGAGGGAAGATTCACCCTCACTTGAGAACACACATCATTGGGAGATATCATAAGAATGGAATGATTTCATTCTTACCTAAATAGTAATTCATTTATGCACTGTACAAATTAAGAAGTTTCTGCATTGTTGCTGTAGCCAGTATCTCTTTAAATATCACCCTTGTTTATAAAGCACACAGTACTGAAGAAGGCCAGTAGGTTCTCTCTCCATTTCTGTGGCTGACCCAACGCAGTCATTTTACTGATAGTTGATTTCACAGCCAAGCTTAGATATGAACCCAAGTTCCTTGGCCATCCACTCTTGCCCAGACATCAGGTCCCTTCTGTGCTTCAGCCTGGAGCCAGCCAGGGAAACCTGACACGGAGTGCTGAGGCTGAATACAAGCTCTGCTCCAGGGAGGGCAGGAACAGCTGGTTCAGAGTGAGACTCTGCAAATTAAACCACAGCCAACAGAGGTAATTTTGCTATAACCCATGCAGCCCTGAACAAGTCCTTTGATTAAATTGTTTCTCATCTATAAAAATAAACAATCTGACTTTTTCCAAAGGTCCTTGGATAAAAAGCTTGAGAGCTAAGAATGGATATAGCAAAGCATTATCACTTGTCTGGGGAATTTAATGTGGCATCAAGATCTATTGGTTACATTCTAAACAGAAAAGTCATTCTCTAGCACCTCTCAATTTCCTGTCATTTAATTGAAACTACAGCTCTCTTAGTGATACAGAACTTGAGAGATGCAGTAATATTTCTTTAGCCAATTTTTATGAATTTCATGGAACCTAACCAGCCTTTTTACACTTGCTGTTTTGTGCATTACTTCGTTTTCAACAGGACATTTGTAATGAAGTGGTAAATGAACTGAACAAGAAACAACACTCATGTCCAAACAGATGTATTTTTAAAATGGTCTGAGCACGCCAATTTTCTTTATTCTGCAATGAATGAATGGAATGAAAAGATGTGGTGTCCTGCGCCAGCTGGCAAACGCTTCAGAAGGATATTACACTGCTATTGTCTTCAGCAGCGCCCAAATAACTGTTTGGTAGCAGGAAGGGCTGGTATGTTTTGCTCATAAGATCAGTATTTATCCGGATCTACTACATAACTGTGCAGAGCCATGACCAACACGGTGCTTCACTCTGAGCATCAGGTGTGCAGCTCCTCCGCGTCCATCGCCGCTCCCTGTTCCAGGGAAAGGCTAACAGCATCGGCCTCTTACACTGCTCTTTCCAGAAGAGAGATGGACACTTCCAAAGACAAAGCAGAAGGGGCGAGCAGGGCGCTGCAGGCATTCAGTGAAGATACACTTGGCTTTGAGGAACCCAACTGTAGAGAAGGTACAGAACTATCATAAAGTCACAAAAACATCCAGGCCAAACCCTACCAATAAAGCTGGTATCCAAGAAGTTCTTTTCTTGACAGAGAGAAATCCTTTAGCTAATCCCAAGCAGATTCTCAGAATTTTAAGGAGCTCATGATCTCCTAAACCAAGCCTCATACTTTGGTTTCAATTATTATTGTAGCACGAAGTCACTCATACTCCCAAATTCCATAGCGGAACATGCAATAAATTATAAAACAGTATAAATTCTCTCTTCGAAGAAAACAATCTATGTGGCAAGACAGAAAACGTGTACTGGCAGTTGGGGAATTACACAGCACAAAGAAAACTAATTCTGTATTTTCATATTGCAAACAAAATCTATATTGTTAGCCTAGATATTATAAAATACAAAGCATTCATAATGAGAAAAAAAATTGCTTTACTCTTGTAGCACTTTTATTAAATATGGACACGGGCTTTTACCTTAACAAAAGACAGTCTAAGAGCTGTGTCTTAAAGTGACATACACTGACACAACTGTCAGAGAACTCTGGAAGGCTGATGCACATGATTCTTTGTTTTACGTAAATGAAGATATCTACATGCAATTAATGACAATCAGGACAACTATTTCAATAGCCTGGTCTTGGTTTTCTACCTACTGGAGCCACTCAACCATTTTTTCTCCCCTTTCCCTCATATGGAAAAACCCTTTACTGTGTGTTGGCTTTTCAGAGCTAGCTCTCAGGAACCCCTCCTTCCTCAAAAGCAGAAGTACAAATACTTCCATCAGGAAACTCACATTCTTGAGTTTGTTTGAACATGATCTACAACTTAGAATATTTAGCCATTGTCAAAAGCTTCTCAAAACCTTAAAGCACACAACATCTGGCCCAACTGCCACAATAATTGCCAACAAGTTCGTATGTAAAACTTTACAGTGAGACTTGTCATCTCACTAGTCTCTGCCCAGAGCACAAACAAATCACAGGAAGGAGTGAGGTAAAAGGTATGAGCATAAAATATCTCCTGAATGCAAGTGTTTTATAGGCATCTTGTCTAGAAAATGACCATGCTTAAATTTCTTTTGCATTACAAGGACCTAGATCATTTATTAATATGAAAGGTGATGCTGAACAGAAGGTCTGCTGGATCCATTTTTCACTCATGTTTTCTGCAGTTTGGGGCCAGGAGAAAATTTGTGGGAATTTGTTTCGTTTTTAACAGCATCATCACAACTGATTCCAAAACCCAAAGAGATTTGTGGCCTATCAAATCCTAAAACTTACTAAGTTTCCAAAATGTGCACTAAAATTTTTATTTGAGAGGTCCTACAGCATGAGTTCTCTCCAAACCAAATGTCTTCAGGAGCAGCTTGTTTTCACCTGACAGATGCACTAATTGATCTACAAAGGGCATTATGTCCACACAAAAGCCTTCATGTCCTAAATAAAAAATTGACACGTCCTAAATCTGAAACAAACGTGTTCCCAGAATATCTACTTGATTATGAAAGCTCCCATACTCAGAGGAAAAAACAAACAAAATAAAGCCTCCCAAAGAAAACCCACAGTAACTTTGAACAGTGCATAGAGATTCTCATTTCCTATTATTTTCTTTTACAGAAGTGTTTCGTTTGAAATAAAAAAAAGGTTTAGCAAAACATAAGAAAAGTAAGCCAGAGATGGACTAAATACTGTCAGTAGTGCCTCATTTCCATGTGCAGAAATAGCAGGACAATGAAAAACTTATTGAAATAGCAGCTGCAGGCATGGAAGTTGTTCACCACACACACCATCCAGCCCCTGGACAAATACAGCTGGAGACAATCTAAAGGAAAAGTGTTCCTCCTACCATACTACATACAAAAATACAATGAATCCCTTTAAATTAGCACTTGGCAGAGAAACAAGACAGTGAGGGGAAAAAAAATTAAAATAATTCCAAGGCACCCAGAAGGTTAAATAAGAAGAAACATTGGTTCCAGTCTAGGATAAATGGAATTAAACTGCAGAGCACCTCAGTAAAGTGTTTCACAAAGCAAGCAAGCCTTTTCAAAAAAAAAAAACAACTCACAGAGTAATTTCCAACTTGGCAGTGACTAAATGCACAGTCAAGCTGCCACTACTCTAAGGGAGAAATGGATAAAAAAAGGATGCCAGTCTCACCTCCAGCTACAAGAACTTTTACTGTCTGAGGATAAAATTGTATCAAAAAGATCCCTGTCTGTCACACTGAAGCTTACAGTGACACAAAGCTTGGGTGCAAAACTGCAATAGGCAGTAAATTACCAGAGCACTGCAGAGAACTACGCTGCATCCAAACACACTGGGCGGCCCTACTTAAGAAAGCCACAAACTTTCCTGCATCTTTGCAACAAGCAAACAAAATGCCTCTAGAAAACAAAACTAAACAAAAAAACCTGTCCCCAAAAACAGAAAAAAACCCAACCCAAACCACATCAATGGACTACTTTAATGAAAATATCAAGACAAGGGATAAATTTGCTTAAGAACAGTAATCCAGCATCCAGCAGTAGCAGCATCACCAAAGCATCAGTTTTTCTTTTCATGAAGATCCTGTGAAACTGCCAACTCTATTTCACCAAAAGTTGAAACTTCAGAACTTGAGGGATGCCAAGAACAACTCCTTTTCTAATTCAATTTCCACAAAGAAAATCCACTGTAATCTCAGAAAGACAACACTTCCACAGTGCTCCACAACAGACTCTACTCCTTATTAGCATTTCCAGCCACCTGCTGAAGTGTGCGCCCAGCCAGGATTTCACAGGCTCACTGGGATTCACAAATTTTAGAGTTTCACCAATTCTGGATTACTCCACTAGCAGAACTTCTTATAAAAGGCAACAGGCATTTTATTAACCTTATTCTAAAACAGCTGCCTCATCTAACACCACTTCATCTGACTGGCAAAAAACCCCAACAGCTTCATGTTGGCAGGTCTGGGATCAATTCAGAAATGGAAAAAGGCCTCTTCTTGGTTTGTGACAAGTCATCATTGTTGGCAACTTTTTGGCCCTAAGTTTGACTATGAAATTGCCTGCACAACTGAACAGATGATAGGGAAGAAAGGAGAGGATTAAGTGAAGGGAGACAGCAATGAGAAGGGCATTCTACAAATAAAGAATATTGCAGAAGCCTGAGATAGCCACTCACAAAATACTAAGACCTGCTGGTCATTCAGAGAAAGCAAACCATGCTTCTAAATGGCTTAAGCTGTTGGTTTTTAAAGTCAGGGTTTGGCTGTAGGGGAAAAGGTTCTTTCAGTTTTAAGAGGTTTTTAAAATTTAATAAAAGAGTGTCTTTCTTTTTCTCTGGATAACCTTGACATTCCTTTGAAACCATGCTAAAACAAACATGCCCACCAATTCTCCTACAGCAAACAGAGAAATGGCAACACCAACTATAGTAGATGCTATTCAAGGCGATACACAAACCCCAGTCTCAAGGCCAAGGACTCCATATGGAGAAACACAAGCCAAAAGCAGGATTTAGGGCCAACTTCAAAATTGCACATATGGAAGAGAACTGCAACCACCTTAAGATCCTCACTGCATCCAAGCAGCTCGTTATCACCAGCCCCAGGCCCACGACACTTCAGAGAGGAAATAAAGTTATCAGTTGCAACAGAGCACTTTCCCACAGCTGGTTTTAATTAAGCTAATTTGGCAGTACTAACTGACGGCAAGCAGAGCCTTCTCAAATCACTTTGCAAGCATTTTTGCCAGCATTTCACCATCTGTGATAACCAGGAATACTGGGTACTAACTAGGATCTGTCTGAGGTACAGCATTTTAGAGCAGTGTATCCATTCTCCTTTAATATTGTCTGGTAGAGCCACTGCTTACAGATAATGGGGTGTGGGGAGAAGATGCAGAACTTGAGGTAAGATACGGGATAAATTCCACTGAGAAAACTACTCCTGAAAAAGGAGATAGATCACTTGCCAGAATCCCATCATACCTTGGCCATATTCATGGTACATGAAACTTATAAATGACCACATGGATATTGAGATTTTGGAGCTGTAACAAACAGAACAGCCTATATGATCCTAGGCTAGTTGTGCAGTTTTTCTTTTGTGGATATGTGCAGGATAGGACAGCTTTACCATGAAGAAATGCTTTGGGTTACATCAGAATTTCAGAACAATCCAGGGTATGGCAAGACTGTGCAAACTTAAGCCCCATTAAGGGAATGGAAAAGGGTCTAGCAAGGAAGTAATTTTAATGACATCTAAATAGATGGAAATTGTTTTCTAAGGTAAATCTGTGACCAGTAATTGGAGTGGGCGACACTAATGGCATCAGTATCTGCATTGGTACATGAGACCAACATACTTACGGAACAGATGTATCAGTAAATATAAGTCAAGAACATGCCAAAAGAAAGTATAGCCTTCTGCTGGAACATTTAGCACTTACCCAGACCTGGGCTGTCTGGTTCACTCAAGATATGAATATCCGACATAAACACTCTAGTTCAGATTAAAACAAGTGACCTGGCCAACTCCAATAAATGCAGACTGGCTGCTGACACTTAAGGTAGGGAGGGAAGTTGCCAGGAACCAAGCCTTAAGTCACAGCCAAGGCAAAGGAAACAAGGCAAATTGAAGGATCACAAGTTTAGGCTTTGGGAGAGCAGAATTCAGGGACCAGCTTCAGAGAAACCCATAGGAAATGGGCCTTGGGAGAAGACAAGTGCAGGAGAGTTCACTGATTTTGAAGAACAACTCCCTCCAAGCTCAAGAATCATACAGCCAATGTGCAGAAAATCAAGCAAAGGTACCAGGAGACCCACATGGATAAACAAGAAGATTCTGACAATACTTAAAAAGAATACACACAGGAGATGGGAGTAGGGTTGGATGAGGTAGGACAAATGTAGAGACACTGCTCTGGTGTGCAAAGTCAGGCTTGGGAAGGTCAAATCCTGCCTGGAGCTGAAAATGCTGAGGGACAAGAAGAGCTTCTACGAGTAACTGAGCAGTAAAAAGACTAGGGAAAATGTGGGCCTCCTGCTGAGAAAAAATATGGAAAATGCCTGGAGAAATGGGCAGACAGATCTCATGAAGTTCAGCAAAGACAAAGTCCCACTCCTGAGGAGGAATAACTGTGCCATACAGGCTGGGTGCCGATCTACTGGAAAACAGCTTTGCAGGGAAGGACCTGGGAGTCCGGGTGGAGCTGAACAGAGCCAGCAATGTGCCCCGGGGGCAGAGGCAGCCAACAGTCCCTGGGGCTGCATGAGGCCGGGGGAGCCCTTCCCCTGGCTCAGCACTGGGGGGGCACTGCTGGAGGGCTGGGGCACTGCTGGGCTCCCCACTACAGAGATACATTGGAACAAGCCCAGCGAGCTAAAACGATTAAAGGATTGGGGCACTTGCCATGAGGGGAGGCTCAGAGAGCTGGGATTGTTCAGACTTGAGCAGAGAAGGCTCAGAAGGATCTTAGAAATGTAACCTGATGGGAAAGATTACAGAAGGCAGAGATGGACTCAGAGGTGAAGTGCCCAGTGAAAGAACATGAGGCAATGGGAACAAACTGAAAAGCAGAAAATTCTGTTTAAAACTAAGAAAAAAACCATATCTATACTATGAGGGTGCCTACGAGTTACAACTATTTTGTGACTCTGTGAAACACCCTTGTTCTAAGTCTACTGCTCTCAGGATTTTAGTGCAAGTACTGCCCCTCAGTTGAGACTGATTCAGAAAAAACTAAATGCAGAGCAGTCAATTGCAAGAAAGATAAACCTTCCTCTGCTGGTAATGCCATGCCAGGCAAGAAGTCTTAACAATGCACTAAAAAAGTGATAATTTATCCCAAATAGAGCACAGGATAATAACTACAAGGTTAGGGCTCACTTACAAAGAGTTTCCTTCCTGGGATAATGAAATATATTGTAAATGGCTACTATTTGAGTCCAGGAGTGAAAAATCCAATGATCCTGTTGAGGTCATGATTATTACCTATAATAAATGGGTTTTTACTACTGGCTTTCACATAAGGAGCAACCAGTTAAATACAATGTGCAAACTGGAGTGTTCTGGACAGGAATTACCTGAGTTAGCTCGCAGGATCTGGGCACTTTCTCTACAGTTGTTCAACATACTCAACATGACTTAAGTGTCCTGCACTGGCAAATTCCCCAATCAAATTTCACCCATAAGAACATTTCCAGCAGGCAGATTATTAATGCCCTGCATTTTCCCACTACAGCCCAAACAGCCCATTCCCCCATGTCCCTTTCCTTGAGCCATCACAAGGACTCCCCCGCTGGTTGAAAGGTCAAACTGGCAAAATGCTTTTCAATTTTGGTCTTCTGCCAGTTTGGAGTAGGCTGGCACTGTTTGCCACCCATCAGTCGAACAGAAACAGCTGGCTCAAGGTAAAAGCTGTAGAAACAAGCATCAGGGTTGAAGCACAAAGAATACAAGTGATGTTTCAAAACACATTTAAAGCCAGTGCTAGCAGTGTTTCCTGTAACCAAAGCCCAAAAGCACACTAATGCCTTTTTATCCACTCCTCCTCCATCATAGCTCTACCTCTACCAGACATCTTCTGTTTTCTGCTCCCAACAGACTCCATCACTAAAAGCTACTCTACCATCCCAGAAACATGCAGAAGAATGAAGACAGACTGGGGAAACAGTCATCAGGGGCTATGAATAATTTGTTTTTTCAAGTCTGTCCACATAAGGTCTTCTCTCAATGAAATCACACTGCAATGAAATCACCTGTGAAAGTATCCAGGTGGACAAACCATGATGAGAGGTACATTCAGCACCTGAATGTACCTCTGGGGCTTCAGTGAGTTTGATACCATACCTGCTATACCTTGTACCTATAAGGTGTTTTCTGACACTATGACTTGAATCACTTAGCAAAGTAGAAAACTTCACATACAAAGTAGTTCTTTTTGCCAGCTCAATATCAAATAAACCCATACAGAAGTCCATGGAATCACCAAAAGGTTTGAACTGGAAGGGATCTTAAAGATCATCCAGTTCCAACCTCCCTGCCATGGGCAGGGACACCTTCCACAAGACCCAGTTACTCCAGCCCCTGTCCAACCTGGCCTTGCAAACTTCCAGGAATGAGACAGCCACAACTTCTCTGGGCAACCTGTTGCAATGCCTCACCACTCTCTTCCTTATATTCAATCTGCCTCACCATTCTCAGAATTTCTTCCTTATATTCAATCTAAACCTATTCTCTTTCAGGTTGAAACTGTTTCCATCAGCACATCACAGTACAGTCAGAATACAGAAGTGACCAAACTGAAGGTGTCTCATTTCCATCAGGAGTACCAATTCCAACCCCAAATTAACACCAACCTCAAGGCCACACAGAGTACTTTGGCAGCAAAGCAAAATTAAGGAAATTTTCACATCCTGTGTGGCCCAAGACATCACTGCAACTGCCCCAGCACAGCTGTGCCAAGACAACTGCTCAGAGGGTGAGGGGAGGTGGTAAAACCGGATCACTGGAAAAGTATGGGACAAAAATTGCCAAAAACAGCCCTTAAAACTGCTTCTATGTAGTCAGAGCAGATTTGCCACAAAAATCAACATATTATGTAACTATACCCTCCACAACTGAGATTTGGAAAGCTCAGGTCCTTTCCACAGAACTGAAACGATCCCTGGCAAAGCGGTAACGTTCCTTAAATGAGTGTCTTAAATAACAGCCCACCTGTTGACATTCAAATAAAACACAACTCTGGTGAACAGCAGCCAGAGGCTTTGCAAGAATGTGGTAAATAAAACACAGGAGGAGAGAGCAGGGCTGTCCAACAAAAGAGATGGAATAATTGCAACTTTGTCCCCAAACCCTTACTGTTCTTTTTTTATACTTAATCTCCAGAAGTAAAACTCTCTGGAAAGTTCCAGCATAATCAACTCCTCAATCTAGAACAAAGAAGGAACAGTCCTTCCACAACACTGAAGGAAAAACAAGCCGTATCAGAATATACATCTTTGAAGTACTTTTTGTGACAGCAAAAATAACGAGAAAACACTCATACTTAATTGGGGGATTGTTCTACTTAGTAAATCCATAAATGGATTCTATGAAGACAAGGCGGTGATCCAAAGACGACTAAGTAATAATATGTCAACAGTTCCAATTAACAATATATTAGGAGCAAAAAAAATTCCAAGCTCTGTGTGAAAAAACCTCATTTTTCATCTCGCATCAACAGTACCCTCTGCTGTCCCAAAGCAGCACTGCACAAGGTGACATCCAGCCCTGACTGTCGGGAGCACTCAATTCATCAAGAGCACCTACCTACCTTTATTCATTAATTATCTCACTTCCTGGAAAGGTGTTCCAAGTGTGCTGGTTTCCTCCTACTATGGAGCCAGGTTTTGGGTTGGTTATGATGTTAATCTATTTATTGTCCCGAGACCTTCTGTAATTAGAAAATGATAATTTTAGCCTTAAAAATAATTTTTAAATTAATGAAAAAAAAGATTGAAGACTATCCTCTAAGGAAGACAAGAGCCAGTCAACACCACATTAATATTTTCTGGATCATTGCTGTAGAGCCAGAAGGGGGTTTTACATTTTAAAATCAGAGTATCATCCAACAGTCACACATCAGAGAAATCCAAATATTCTATCACAAGGTTTTTTAAAAAGCAACTTGAAGGCTACATCACACCTGGCAAATGGTCCCAGGGGTAACAACACAGGAAGGCTCCTGTACTTCAGATATCCCATCCATGCAGGAAGAAGGACCACCACATTGCAGATCCAGCACAGCAAGAGCAGAAATAGGGAGGTGAGGCAGAGAGACCCACAGGCTTCTCCTGCAATGAAGATTCCTGACCCATTCACAGAGAGCGACTGTGAAGCTTCAGCTCAAGCCTTGAGGAGACACCGCCCTCACAGTGTCCAACTGGTGATCCGTATCAGCAGAGAAATTCAGAAACCGGGTGTATGACTCTTCTCACCTCGTGGAAGGCAAGGTGAGGGAGGATAAGCACAGGTTACAGGAGCACTATAGGGAACAAAATGCCCCTAAGTGTGATTTGAAGCACAGGCATCTCACCACAGGTGGCCTGAATGAACAAGCTCAAGGAGAAAAAGACATACAAGAGCAAGAAACACTCTAACTAGATCACATGGCTGAGACAACTGTGCCAAAAGTGAACTGTGAATGAATACACTGAAGTACAATCCAGAACTACACACCACCTGTCTTCAGAAAAAAAAATTAAAATAAAAAATAGAATTCCTTCAGTACAGAGAAGAAACAAACTTGTACAACTTGCAATAGACAAGAAACCTCTACTGCCTGATCTCAAAAGCATTTCAGGGCAGCATCATACACAACAGAAAATGTCCACAGAGTTTAAAACTGAAAGAAACCCAACAAAACATGTCCTTAATGATATTGTCAGCAAGACACTTCCAGTGTCAGTTCAGCATCTTCTTCTGAAGCACTGGGAGACAGCAGTCACTTGCCTTTGACCAAGGGACACAACTTTGAAGCTTCAAATATGGTTTAATGTCTTTCCATCACAGCAGATTTAGAACCACACTTCCACACATTTCACAGCAACAGCAAAGCGACTTCCAAGTGTGTGGCAAGTTTACAAATATTTGGATCTTGGAAAGGGAACAAAGTACTTCCAAGGGGACTTAATGGTGTTGTAATGAGTTATAGTGAACAGCAAACTGATCTGAATTGGCACCACAATACTGAAACCCCAATGTCTTTGCACTGAAAATCGTGAGCTAGAGCACAACTGCAAACCACATTTTTCTACTCCACGCACAGAGATAGAGCCTTCAAAGAAATACATGTTGGAGTACTACACTCCAAGAAACATATGCACAAGTTATAGCATCTTTAGAAGTAACAATGATCATATTGTAAAAATATGTCTCCACTAGAAAGCGTATAAACCCCAAATCTGAAGAAAAGACTGCAGGAAGCTTATCAACTAATCTAAAATACAAAAAAACATGTTGAGGGGAGAAAAAAGAATTAAAATAAGTGAAAGTGAGAATCCGAAAAGCTTGCAATTGACTTCACTGTGGTCAGAGTGATTTAGAGCAGACATCAGGAAAAATCTGTCTGGAGGGAAGAACAATTAAGCACTGGGACAGATTGTCCAAGTTTCTATGATTAGATTTTATAGACTACTTTTATGACATATGTTGGCATAAAAAGATGTTAAAAATATTATTTCTAAAGGCCCAAAGAAAAGCCTCCTGCAATTCTCTCCAGCACTATTTGCTACAATTTTATGAGTGAAAACAATTTGAATAGCCATTGTTAAAATATACAACTTCTAAAACAAGTAGTAATATTTAAGATCAGAAAATCAAGAAAACAAACAGTACTAGAAATCAAGTATATTAATCTACACTTTAAAAAAGCATAGGACAATCAGTTTACAAATTAAATATTTACTCAAGTGTCTTAGAAAATACCTAAATGTTATGTAAAAGGAAAAGAAATTGCCTTGTACTTCCAGCTCACTCCCTGTTGTTTCTTAATGCAAGTGAGGTAGCTAGACTAAAAGACAGAGTGTCAGGAGTAAAAAAATGCAAGATAATGGCATTGAGGTACATAACATAAATATGAAAATAAGTTAAAAATAAATACTAATTTTTTTTTCAAAACTTGTGTAATTATTTTGGAACTTAACACCATCCCTTTCTTACCTACAGACTGACTATTCAGGACTGCTATTCTCACATCTTTCTGCTGTCAGTGCTAAAAAAAAAAAAAGTAATGAATTTTCAACCATTTTAAACATCTGGACAGCAATAAGGAGGCTCCTGCTTTATGGTCAAAGAAACTTTATTTTTCAATACAGCCCAAGTCCAGAGACGGTTACAATCACAGCAACATGACTTCTTTTTCAGTAGAACTGCCCAGCATCCATCTAGAAATTTGAGACTTGTTCAAGCCTGTCCTTAAAGAAAATCCGAAAAGCACTCGCCTTCATGGAGAAACAAGACAGAGGAAAAGATAAATTAAAAATTATTAACATGCATTTGCTCCTATCTTCAAGATGAAACTTGCAATATGCAAGCGTCTCCATGTGTTTATAATCCCGTCAGAGCACTGCATCCAACATGCAATTGCAGGGGATTTATACCCCATGTGATTCCATGTAACCGCATTCCCCAAACATTTTACTGGACCAGAGAGACATTCCGGAGATGAGGCTTCACACTGTACAGGATGTAAGAAGGGAACCACCTAGCAATCAATGCAGAATGAAGCCTTCTGGAAACATTCATCCCGGTAACTCCTGCTGGACCCGGACAAAGGAAATACAACAATTAACGTTTTTTAATTAAAATGTTTTATAAAGTGTACACAGGCACATATGAGGAGGAACTGATAAAAGTTATTTTAAGATAAAATACCTTAGAAGAGGAATATACTCACTTCTCAACTCCTTCTGAAAGGAAAGAAATTATGGTATTTGCTATGGATTAGTAGCTTTGGAAATCTCACCTTTGAAGGACACTAAGTGGAGCTGCTCTGAGGAAGAGACAACCACTACTGGTGGTGTAGTCACTGCAGACAGAAAGACAGACAGTTGTGTGCAGTGGCTGAAAGGACCCAAAGGGAGATGAATCGGCAACACACCACACCATGGTTGCCACCAGCACACATCTTATTGCACAACTAATGAAATACCTCCAGTGTTCCTATACCACAGAGAGTTTTGAATCAATGAGGCAATTCATGGGAGAGATTTAAGCGGCTTAATGTGGATGCCTGACTGGAAAAATAAACTACCTCCAAAATAGTTTGGAAAAGAACATCTGTGCTACATCAGAAACTGCAGAACTTGAAGAAAATTGAAGAGAGAGGTTCAGAAAGTTTAAATATGCCTGAATAAGCAATACAAATGCTCAAAACGATTAGAAAAACCAAACACAAGTACACAAGGGAGACTTTAAGGACATTACTACTTTTGGATGCAACACATTGCAGTTCCCAGCTTCCTCTGAAACGGGTTGCAAACCCAAATTTAAAGTCACTTCAGTAATGATCAAACCTGTGTTCAATACTCCAAATAGTGACACATTTTTAGTCACAACCCAGACGTGCCTGTCATTAATAGCTGGCAGCAGAAGTAGTTAAAACACAGTAGTTCACACCCAATCCAGCTATTTTTAGCAGCACTACCTTCTCCAGAACCAATTACAACAGGCATGGCCTCCCTTGCAACCATCATCTTCACACCAGCCCTCTCTCTAATTACATGGCAGTCTGTAGCAGCCATCCTCTTCCAAATAGCTTTGTTATTCTGAGTTTACTAAACAGCTGTGTGTCAAGCACCCAGAGCCTAAATCAGTAGTATTGCACAAACAGCCACTGCCTTTCCTCACTGACCTTCTCAGCTGTTGAGTTCTGAAATTTCAAGAGAGCCCTGATTACCTTAGAACGTCCCACTTCTCACAGTGTCTTCTGGTCTTCACTTTATACCTACAATTGCATTAATGGAAACAAATAAAAACCCCCAACAAACAAACCAACCCCCCCCCAAAAAACCCAAAACAAACAAAAAGGTAGGCATGTGGAACACATACTCATGCCCATGCCATCCTGCAAGTCCTTCAGGGGAAGGAAGTGACAATGGCCACAAGTTACAGATTAGGATGTTCTGACTGGACGTCAGGAGAAATGTCTCTACGAGAGCACCTAGGTTGCCTTGAGAGGGTGCCTGGTGCCTGAAGTCTGTTTTTCTACTCATCACTGTTCTGTACTCCCTTAACAGTGACTGCTTTGGTACTGATCCTCTTGAGAAGCAAAAGGCCTTTGTGGTACAACATCAATATCTATATTGTTATTGCATTTTCAATACATTCAATATCATACATTCCATGTTAAGTGTCCCTTCACTGATCTGGCATTTCTTCAACAAACTCCAACACTTCCAGTGCAACAAATGCACAATAAAGAGGTGTTTGAAACTGAAAGTGACGCATCCAAAAGTATACAGAATGACTTATCTGGCATAGAACATAAAAAAGTTTAGGACAAGGGGGACAGGGATGCCCACACATAAAAAAAACCCCAAACCACTCCAAATGACAATGAGGCCTCTGTTCTACTGCATCATGCCTGGTCTCTAGGGAGGGCTACAGACAAACAAGGGATTGTGCAGGGACTGCACAGATGATCAAACAGCAGGGCACTGACACAAGGCCTGTGAGGAGAGACTGAGGGAAGGAGCTTGTTTAGCCTGCAGAAGACAGTCCCTGGGTCAAGCAAAAGGGTGGCCCTCCAGCACCTGCAGGAAGCTCCTGAGAAGACAGAGCCTGGTTCCTGAAGTGCTGGGTTGTGGGGTGATGAGAGGTGGTGGGCAGAAACTGAAGTGAGAGATTTGGACTGTTGGATGGACAGAACAGTCTGTTCAGCATGAAGACAGTGAAGCATTGGAAAAGACTGTACAGAAAGGTGGTGTGGTCTCCATGCTTGAAAGTTTTCAGATCCTGACTGGACAAAGACCTGTTCTCACCTAATAACTGATGCTGCCTTAGCCAGGAGGTTGGTCTAGGGAGTTCCTTACATTCCTTCCAACTAGTGTTATCTTAAAATTTTTCAAAGTCTTGCTCTGCTCTTAAAAACACTTCTGATTTTTAAAAAGTATTTTAAACCAGAAAGAATTGGATATTAAAACTAATCCACATAGGTTTATTTTCCTCTAGCTTACCATATCTGTATACATAAGACGAAAAGGGGCTTTTCTCCCCATTTTTTACATGTTACACATGTATGCACACAAATGTGAATGGTACTGCAGGTACATTTTGTAAAAGAGTTCTTTTTCCTACTAAGCCTGACATTATAATGGCTAAATGGAATCAGAGAGAAATATACAAATAAAAACGCAGGTGAGAGACAGAAAAAGGATTCCGCTTTAAACAACAGAATAAAGATAGAGATGGAGATTCTGCTCCCGAAAAAAACTCACTGCTTCTGGATTTGCTACAAAAGTGAATCAGGAAAGGATTGACTGATCACTCCAAACCAGCCTTAATTTACTTCTCAGAATCAACTGGTGCCAGAAGTCAGAGTATTACTAAGCTTTTCTGAGCCTCAAGACAATGATTTTAAAGTATCAGAAAAGAATCAACCACAGGCTAATTCTGAATATTTCCCAAGCCTAATTCCAAATCTCACCCTGCTTTGTTAGAATAAATCCACTTTCATCTTCAAGCTGATTTCATATCAAGTTACCATGTGCAAACCTGTGAAGTACGAAGATTATCTGCTTTCAAAGAAATAATGTAATATGTGCACTTAATCTTTCAGGTGCTTACAACACAGGAGACATTTGGAAAAATGCAGTTTCAATCATAATATATCTTTTTCCTGGTAAATTCAAATAAAGAAGTTTAATATTCTGAAATACTATTCATTCTCCATCCTAATCTGGCTTTCTAAAATCTTGGTTAGTCACACATTCTTAGTCTTTTCAACCTCTATATTGATATTAAATTATTTTCTGAACCCAGATATATTCTTAAGAGTCTTATTGCAATTTATATCCAGAGTTAAACATTCACTACCCTGTCTTCTTAATCATCTTTTTTAAAAAACATAAACCAATAGAATACTTTGCCCATTAGGGCAGTTTTATTAAATGTTTCTAGAAAAATTAATTATCTTCCCATTTTCTTTACTCAATTATGTTTTAACTAGGCTTTAGGGGTGCTTTTTCACACACCACCATTAGTCTGGGAAGCTCAATACCATGTAAAGATGGTACCAAGAGCTCTTTATGTAGGCTTGAAAAGTAGCCAGACAAGTTTATGTCAGGAAATCTTAACAGGTACTGTTACGTGAAAAAATAACACATCTATCTCAGGAAATCAGAGGTCCCACATTGCAGGAAGATAGGAGAATGGGATGGGAGAATCAACAGTACCTGCTGACAGTTTTCTGAGACAGTTCTGAGGCATCCTACTGTTTGTGCCTCTGGGCTGAGCAGGCACAGCCATCCTCACAGAAGATTGTTACCAGAGACAGAGGAGCAGAACTCACCTACACAGATGTTGCCATGAAACATGAGAGACATATACAACAGATGTGCTTCTTAACACAAACTTGTCTCCCAGCACTTCTATTTTACTTCTTTATTTAAAGCACGTAAAACTAAGAGCAGTAGTTGTTTTAAAAATTGTAAACATGTCATCATCACTTGTCAGAGGGCTCCAGCATATTTTGGTCTTCAGTTCGCATATAAATTCTACCTGATTAAAAGCAATTCAAAATATCAAATGTGTCCTTATTCTCTTTCTCTGCTTCAACCTCTGCAGAAGAATCTCAGGATTAGAAGCATCAAGATTTTCTTCACAGCACCAACCCATGAGATAAGAAAAGTTCTAACTATTTAATCTTCTTTCTCCTCAGCTAGCAGAAGGCCTTTAAATAGAACAAGCTGTTTTGTAAACAAATGAAGTAACAAAGCCTGGTTTCCTAAGAATTTTAGATTTGTTTAGATTTTCTTCCCTCTGCAACAATGCAAGCATGGTACTCAAAACCTTACTTTCCTGTGTAATCTCTCCAGATTCTTTGGGCTTATGCAGCATTTCAACTGAACATAAAAGAAAAGGAAAATCCAGTTAGGAAAGACCTTCTGAACAGGAGTGTCAGGAGGCAAAACCAGACATTTGTCACAAGATGGACCTTGATTAGATTATGAAAATGGCAACGGGCAACAGTAGCTGGATATAAATAGCGAGGTTTCTCCAAACTAAGTTACTCTAAAACCAAACGACTCTGTAGAAAGTTCTCTTAATGTCCACCCAGGAAATGGTGGCAGCTGCCACCCCGTAACTGCGAAGGAAGTAAGAATGCTTTGGGTTTTTGTCAGAGGGGTTTTCAGCGGGGTTGTTTAACCCCCGCTGTCGCATCTCTGCACTCGCCGCGGCCGTGACGTGGCGGGAGCGCCGCGCCTCTGCTGCCCCCGCGCGGTGCCCGAGCGCCCCTGCAGGCCCCGGCCCTGCCTCACGGCGGGGCTCCGCGCGGAAACCGCGGCTGCGGCCCGGCGGCCTGGCCCACCGAAAGGAGCACCTCCTCAAGAGCTGCCGGCAGAGGGGAGAGAAGGCCTCTGTGTTTTCACACCATATCAGTTTCCTGGTCTAATTCGCCACACAAACAAGTTTTTTAGAATATCTGAACGCAAGCCAGAGGAGCAGAAACCACTTAGCCACAGGCTCAGTAGAAACTTTCCAGTAGAGCAATTCCATTTCACATTACCCACTCTATCATGTTATTGAGTCTTTTATAAAGATTGAAGTATTTAACTGGGAAAAAAAAAAAAATCACAGCACAGAACCAGGCAGAAAAATTAATTCCTCACTAAAAAATAAAAAAAATCCACAGTATCCCATGCAACTTTCACTTCAAGTGTGAGGCACGATGTGCCTTACAAAAATAATTGCTCACAGAAACAGACAAGTATAAAACATGGAAAAAAAGCTGACACAGGAAGAAGTAATGAGGATGCCATAGCAGACAGTTCCAGGTACGTTGGATAGAGTTCTTGAGGGCAGAGATTCAACAGTAAATGTCACATGTCTACTAAACACCTTCACACAAGTGTGAACAACTCTCCAAATCCAGCTGGTCCACCACACATGCAGGAGAGCTAGCTGCAGAGTAAACTGTCTTACAGGTTTTGTCTGTCTCTTCCAGACAAACAATGGAAAAATTCAAAATTTATCACAGAGCTATCTCAAACATTTTTATAAACAGGTCCTTGAAGAAAGAAACCATCACAAGATTAGTTAACCGTGAATGGGGACATGGATAAGCAAAGCTACTTATGGGGTAATTCCATTCCTGCAAAGGCACAAACAAACACACAACTGCAGAGCGAAGTATACTTACACTGGTACGAAATTATGTCAAACCCAGCAATCACTACACAATGGCCAAGAGGGTTTGGGGGGTTTTTTAAAACCTTTTGACCACAAGGTTGCATATTAAACAAAATCAAAATAGCTCTAAATTCCTGAAATTATGTTAAAGTCTGTAGTAAAAAATTCTTATCTTAGCCCTTTTTTATGCTACAATTATAAAGTTTGCTAGAAATGAGTGAACTTCCTAATACCACATTTTTTGTTCTTACCCTAATGGTTCTTCTCACTTCTCAATTGCCATTTCCTGAAGTCAGAGTTAATCATTAAGAAGGAATTCTGCATCTGCATCAAGGCTGTGTCAGAAAAGTGGCAAATCCACTACACAACAGAAGATTACTCTAGTCCTTCATCCATTCAGTCATCCTTTGACACAGGAAGTGTAATTTACATTGGAGAGTACACCATAAAGAGCACTTAGCCCTAGTTATAATCTATTTTTAATTTTTCTGGAAAAAAAAGAAAAGTTTAAGTAACTACATCAAGAAACAAGACATTCAAATGTCAAAAAACACCAGCATAAAGGCAGTCCCTTCATAGAACAGCACAGTTTCTATTCACAGAAGCATAGACTGTTTTATAATACAATATTCTATAATTATGAAACCAGCTTTGTGGGAATTAAAATATACAGCAAGCAGAAGTAATATATTAATATATAGTACTGAAGCTTTAATAATTTTCTAATGTGACTAAGGCCTACTTTTCAATCACAGACTGTTTCAGTTGGAAAGAACCTTACAAGATCATCTATTTCCAATTCCTCCACTGTGGGTAGGGGACACCTTTCACTAGACCAGGTTACACAATGCCCCATCCAGCCTGGCCTTAAACACTTCCAAGGATGGGGGATCCACAACTTCTCTGGGCAGCCTGAGCCTGTTCCAGTGTCTCACCACCCTCACAGTGAAGAATTTATTCCTCATACCTATCTAAACCAATGTGTAAACTTATCTTTCAAAAGCTTAGAAATACTCAAACTATATTTGATGCATCCTTAAACATGAAGTAAAATGAGAAAATTCAATCAGAATTAATGCTTTTTTTTTTCCCCACAGTAATTCAATTTGCAGTCTTTACATTATATTGACTCTGGGTTTTGCTTCCAATGAAGTACCTGACCCAAACACAAAACCTCTGGACTCAAAGATACAGAAAATAATGTTACAATGAATCATAATGAAAAATAATAAAAGCCTTTCCAATGTTCAGATAAGGCACTTTTAAACAGAGATTATGGCAAGAGTGCTAAGAGAAAAAAGCAGCATTACTAATTTCCTAACTGCTTAATGGAGAACCGCCCATGCTCCACTTGGAACCTGATAGAATTGTGTGGGGCAAGTCTCAAAAGGCTGAAAAGTCTTTGCAAGTAAATTCACAGTAATTAGATTTCTAATTATACCTAGAGCATTAGCGATTGCTATGGTTAAAACCACTGGAACCGTTTCATTATTCCCCTCTTTCTGAAAGCTCAGTCTTTCATCATTTGAGCAGGAATTCTACAAGTTTAGTCTGTGCCTGAACATTTTTTCAAGTTTAAACAGAAGAACAGAGTTCTGTGCTTGCATATGGAGAGCAAAATTAAACTTCTCCACTATAAAAAAACCTCCCTGGTATGGATGCAGCTAGAAAGCATGAAGTACAGAGCCTCTGACGGGGCAAATCTGAAGGCTGAAAAACCCAAACCAGCATTCACAACTGCTCAGGTCGTACACTTAGTCCTTAAGGCACTTGCACAGATGCATCTGAGGCAGCTTCTAGCAGCAACTCACAGTAGCCACATCATACCCTCATTACAGTACCTCCATCAGCACTGCCCATGCAGACCATGTTTTGTTATCAATACTCCGAAATACTGCTGTGTTTTAAAAAGTATCAGCAGATGACCTCTGCTCCAAGCAAGCAACTTCAGCATATAGCTGCCCTCCTGAACTACACAGACGTAGAATGTGTAATTATAGGACAGCAAGTCTCATTTGGCCAGCTGGACCTGAGATGAAAAACCTTGAGACCTTTATTCTATTCATAGCTCTGGCCTTGAGCTGCTGCATGACATAGAAAAATTTTACTTTCCTGTGCCTCAGCTTCCTCTTCCTTCCTGAGTCAAGCCTGTTCACCACCCTTTATCCTAAGAAATGTGTACGTTTTCTTTATTAGGGTCTCTAGGCACAATTACAGCTGAGAAACAGTATTTATATAATATTTCTTAGCTATTCTGAGATTGATTCATTTGTGACAAAGGCAAAAGATGCAATTGCACTTATAAATTATTAACTTTGCAACAGTAAGGGTAAGCCTTCATATGTAGGAAGCCATCAGCTATTTACTTACCTGTTGGGAAAGCTCAGCTTTTATTGATTTCTGTGCCATCTTGTTTTCACTTCTCCTTTTAAAGCATACATGCATCTGTGCATAATGCTTTGAACAAAGATCCTGCTCAGAACGTGCACACTCATTGTAGCTAGAAAAGGTACCAGTCAAACTTTTCTGTAGTTATTAACTCTTTTTGTTCTATGAGTGGTTAAGGAGCGCACTTCCAGCACTGCTGCAGCTCGGATGACTCACATGTTTAATCAGTGTCCAAACACTGAAATCCACAGGATGAGAGCTGTGAAAAAGTGACATGCCGTAACAGGGACTGAGTTAAAGCAGGAGGGATCCTAGCGTGATATGAAAAAAGTTAAAGACAAGAAACATGTGTGTTTATAAGCACTTCAAAATGGAAATAGCTGATTTTAACACATTCTGATTTTCCTTTTTTTTTTTGGAACTCAGCAAGAAATGCTAAATTCTGACCTTCAAAGATATATGTGTCTTGGATTGTCGAGGCATTTGGTTATTCAAAATACCAAGAACTGGTTAAGAAACCTCCTGTAATTTCTGTACCTGACTAGAATTTTGTCACTATTCTCACACACTATTAGTTCTTCAGGAAAGCAATGCATACAAGAGCAATATAATCATCTAGTGCCATGAAGGACTAACCACTTGAAATCAGCTACCTCAGGTTCAAACATCTATTCAGGATATGCACACACAGTACAAATTACTTTTTGCTTGATGCCTGGATACACAATTACATTCCTTCTGAAATGCAGAAGAGATACATAATTCATAGAGAGCTATACCTCATGACCCAAGTGTATTTGTCCTTGCAAGTCATACCCAGGTTTGGCTGCTTCATTGCCTCAGCTGCACACTGTGATGTAAACCCAGACTGCAATGACAAGAAATGAGATGTTATAGTGACAAGGTTGACAGAAGATAACAAACTAGGAAAAATCTCCTCTGAAAAACATCCCTAAGTGTGACAGACAGGGTCAGAATAGTACCAAGGCCATGGTCAGATCACAGCAGCAATGGCTGTCCAACTCAAGACAAATCACAAATTACCTCTGTTGTCCCAACATCAGTAGAACTGATGTGAAACAGAATTGAAACGGGCATGGAAGGTGCCCAAAGCCAGCCTGACTGTAACAAAGCAAACAGAGAATGTGTGATCTGTCACATGAGTGATGGGGCTCCCATCAAGGCTGGCAATACCTTAACCACTACAGCCTTCGCTGCAATGGTGTGGGTCAGAGGAGAGCGCTTTGTGCACTGGGGGATGCACCGTGAGGAGGAGGAGGAGGGGCAGAGAACCACTCACTAACACGGATGAGACAGCCCTCACAAGGAGCTATTGTTTCCAGCTGAACGCATTGCTAAGGGGTTCACAGTCAGCTGAGATGAATAAATCCTTTCACCTCTGAAAGCACTCAGCTGCGGAGCTATTGCTACCAGAGGTAAAGTGCTTTCACTGCAATGTACCTTTCCAGAATATGGAAAACTGCTGACTTTGACCTCTGGAAAACTGTATCAGAGGACACAGCTTTGGCTGCATATAAGACACTGAGCACTGTCCCTTATGAACACTATCCCAATCCCCCGATCCAAAGTCACAGAAACATACCCTTCCCAAAAACAGGGAGAAAATGCACACAAGTTGAGCAAGTGAAGCAAGTGAAACACTAAGGTTAAGGTCAACTGAGTGAAACAAATAAAAATCACACTCTGTTTCAAACTGGGCAAGTTCCCCAGTTGTACCTATCAGCTAACGATACAAATGGAGAGAGGGGGAAATAGAGCACGACTCAAACAGCACCAAGACAGTTGCTGTCAAGAGAAGCAAGAGCAACTTACTATTTCAGGATGCGAAACTAAGACCGAGCCATGTGTAAAGAGATGGAGAAGTATTATTGCATCTTACTTTTCAACCTTGCTGAAAAGTCAGCATTTGCCCAGAAGTAAAACAGTAACCCAAAAAAGCTAAAATGAAAACAGAACAAAGATGAGTACAGGTACAGTGTTACAGCCACCCCTAGATCCACAACATGCTTAAGGTGCTGTGCCCTTCCCTTATTGCCCTTCACTAAACCTGCTCCTTATATGTTCCTAAAGCCAGAAGAGTGTTCAGGGAGTTCTCCTTCTCTGGTGAAATCCCAAGGACGAGGCAGCATTATACTTGCTCCCTCTCTCAACAGCTCTGTCATGCATCATTTCCCGTTGCCCCCGCAGAGTTTTGTCCTGTAGTGTTAACATTACAGCAGCACTAGAAATTCCTGGAGAGGCAGCAGGGTCATAAAGCAACGCTGGGTATTTCACTTAATAGGCAGTAACCGATCAGAAAAAGATGAGGCACTTTCATTCCCATTCTCCTTGTCTGTCCTGTGACGTGCTGCCTTCCAAAAGACAGGCACTTGTGAATTTTTCTAATTTTGGGTTTAACTCTTAGAAGTTCTGACTCATACTCACTGAGTAGACTGTCTCTTCTGTCCTGGTGGGACACAGGCAGCTGCCGCCGGTGAGCCGGGCAGGCCGTTCTGTGCAGTTACAGCCAACAGCCGGAGCAAGAGGAATCAGGAATGCACACATCTGCTTCCAGCCAAGAGAAAAGTAGTTGGCACAATTGCAGCTGTGAAAGACTCTACCACAACTGAGTGTCCTGGAGTTGCTGGAGTTTAAGTTTAGCCATGTTCCTTATTCTGGCAGGCTAATAGGGAGCTTTGAAGCAGCAAAGTAACTTAAGCAGTAGCAATTTCTGGGCATCCAATCCATTTTTTCTGTGTTCTGCACAGATATGAGAATTATCCACCATAGTCAGTACACTAAAGCTTTAAGTTTCAAGCTGAACATGAGTGAAATATTTCAGCCCAATAAGAGAAATCTTAGAAAAGCTAAGCTACTTTACCAGACAACTCGTTTTAACTTCTATTTTTACATCTTTGTTTCTAATATTCATTGCTGCCTCAGTAACATTATTTGCTATTTTTAGCATTTCAAAAAAGCATCATTGTGATCCTCAAATCCCTAAAGCACCTGAAAACTAGTAAAGAGATCCTTAAAACTGAGCTGGATCTATGTTATGAGAACATTCTAAACATTTGTTCTCAATTTTGGTGCAGAAAGTACAGCACTAACACACACTACAGCTGAGTAGATGAAACAAACCTTGAAGTTACTAATAGCTCAAACATTAGAGAATTCACAATAATCCATCTCAATGCTGTACCCAGTCTCTTCCTGCAAAGCAAAAAACCAAACTGTTTCAAGAAGCTTAGAGCGCTGCACAATACTGTCCAAAACAGTCTTTTTCAAAAAGGTAATGCCCACAAGGTTAGTCTCTCAGGCTTTCCAGCCTGGGAAAACAGAGGCAAGAGCCATAAAGTCTACCTTAAGGAATAGACACCCACTCCCCTAAAGCTAAGGCCATAGATAGATAGCAATTAAAATGGTTGCTATCACCATTTGATTGCCACCCCTCACAACAGTAGCATGAATGCCTTGTAAAAAAATACTCTCCCTTAGCCACCCAACCATCCATTCAGTCATCCCAGCTCAAACCACTTTCATCAGATTTACACTCCCAGTGCCAAGATGACCTGGCCTGGAGTTGTTATTTTTTATAGGAGCACTCCTGCATTCCCATCTTCTGGCAAAGGCAAGTAGGACAGTCACAGCAGAACACACAACCATTACGTGGCTCTCTCCACAAAGAGGACAAGTTTGTCTCCATGGCCTAGTTGCTCACACACCGAATGTCTTTTCACTGGTTTTTCATTAAACAAAGAACAGAAGGAATTCAGATGTCAGTGTACATAAGATCCACTCCCTTGACGCAGAACAAACGACACCCCCAGTAACTCGACACACAACAGTCGTACCCACCCCAGCCACCACCACACAGACCGTGAGGCTTTAGCCACCTGAGAAAGAACATGCACATTCCAAACCCTTGGAAGGGGTTTTCTTCAGTACATTTTTAGATCCTAATAAAAGAATTGACAAAAATACGATTTCGCTTTGAAAGAGAGAAACCATTATTTACATTAATGATACAAGTTTGATTGCTTTTGATTAATTTAGCCTTTTTTACTGCATGAGTGGTTTCCATGGAAATGCAAGCAGACTAAAAACCTACAACCAGAAGTGAGTCAGTTTTGCCTGTTTATGTCTCCTCAGTTCCCTTGGAAACAGACATTAGGAAAAAAAAGGAATAAAAAGGATAAGGGTCCTGAAATACCTTCGGAAAATCTCTTCCCAAAGCTTTATCTCTTTGGCTGCCTTTCCAGAATTAGGGTTGAAAATAACACAGAGCAACAGATAACAGAAGAGTGACTTGATTTTTTTAAGGAGACATAAACAGAACATACCTGGAGATGTTTCAAAAACCACATTCAAACTGACAAGCTCAAATTGTATTAAAGTAGGTTTTGGCAAGAGTACCTAAAGCAGAGTATATATTTCTTTAAATCAATTCAATGCTAATGTAGAGAGAAATACAATAGAGAACAAGAAGATAGCATCACACCGTCCTTGTCCCAAGTATATTTCAATACTTAGAGAGAGGGAAAAATTTGCCTTGGGGGAATGAGTCCAATATTCCCACAGCCAGGATGCTTTTTAATGGAATCATTCCTTCCTTACAACACATTCATTTTGAAGTTGCAAAATCAGCTATACACATACCAGGCTAAGTAATAAACATCAGTATTAAATTTGTTATACATAAAAATGCATTTCTCCAAGCTGATAAAACAAACCCAAGAGGGCCTGTCAGCAAGACTCTGTCTCCCACTGTACTTTTCAAAGACAACACTTCACATTTCCATGAGCTGGATCTTCACAGTGGTACAGATAACATCCTCCTTCCTCCTCAGAGCCAAATGCATCAGGGAAGGGGAAGCAATAGGATGGGAAGTTACTAAGAAAGAGACTGCAGTGCATGTCTCAGACATTCAAAGTCTGCTCTTATCACTACCATTACTATGCAAGAATTCCCTGACAACCGAGTGTCCAGAAACACAACGAACAGCAGTACAAGTACCTGCTCCTCTAAGTTCCTTCTAGAATGTTCAGGACAGCTAAACCTGATTAAAAACTTTTTATTTCCTTGTTTGTCTCCCACATCACATTATCAGTTCTACACGCTCAGCACACCTCCATGCAACTCAACACTTCATCAGAGGGCTGTGGAATCCATCGTTACTGCCTGTCTGGGAAGAGCGTGCAGGGACAGTGCACACCTCTTACCACTGCTTGGTCAGAGACTGAAGCTGCATCACAAATGCCAGGAAAGAGAAAAAGGAAAGCTTACCTCTGTCCTAAACCCTGCTCAAGCACTCCCTACAATCACCAGAACTCAAGGGCCCTCCTGCCCTTGAGTATTACACTCCTCATTTTTGTACTTTGTTGCTGTTCTGAGACCGAACAATATACTGCCACGGTCATGAAACAAGGCTTGGGGAAGAGTAGCCAGTTATGATACTCACTAAAAGCATGAGAGAGGGGTAACAATCACTGGAGGTTTGTCTTGAATGGAAGAAGCAGTTGAACTTAATTCAATGTTAATTAGTTCACATGAGCCGAATTCAATCTATTCTTGTTGCAGGAAAGATAAGCCTTGGAGAATTAATTATTTCCTATTCTCCTTTGTATTTTGGCAAGGTGTAGAGTCATATAGTGCGGAGAACAATCTCCCAGAACTCATTAATGCATCACTCAAGGAGGACAGATTTAACATTAAATGGAGAACATTTAATGTTAAGAGAACATTAAGAGAAACATTGATGTGTATCTTTCAGTCTATTTAGAAGTTTAACCTCCTTTCTTGTAGAGGTCAGAAGTACATATAAACAAAATACTTTAGCTATTCATTTACTTTAGCAGCTAAATACACAGGCATCCAAGTGTCAGGGAGAGTAGATTCTTTACATAGTTACCATTCAAATTCATCCATGACAACAATATGTGCAGGCAACTTCTAAAACACTAAGTGAACAAACCACACAAGCAGCAAGTAAGCAGATGAAGTGTTTTTCACCATACTCTATGACAAATTTGTTTGTTTCCATTATTAAAGGCAGGTGTCAAGTTTACTAAAACCAATCTCTGAAGAGATTGCAAGGGCATCAGATGACAGGATCACCTCAGTTTCATGCCTCCTCTAACACAACAGAACAGAACAGAACAAAGACAAATGTGACTGCTGAAGCTAGGGAGTCACTATTAAACAGAAAAAATACACTGGTCACATGAAAAGAGAAAATAATTTAATAAGAAGATAACTCACACAAAATCAGTAATCTTTGATTATTAAGCACCCAAAAATTAACACATCTGACTTAGTTTTGCCTTTGGGGACATCAGCATTATCATATCAATCTTAAGGAAATTTGCAAGGTCACACACTGCATTGTAATTCAGGAAATAAAACCACTTCAGTTATCACGCACCACCTGTCTTGTGCACTGAACTAGGCAAGGTTCCCCTTCAGCAAATACTAGGTATAACTGCCCCATTATACATTGTATCATATTACACATCCTCAAGGAAGCCTAATCATAGTTAAATAAGTCAATTCAAATCTGCCATTTGTTAACAGCCTAATGCTTATTTATAGAAGCTTAACATTAACTCTTCATATCAAGTTTCTCAACATGGGCTTTTAAATTTGTACTCTGAATCTGCATAAATTCCTCCTGCATAAAATTACATGATAAATAAAATGGTTTTTGATACATACAAAATTCTGAAGACCAAATGAAAACAGGCACCATCTTCAGTTTAAAGAGCAACTTTTACCCTCTTACATTAGACTGCTGTTTAATATTTCAAGGAACTTCATCTGATATTTAAGATACAATACATAAGTGTCTAGAAGAAAAGGAACAATAAAACAGCCTAAATCAATTGTGACAACTGATAAGGATCAATAAGCTAAATATTCAAGCTACCATCATTGCTTTGTACATGCTGAAGATGTTTAATGCAAGCACTGTAACTTCCAAGAATAAATGAACCTTTTACACAAAAGATTAGAAAATAGGAGACACACACCAAACCAAAGGTCTGTGACGTTACCTCACGGTGCTCCTGTCAGAACATCCTGGGTACCCAAAGGCAGTCAATGCACTCAACAGAAATCACTCTAACTAGGCTGCAACTTGAGTCATCTTTCCAGGTACAAGTGTTCCATTTATAGAAATCCACAATGTTTGCACATAGATTTGCAACACTGCATTGCAACCCAAGTTACCACAAAACTCCCCAGGGACTGACATGGCGTAAAATAACAAATGGCACACAAAGCTAAAGGTTTCACCTCCCAAGAGGTGAAACTCAGAGAAGGTTAGAACCTGCCCCAGCACCTTGGAATATGGCACATAAACTGAAAGCTGCCTCTTCACAGGTAACAAAGATCACACACACAAGTTGTGGCATGAAGGGATTTTTTGCAGGCCTTGGGAAGTCCAACATGATTTCCTGGTGGCATGAAGGAAGTAAAGGATGGCAGGTGGTATAATTTTATAACAGATCATGTGGTAGTAGATATGGCAAAACTGTTCTTTTAACTACGTCTGTACTTATTTTCATGTAGGAAGGATTTTCTACATCATGTCAAATGAAAGTGCTACTTTTCAGAAGGTCATAATCAAGATTTTTAACTCCCTCTCTGAAGCACAAATCCAAAGAAACAATCCCTGCTCAGAAAGAAATTATGCATCTCCTTTTACAAATTAAGTCTTACAATACCTGTTCTAGTCCAAGTCACCTTAGCAGTTCTCCTGTCAAAATCAGTGCATCAGCACAAGTGTCATATCCAAGGCATCATCATGCAAAACTTCTTAAGAGCACATAAAACCAGATTTGGAGCATGTAGAGGTAGAAAAATGCTAAGTTTAAGAAACATTGCAGCAGAAATCTCCAACAGCACTCACAGAAACGCAATACAGCAAAGATGGAATTTGACCAGCAGCTTCTTGTCAGTTCTGGATCAGTGTTTCTCAGCTGCTGATCCAGGGAGCAACAGTCGGCTCTGAGACATCTGAAACAGCCTGTGGAACAGCTGCAAGGAAGGCTGGTTGTGTTTTGGGCGGGAGGGGGAGAGGAGGGAATTGTTTTCTTGTTTTCATATTTTCAATAAATAGTTCTTGCATGCAGGCAAGAAAGCAATCAACACAAACAAAAGTAAGAGCAGTAACTGAGCAATCAAACCTCAGCCTAATTTCTGTCTCATTGCAACTGTAACCTCCTATGGCCTCACTGCACAGTACAATCCTCAAATTGTATTCAATGAGGTCAGATGTCTCTTTGGACTTATAAAGGTTGAGACATCCTTTTAGATGACAGATAGTTGGCAGATAACAACATGGATGATAAATGGAAGATGAGGATTTCTGAAGGACAAAGTAAGATGATGAGATAACCGGTATATATGATTATAGAAAGAAATCAAAATTCACCAGAGGGAAAAAACCAAACTTGTCTTAGGTATTTTAAAATATACAGAAGATTCAGAGAACAAAAAGCCTCGATATACAAACTTTTTATTTTGACAATTAGGAATCATAAACTAACACAGAATACTCCAAGAACCGAGGTCTCTAATACTAGATTTATAAAGCACGAACCTGCTCTTGTACCCAGTAATAAAAGTAAAGCCATAAAGAGCATTAGGTAGTCACAAATTCGACCCCTTAAGCATACTAAAAGCTCCAGCATTTGAGTGGGCTTAACCACATCCCTCTAATACTACTAAATCGGAACCATCTCACGACTATTGCAACTATTTAACAGACATATTAGGGAGCCCAGAAACAGTTGCACGGTGCTCCTACTTACTTGAATCCTCCCATCTGAGAAGGTGCAACTTCCAGGCAGAATAGTACAGAAATCCCAGTACCAGAAAGAGGCAGAGGGCTAGCAAGAGGTTACGCATAAACACCAACAGTCCCATCTTCACATTAAATCTGCTCTTCTACATGACCTGGGAAAGAAAAACAGGTTGAGGTTGGAGCCACCTCCTCCGACGGGCATCCTCCCAAAACATGCAATCCCATACCCACCATAACGCACAGATCCCAATCTGTGCTCTCCACAAGGTAAAACACACCCGTTACCCAAAGCGCACCAGCGAACCAAGAACTCCCACCCTAGACAGCTGCCTGTTTTGGCTGTCACAAGGCTCCGTGTCGCTCCGGAGAGGCGGGGGGTCACTGCCACGCTGTGACAGGGCATCCGCCCCGCTCCTGCCCGCTCCAGACAACCGAGCCCTGCACGGCCCCGGCCGCCGAGGCCTGGAGAGCACCGCGTTCCGTCGACACGCCACAAAGAAAACCCACAGCTCCCGGGGGCGTCCCGGGGACAGCGGGGCCCGCGGGAGCGGCCGGGGCAGCGCCGGTCCCGGCTGGAGCACCGCGAAGTCCCGGGTACGCCGCGCTGCGGAGACGCACTGCCTTGGAGGCGGTGCCGGCGTCCGCGGAGCAGGGCCCGCCGGGCCCGGGCAGGACGGCAGCTCTCCGCGGGCTGCCAGCTGCCAGCTAAAGCCTAGGTTTGAACGGGCAGCGGCACCGCTACGGCCGGGCTGCCCCTGCCTCGCCGTGCTCCGCTACAGGCTACGCCGCGCCGCGCCCCGCCGGCCGCTGTGACCGGCCTTGCCCGACCACCCCTCCGCCCCTCCTCACCCGGCCGCCGCCGGCCCCGGGCGCTCGGCCGCC